>JAKEPQ010000203.1:6000000-6310000 GCA_024500445.1 Entomyzon cyanotis
AAAGGAATTTCATTAAAAGCAAGAAAGGACTGCCTGGGCTTTGAGAAGCTCCAGCAGAAACTTACACAGACTTGTGTTATGTGTAGGGTTTGGAGGGGGGGGTGTTGCTTTTTTTTGTTAAAGCACTATTTGAAGCCCATTAGACAGTGCTATGACAGAAAATGCCTAAACTTTGAAGCAAGTTGCTTTGATTACATTTTGTTGCCAAGGAGCTGTGTTTGGCCCTGAATGAAAATGGGCCTATTTAAAAAAAAAAAAAAAAGAAAAGAAAAGAAAAGAAAAAAAAAAGAAAGAAAAGACTAAAAAGCCAACTTTGTAAGTTTTTTCCAGCAATACTCTCCTGAGCCACACTGAATCTGGAGGTGGAAGTCTCCTTCAGGAGGTCACAAGGATCTGGCACCAGCAGCCTGGCCATCAAAACAAAGTACAAGTGATGGTAATATAATCATTAAGATAAACTGTAGCCCAAACGGTAAAAGCATGAGTCGCGAAATGGAATTAAATTTTTAAGTATGGTTATTTGCTAAGAGGCTGTTTAAAACAGGCAATATTTTAAGTTAATGAGACCCATATGTTTTATGGTATGTCATTCAACTGCTTTCTTTGGAAATGGCTTGGAACAATAGCTTTCATGCTTACTTTGTAAAATCCAGAAAGGATAGTGATTGGGAAGTGCACAAGTGGAAGAAAATCTGTAAGGCATAATGATGCATGTCTAGGAAGTGTCATCTGTGTGTTGGTATATTGTTACCTCAAAAAGTGAGTTTATCTCCCTGTACTGTGGCTGAGTATCTTGTGTTCCCCCCCACTCCTTTTTTTTTTTTTTTCTTTTTTCTTTTGGAGCTGAGAAACGTCTTTGGAGGGGACATTAATTGAAAGAGGGATAGATTTGCTAATGAGCTTTTGCTTGCTTCTCAAGTGATGTTTCTGTGGTTGCCAAAACAGATCAAGCTTGCTTTTGATACTTTTTTGAGGTGTGTTTTTGCCAGTATGGATGCAACCCTGGCAGATATAGTGGTGAGGGACTGAGCTGCCTCCCTTACCCCATGCAATCTTTCCTCCCATACAGGGAGGGGAGAGCAGTACAGACTTTTTGTAGCCAGGGCAGAAAGTTGTTGGGCTTTTCTCAAACACATGAAGGACCCATAAAATAAACCCACACCTGATATCACTGTGGTTACCATTTCCCCCTCCTTCTCCTTTTACATTCCTTTTATTTATTTTTTTTTTTTTTGGTAGGCACTGCTGTGATCAAGCCCATTGTAGCTCTGAGGTTCTTGGTCAAACACTTTTTCTCTTCAGTTTTAAAGACCAATCTGTTGGAGCTAGTTTGCCTCCAATATGCTATTACATTTCTTGCTACAGAGCCATATTCCTTCACAGAAGCTGCTTGAAAAGGAAAAAAAAAATCTTAAAAGGTTCTGTTTTTGCATGCTTTTTTGTTAATTTGCACTATTAACCAGGATAAATCATTACTGGTTTTAAGTGTCTGTGGTCACATAAATATACACTTGTGACTCTCATTAATTCTTATCGGTCTGAAGTACTGACAAAAATATATGAGCTGGGAATACCTGAGTCGAAACTGTAATTTAGTTGAAGTCTTTTTAATGATACATTCTGGATAGCATCATATAACTGGTGACAGAAATCAGCCAACTCATATTCACCTAGAACAACTATTCCTTGATTCTTTGTAGACGGTCAAAAGACTAGGGGAGAAGAATAAGAGGGAGGGATTCGAAAAATAAAGTCTGTAATTTTTCACCTGTATTTTTGCACACACAGGCAGCTTAAAGGGGGAAAAAAGGAAAAGAATGAAAGAAAAGAATTAAAATCTTGGTGTGACCGATAGATTGCAGATGTTGCTTTCTTTTTTCCCCAGCCTGTACTAGGGAATAAAACCTCTGCCTTCTGTCTCTTTCACCCCGAAACATTGAGAGCTACAAAACTGAGCATATGAGATGTTTGGGTGAAGCCTTGGTGTGGATTGGCCAGGTTGTGCAAGTGCCCTGAAAGAGTCTGTGTTCATGGGCTGCCTCTCCAGCTGGTATCTCCTGGTGGTTGGTTTCAGAAAAGAGTGAAGCTTTGTGGGACTCAACATGCAGCTTTGTATGTGGCAGGGAGAGGGACTTGTTTAGCTTGAAGGGGGAGCACCAAGCCCTGTCTGATTTTTTTTATGAGGAGCATTGAATGACAAATGCTATTTTAAGTGTAGAATTAGGAGCACTAATTGCAGCTGAAATTGTTTTGTAATTTTTATTTCCAACATTGCTCAATGCTTGGATTTCTCCAGCCTTTGCTAGAGAGCACTTTTCTTACTGCATAAACAGAAAATGGCAGATTCAGAAATCAGCGGTTTCCCTAATGATTTCAGAGAAACTCACATGGGAACACTGACCCTTAAGGCTCATTTTTCATAAATGTGGAAGGGGCTGGAGTTCTGACCATATAAAGGTAAAAGCAGGTGTTTCTCCACGGCCATATTTGGCTTCTTCGGAGAAAACATCTCCAGATCACTCTATGTAATGTGTTATCAAAGCTTTACTTTATCAATCTGTTGGCTTTTGAAAATGAGAAAATAAAATGTGACGTGAGGATTGGAGGGCTTAGAAATAGGTTCTGGTGGTAGCAAAGCCCTGCTTTTGCTGTAACATATTCCCTTCACTTCTCTCACTTTCCCTCATTATCTTGTTTGCAGTGTGTAGCTGAATAAGCATGTAACCTCTAAGGCTGTGGAGCAGATCATTAGGAGTTACTGATTAACACCACGTTTCAATAGCAGATCCTGAGTTCTTCTTCTTACAAACGGAAGGGGTCTGGCTTTATGATTTTTTAATTAGAGTGTAAATATTGCAGCCTCATAAACTGTTTGATTTATAGATGACAGCAAAGTTTGCACTTTGGGAAGGACAAGGGAGGCTTCAGATGTTCCCTGTTTGGCTGTGACAGCCATCCTGCTATTTTGTCTTTGGTGAACTCATCCTACCAGCCTTACCAATAATTCCTGGGTCGCTAATCTGGCAGGATGACTGAAATCCTTTTTTATGTTTCTAAACAAAAGCAGTACTCACATACTGTACATTTTACCTGATGAAGTAAGGGACAAAAATTTGGAGAAATATTTTTGGCAATGTCAGCAAACAAGGTGAGGTTAGAAGTTGATGATCATCCTGAGGATTCCAGAGAAGTGGGGTGCTAGATTCCACATTATAAATTTCAGAGGCATGAAAAGAAATGGTAAATCAGGATTGACAAAGATTTGAAGTGTTGGTGGATAATAGAAGGGTATTTCTGATAGCCCTAAAGCAAAATGTTATCAGGTTTTTGAGGATGAAGACTCCAAAGAGGGAAAGTCCCACCTTTCTCAGGCAATCAGTAGAGCTTGGCTTCCATGTGCAATGCAAGGTAGAAAACTCAAAAGCAGGGGTAGTGACTGAATTTTAACTGGGCTTGAATCAGCATGATTTACCAATGGGGCACTGAAAATCCTCAGCAGATGTTGGTCATTGGTAGTTCGACCTCCTCCTGGACACCAGGCTGTTTGGCCAACATCTCTGCTTTTGGAGTACAGAAAGGCTTTGCAAACACTGAACTTCTTTATGAATCCTCCTTGCTCTGTCTCCATAACTGACATTCTCCTCCAGCTTGCTGTCAGCACAGCTACTCTTGCAAAGGGATGTCTCAACCCCAGGTTGCTCTCCAGAGCAGTAATTTACCAAGAGAGGCCTAATTCTTTGCACGCTGGTTTTACAAATCCTCCTTCACTATCATGACTTGCCTCTTTCCATCTCGCATGTCCTCTGGAAACTCTTCTTGCCAGCACAGCCGATACGATTTGTCTGTTGAGATTTTGGAGAGATGGCTCTTTGTCGTGTTGTGAGATTTGCTCCATCTGCACTTTCTCTGCTGGGCTGCTTTGTGGTTCTTGTACCCTTTACACAGCCTGCCTCCACCATTCCAGTGGGCAGGGGCTGGAAGAAGTGAGAGCACGGTGGGTTTTCCTCTCTCTGGACATGCAGGAACAGCATAACTTCACCTGAATGTTCTTGGTGAAAGAGATGAAGAAAGCTAAAGCCAACAGTTTTCCTTAACATATACTTGATTCAGAATAGATGATTTCAACTGTAAATATTGGACAGCTTTCTGTCCCCAAACACATCACACAGTGTCTGCAGTGCTGGGATGGTCAGGAGAAAGGAGACAGAATAAAACCTGCATTATAAATTCTCCTTTCCAGATCTTAGCCAAGCCTTTCTGAGTCCCCACCTTGGTCTCCCCTGCTCGAGCACCAGTGACCTCCTCTTCTGCCTCAGACCAAACCCCTGGCAGAGGAGGCAGCCAGCTGCTACAAGCCAGGAGCCCAGCTTCAGAACTGAATACTTTCAGAAAATGTTGGTGCTCTGTTTGCCTTCCTTCCTCTGTAGCAAGAAGACTAGAAGCATAATTTTCTTTTAATGATGTCCGAAATGTTCATGAACAGTGATGAAATCCAAAACCATGCCAGAGTGTCAGATTCATCTCTCTCTCTGCTGGAGCTGTACTTTTTTACTGCAGGAAGTATTTTGTAGCTCTACAGTAGCAGCCTGGTTTTGTATCCAGAGGCCCAAATAGTGAAATTTGGTGTGGGTTTTGTTTTTTTACCCTCAAATTTGTTGAAAGGCCTTTCAGTGCAAATTTGATGTCAATGGCAATTACATATATGTTTAGAGATTATGGCTCCAATCTCATCCTGGTAAATGTATTTGCACATGGTTAAATCTGCACGTGTAGTTGCCTAGAGAGTAAAATCATAAGTGGTGAATGTAGGAGGATAATAACTTGAACTGAACTGTTTTCTTGTTCCTGTTTAATTTTGAACCTGTTTGACCCTTGTGAGTTCAAAAGTTCACCTCAGTCTTGACCATTATTGAGCTTGGATTTTGTTTAGGAGAAACTGTGACTCCAAGAAAAGCAAAGGGTCAGAAGACAATAAATCCAATAGAATAAATAAAGTGATAAATGAAGCAGGCAGAAAGACAGAAAAATGAAAAATAGCACATATTGGGTGACTTCTTGGTTTTATAATGTTGAAAGGTGTTTTGCTGCTGACTGCACTGAGGCTGGGATTTCTTTCATAACACCTGGTTCAAAAACCCTGGAATTCAACCAGCATGTTTCCATTACCTGTAGCACTCCTGTGTCACTTATAATGAGCATTGTTTTGTAGCTCTAATGCATGCTTTAACTCCCAGTAGCCCTTAACTGCAACATGTAGCAGCCCAGTCTTTTGGGGTTGGTGGGGGAAAGTGAAATTACAGGAGAGAATGGCTTTTCCTCATCTTCCCCACAGAGGCTTCAGAGCCTCAAATGCATTTATCTTTGCAACCCAGCTCCTTTGTGACTCAATTTCTTTTGTGTTTATTAAGCCTCTGTGTGATATAAATGAAGCTGGCACCAAACATTTTATTACAAATTTCACGTGAAAAAGGACCAAGAATATTTCAGTGCATATGTGTGCTTACAGTCTTCAATATCCTCAGCCAAAGTTGTGTTGTTAGTACTGAATTTGAGGATTGAATGAGGGTGTTCTAAAGGTGAAGCCCAGTTTGCTTTACAAGACATGTTCCATTTTCCCTGAGTATCCAATAAGGAAGCAATTTGGCTTGGTGTCTTTACTTGCAAAAGCCCAGACTTGTATCAGGAAAGTGCAAAAGTTATGTAGGGGCAAAGCTGCACCAGGGGCATGTAAAGTGATTTAGCTCTGCTGTTTCTGTAAGAGCAAGAGAGATTAGTAGGAAATTCAGATTTGTCCCATAGCGTGCAAAGCACTTCAGTACCTTTTGGGTTGGGGTGTCAAGGCTTCTATTAATTATTGATATTTTATATTCTTGAGATCCTAGTACTTCACAGAATAAATTGTCAGAAATCCACCCATCATGAGCGTGTAAGTATATTTCCTTTCTTTGTTTCCTTGTAGTAATTAAATTGAGCAGATTCCTGCTATAATTCTGCTGAGTTTAATTTGCTGGAAATAATCCACCTCCTTTTAAAAGAACTAACATTAATTAAACAGGAACAACTTGTAAAAAGAATTAAAAATCAAAGTTTCGTATCTTAATACTTACTTCTAAAGCAGTGTTTAAAAAGTAGATAATTTGTCTGTATTCCTTGAGAAACACTTCTAGTCTGTGAAAGAGCCCAGAGTTAATGGGTTAAATACTTTCAAAACTGAAGGATGAGCTCCAAACATTGCAGAAAGTCTGAGGTTTTAAAGAGAGAGAGAGAAGTATTTGAAATGCTGCTTTCAGGTCAGGTCAGGGTTTTCCAGAGACATGTCTTGTTGTCAGTAAACTAAAAATGGAAAGAAAAAAATCCAAACCCTGGAAAGGAAGGGAAGTCAGAGAACCTGAGTAAGTGATGATTTATCTGATAACAAAAATCCTACTACCCTAATCATTCATGGTTTATTTCTTTGGCATGCAGCAGTTAAGAAAAATCCACTGAGCACTAGTAATTCCAGTATTGCAAAAGCCAAATCCTTCATTTAAACTTTTGAGACAATTTTTCCATTTACTTCCCTGCCACTCAAGCAAAGAGCAGAAATCATAAGCTCACTCATACCAGTTCACCTCATCAATTAGAAAAGAGACAGAAGTTGCTTCCAGATGAAAAGGGGATGCAACAGAGGAAAAATATGCTGGAAAATCAAAATTGATTGCCTCTAATAACTTCTGGATAGTGTTCCAAGCTTCAGTTGGCCACATTTGAGACATCCCTAAACTTTGTGAAAGTTGAGATTTGGAGCTGTCTCCTAGAACAGAATCATCACAGAATCTTTCACTTAATTAAAGAAATTGATATAGAGAACAGAGCCAGCAGTTTGTCTTATTTAAAATAATTAAATCATAAATTAATACACTTTAACCCAAATTTGAAAACCTAAAACCCAATCCCAAATTTTAAGTTCATGCTGGCTGCCAGCACTGCCATTTGATAGCACACCATTATTACAAGTAGCAAGATTATGCCTGATGAGTCCTTCGTGTTGACACATGAAAGTTAAATGCAGAACAGTGTTTGCTCCATGGTTTGGGGTTTTATTTGTTTTAACACCACCTTTGGCATCTGTAAAGTTGTACAGTATTAAAATAAATCCTTAATGGACAGAGTGAAAATCTGTAGTTTCCAAGTTCTCTGTTGGGAAAGTTGTTCACATTTGATAAATAATGGAGTAAAAAGTAAGGTAATTGGAGAGAATTTTAGTGTAACCCTTAATAGAAACACATATGTCTTACGCAGCAGAGAAAACAGTGTTGGTCTGGTATGTTTCTTTAAAATGAGAAATTTTTTTCCCTATTGGTACCAGGCTTGCAAAACTTTTGGATGGACAGTTCATCTGTCCATCCAAACTGTGTCTTTGGAGGGGCTCAGTGTTGGAGAAGGGCATGTGAACCCTGGCTGTGAGCTGTCCTTCTTTTCTTTTTTTCCACTGGGGCTGAGCAAAAGGTGAGGCTAGTGATGGTGTGAATGAAAGGTATCTCTTTCTACAAAGAAATCCCAAGTTTCATAATTCCAAAGAGCAGTGTATCTCCACCTTAACTTGGAGCCATGGATCTGAAGGACAGGTTTCACATGTCTCCTGACAGGATGTGAAACAAAAACTGGAAGGCATAATTGTGCTGAATACGATTTCTTACTTTTTGTTCTCTCTTACTTTTATTTCTTCTGGGAAAAGATGGGCCAGATGCTCATTAGCTCAACCAGTCGAATTTTTGTTCAACCTTTATCCTGAAATTTAAGAGACGGATTTAAAACAACATTATTGTGAACTATTCCCATAAGCCATCTAGTTTAGGGGAAGCCACTTCTATGTGGGTGCAAAGTGAGTTAGAAAAATAACCACTCAAACAAGTGGCTCATTGTGAACCTGGGAGGATGTACCCACTAAGTTCTGTCTAGGACCCTTTCCACATTTTCAATAAAGATTTGGATAATGAAGTGGATACTGAAATTATTAAATTTGCAGGTGGCACCAAGCTGGGGGAGTCTGCAGGCAGGTTGTTGAATGGGACTAGATTTCAAAATTGTCTTGATAAATAGGAGAAACAGCCTGGAGCAAAAGGGTGCATTTGGTGAGACCAAATGCCAAGCTCTGAGTGTGGCTGAAAACAAATACTCTGAAAAACACAACGCAGGAAGTAACTTTTTTTACGAGAAGGGATCAAAAAGGACTTTAGTAGGTCAGTAGGTGAACACAAACCTGCTTTTGGGGAAAAAGTAACAATATGCAAGGTAGGGAAGATGGTGTGCCTACTGAGATGATGAAGGTGGTTGTTGTCTCCTTTGGGAAGCACTGGTGAGACTTTTTTTGTGGTGGTGTCCCTGTTTTGAGTGTGATAAGGAGAAAAATGAGCCCAAATGGGAGAGGTTGCAAAGGCAGCAAGATGATTTCTTGGAAGTTTGCCAAATGTAGCAATTGGAGGACAGACTGAACACACAAGGGTTGTGTACAGTAAAAAAGGCTAAGGGGGCATGATTACAGACATCAAATCTGCAAAGGGTGGTTGCACAGAGAAAGGGAATAATTTTTCCTCTGTGTGCCCTTGACACAGAATTAAAAACAATGGGACTAAACTATAGAAAATAAGATAGTTAGATAATGAGGAGCATATCCTTATAGTATTGACTTTATGGACTCAGGAGGTCGAGGAATTGCAGGTCCCAAGAAATTTTGCTGAATGTCTGGATAAAGATGATCCCTCTCTAGTGAATTCCATTGACAGGATGATTGTCATAAGGCCTTAAGTTTGAAGTTAAATAGTAAAAACATGTATTCCTAGAGCATTTGTTTCAGGGAATTGCTAGTAAAGAAAGTTTTCCAAATAAATAACCCCATTATCAGCCCTCTTAGAAGGTCTGTTTATAGCTGGGTACATCCCCAGCTTAAAGCTCTGTCAGAGGCACCATGGATACCTCTCCTTGCTCTTTGCAGGAGTGTAGCATTGAAAACCAACTACTTAGGACCAGAAAAAAAGAAAACAAACCAAAATAGAACATGTTTCTACAAGCCAGTGTTGCTCATATATCCTATAGTGAAAATTAAATGTAAAATCATGTCTTCTGAAGACTGGGAGACAACATGATGGAAGAATATAACAGAGTGTAAATAGAGGGTAAAGTGTAAACTAGCAGTACAGTGCTAAATGAAAGACTTCCTTTCCTTCAAGGGTATTCCCTTCCAGGGTTAGATATACTGCTTTACCTTGAGATTCTGTTTTATTTCATGACATTTCATCTTTAATTCTTCTTATAGCTTTATTTCACTGCATGTGGTATGGATGCATCTTGTGCTTTCCAAATGTGCTGAGCAGATAAAAATCTGTGGCATTAATTGAGAGAGAGAACTTGATCACATAGTAAGTGGCTCTGAGATATAATACATGCACAACACAGGAGGCTGGGATTTTCCCATGCAGCCTAACTTTTGGCCTTTTAGGCCTACAAGTGCCAGTGTTATGGAAATAATATTGAGTGGTGTGATACCAAGATCAGTGGGGCCCTACAACAGCCAAGGAGAGCTTGTTCACTGCCTGGTCTGTGAGCAGGCTCCCACACAGGGTGGTGGCAGAGGGAGGCTTGGAGTCTGTTGCTCACGGAAGTCTCCATCAGCACTTTGGTATTTCTTTCTGAAGAGATCTCTTTTGCAGAGGTCATAACTGCCAGCTTGTCAGGTATTTCCTAGAATTGTCAGTCTCTCTGGGGTGCAGCAGACTGTGGTGAATAAAGCCACAGCACTGACATATCACTTACCTAGTTCTGCTAGACTTACCCTCCCCATGAAGTATGCAAACTGTCTCTGCCTTGTGCAGCATTTGCATTATCTAAAGCTCACTATGTATGCCATGGTCCATTCGCCTTTGCAAATGCTGTTTAAATATAGCATCCATAAATAAATGTTAAATAATTCATGAACATAATTTTGTAAATTCTGCTAGGCCACACCTCTCTGGGGGCATATTTATGAACGTGCGTCAGGCCAGAATCAATGCGTCTGCCAAGCGTCCTACCTCTGAGGCAGAATTCCCACATCTAGCCCAAAATGCTGCAAACGACTCTGATTCCACTTCACTAGTCATCCATCATACTGTCACTTTAATTCAGATGCTGCTACTTGTTTTAATAACACACATCTTACACAAAGAATATTGCTAACACAAGATTCTTGAGGTAGATTTTTACAACCTCATAAAATGGTATTAACCCTTTGATCCCTGATAGTCTTTTCATACAGCTTTTTTTTTTTTTATGCTTATCAATAACCTGTGTTCGTGGGGTCTATTCATGTTGGAGAATCCGACATCAATCACTGCAGTAAAAATATTATTCCTCCAGCATTACCCTAAAGAATTATGGAAAGAATAAAAGTGTTATTGCAGGAATTATTTAGCAAACAATAGATGGATAAAACGTATTATGGTAAGTGTTAAATTATATCACCACATTACAGAAAACTACCTGAGATAGCACAGAAGGTAGTTCAGTGCCTTTTCTAAGTAGTTCAAAGAGAACAATAGCAGAATCCCACAAAAGATGTTACTGTGAAACCCTGGAATGACAAGGCAAATGATGTATTATCACGTGAAATGATAGTTTACAGGGGAAAATTCGACTTGCCTATTTCTGGGCTGCACCTGGCGATATTTTGGGAGTGAGGAGAGGCGAATAATAGTAATTTACACTTAGCTACTTAACACTCGAGTATTTAAGGGATTTACTTGTTGGGTTTTTTGCATGTCTTTATAGAAATACCTTCCTTGTCGTAACAGAGCAATATGGAATATGCAATTAAAAAAAATATTTCACTTCTATTCCAAATAAAGAACCCTCCAAGCTATTTCTTCCTCCTTCTCCCTGTCATTTTTCCTTTGAGGTCAGCACCAGGAATTAGAAAAGGTTTTACTGAAATGCTCGATTAACCCAATTACTAAAATCATGCCAATATTTTCTGTAAAATTAAGGGTACCTAAACAAGGTTGGGTTCCATGATTTCACCAAGTAGACTCTTATCAGTTAATGCAGATTTAGAGAGGGGAAAAAAAAGCATAATGTTGCAGTGGGCTCATGGGATTCATTTGATCAACATGATTAAATTATTTCCTTACTCAGCTAGAAGGAAATTACTAGTAACCAGACATTATGTGTCTGTTAATTATGTGCAATAAGGTTCTCTGCTATCACACCAGCTCTTGCATTCATGTTCTCTGTGTTTTAAAGACATTTTCATTTTTAAAATCTAAATATTGAAAAGGGACAGCTGTAATTTTCTTTCCCATATTTAATAAATATCTAACTGGCCAAAAAGCAGGGGCAATTTGTAAGAAGCAGCAATTTGTCCTTGGGGTAATCATAGGCAAGTTTGTGGAGGTGACATGCCAGCATTTCACATGTTTTTTGGTCGCCCCCACCAGGATTTTTTTTTGTCTTGCAATAGTTCATTTTTATATGTTGGATCATTTATTATTGTAAGGAATGAGAAGGACAGTTTGCCAGAAACCTGTAATTTTGCTTGAAATAGTTGATCTCCCTGATGCAAGGTCTGCTCACCTATATGTTGTCTTTGGGCCAGATCTACATTCTGCTCTGATGCTGCCCAATCTAGGATTTCAAAAGGATTTTTTATAAAGGAAGAAACATGTGGTACAAGAGAGGCCTTTTTCTTTTTCTAATGAAATGATGGGCTTCTGTTTCATATTAAAGTGTTAATAGGTCTGAAATTAGGTCTCAAAAAAGAGAATAGTGCTTTTAAAATTCTTAATATGATTCATTATCTGCAGTCAAAACCAGATGACATTTATTTTTATCCCAAAAATAAAAAACCCAGCCAGAAGGAAAAAAAAAAATAAAAAATCCTGGATTCAGGCTCTGATTTATCGAATGGAAAGCTCTTTAGAATCAGAGCCTGGGCTGGAGGCTGGAGGTTTTGTTTGAGTTTGAGAACCTTCATATGTTTTTGAAATCTAAACAAATATTTCAAAGAAGGTGGTGTCACACTTGAAGTAAGTGATCCTATTAGGCACTGGGATACGGCTGCTTTGTTGAAGGGCTGGGCAGCATTTTCTGTATGACAGTGTGGTGTTCTGCTAATACACCGAGACATCACTTTCATCCCAAATGCCGAGAGGACTGAACTTCTCTCCTGCACTTTGGCTTTCAGTGTTAATAATGAATGAATAAAGTTCAGGGGATAGAAGCTAAATGGATATTGTACTTTAAAAAAAAAAATGAATTTTAACTAACAGCGCGCCAAGCTATTCGGAAATGAGCAAAAGACAGTAAATGGACATATTTATTACGAGAGGCTGGGGAGGCTGTAACAAGGCATTTGCATGAGTTGCACTGGCATAAAGCACTAGGAATTTCAATACAATTGAAAATGCATGTTAATTAGAAATAATGAAGGTTTGATGATATTTCCTTGGTTATGGGGATTTTGAGTGCAACCTATTTTATCACAGTTAGCTTCCCTAGCACAGCCATCTCTTCCATACCCTGCATTTGAGATCATTATTTTTCTCTGTGTCTGCCAGGAGAGTAACAAGTAACCTAATGTGTTTTGTAGATCTTGGGCATTGGCAGTAGGCAGCCTAGAAGGCAGCTTCTCTGGAAGCATCATTTGTATGATGCCTTCAGACTTTATCTGATTATTACAAACCACCAAGCTGCAGTGGTGGTGGTCACTCTTGACCAAGAAAACTTGATCCAAAGACCAAAAACAGCCTGAGGTTTCATGCACACTATGCCAATGGCTTCTCTTCCTGATCTGCCTCACACCTCTGGGTGCTGAAACTGCTACCAGGCACTTGGAGATGCTCTCAGACCAGAGTGCAATTGTTTGTAAATGAGTAGGCTTGTGCTCAGCCGTCTCAAAGTCACAAAACAACTATCCTCAGCACTTTTTGAGGGATACAGAAAGAATTATATAGCAGAGAGCTAATCCCAAAATGATGTGCGTGTATGTGGAGAGGTACGTCTGACATTCACATTAATACCAAATGAGTTCATCATGATTAATGTTATTACATTAAATATCGAAGGAATTAATAATGATTAGACCATTATTTTAAAGGGTTACCAACGTGACACCAGCTCATTTTTTAACAGCTGTAGACAGTTGGGTTTGGACTTTTTTCTCTCTGCACATTTCCAGTCCTCACCTCCTTTGACCAAATATACTCACTAGAAATTTCATCTTCCTGAATTTATGATTTTATGGCTGTGTTTCCTGTCAGGACTAAATCCAAGTCCTGATGAAGTCATTAGAAGCTTCGCTATTCACTTCACTGCTGCAGAAAAGGCTGAGGCCTGATCCTGATTTCCATGGACTGACAAGCACTATTTCCATTTGTTTCACTGGACTTTTATATGCCCCCTTGAACCCAGAAAAAAGCTAAGTGAATATTAGTTTGGAATCTTTTAAATCAGTTTTTTTGGAGGATCTTTGTTTGAAGGACTGTGCTTTATGTGCATTCTTCTTCTTTAAAAAAAAAATCACCTTCACAGAGATCAGTAAGGAAGTCCAAATTACATTTGTAGTATTATTCTTTAAATAAAACTGCCTTAACTAAGGTAAAAAGAAAAAAATGAAATAAGGTCAAATGCAGACTTTATAAATAGGAAAAATGCCTGAAACAGATGATTAAGAGCAATGTGTTTTACAGGAATTGCTGCCAATACTTGGGTAATCCACTGTTTCTTAATGCACAAATAGTATTATATTCCACACTTTTAACAGAACTAAAGAAGCCAAAAATTCTCATAAATTATCTGTCCAGTAGAAACTACTAAAACCTACTAAAACTGTTTTGAAGTACTAATATATCATACACAGTATTTAAAAGTGGTGCATATCAAAGTATCATTTATAAAGGGAAGATATAATATCTTTTTCTATTTCTAATTTGAAATTCTTATATAAAAGGATAAATCTTATAATATTTATCTACTTTTCTTTACTTTTTTGTCTTTGCTGATTTTTTACAGTCCTTGGTTAAGATTAAATTGCTCCTTGATCAGCTGCTGATAAGTAATTTCAACCCTTTCACAGATATTAGGAGTCACAGTTTGGCTGTCATTTTTTCCCACCTTTAATTGTTAATAATTTGTCTGTGGTTACTTTATAAAATGGTTACTTAAGGATTTCACTTGGCCATTTGTTCTGCAGTACAGGAAACTAAAGAAAAGAGGATTAAATATGTTGCCATTCATTATAATGTTGCTTTTCCTATAGGTTTTCCTGCTCTTTCCAAGGCATAGCAACACCTTCAGCAAAATATATCTGTGTATATCTTTGTATTAGGAAGTTAAACATGTCAGGGACCATTCTGTGGCAGTAAAGCTCTTGGACACAATGCTACTCACTTGCATATTATGATACACTTTTACCTTCAAAAATAGCATGGTTGAATGGAGGCTGCCTGTTGGGAACGGTCCTTGATCCGTGAAAATACCCAATATTTGCCAAGGATTTGGCCAAGGGAATGGTGGATAGATTGGGTCAAAACATGCAAGGAATGGGATTGGTGATCAAGCATTAGAGGTGGTGGAGGTGCTGTTTGTAAAGCACACGATTCCCTTGGATCACTCTTGCTGCCAAATGCTGCTTCAGTGATAGATTTTTCTACTTCCAGTATTGGGGTCTGTGTTCACTGTGCCCATTTTGTGCACTCATGCACTGATTTTTTAGATTAGTGATACCTCTCTCTTTTCTCAGTGGAGAATAGGAACACTTTCTGTCTCTAAAAAGCTTGTTGTAGAAGTCTGAATGCAAAGTTTGAGGTCAAAGTCCCCTGTTTATAAGCCTCTAGTTAAATCTTCACTTATATCTCATGGAAAGCATCAAGATTAAAGTGTATATTTGAGTGCACAGACTTCAAGAAGGATGATTTTCTGTATCAGTCAGTATATTCCATCCTGCAAAATCTGATCCTAGTTGTATTTAGCCAGATCTATGTATTACATATTAAATACTCTCTAATCTGTGCATTTTTATCAAATATAAAGACAATAAAATAATGTGAAATGGGGTCTTTTGTGCAGAAGTAATCTGCATGCTGGAGAGACATAGCCAGTCTTGTCAGTAGTGATATAGGCAGATATCACTGGTTTTGTTATTCCTCAGTTATGTGTGAATTTCTCTGTTCTATACATACCTGCAAAATATAGAAAATAGAAAATAGAAGATGGTGCTTCTATAGAAAATAGAAGATGGTGCTTTCAGGTTTGAGTGGTGTGCAAGTGGTAAGCTGACTGAAGAAAAGTTCAGCCTCATGAATGTGCTTTGAAAAGTGCACTGAGTTCCACTGGTATGTTGTACAAAGACAAGGTGTCAAGTCTTCTAGGAATATTTTGAATTATTATAATGTAAAATCAAACTGCTGTGTGCATGCTTTAGTTCTGGTTGGTCATTTTGTTTTGTAAGAGGAATGCCTAGTGGCTCCTGAGAGATTTCTGCTCCTTGAAGCAGTAGGCTCAGTGTAGGGGGGAGATATTCCTGAGGTATCCTCCCTGCTTGATTGCCATCTGGACTGTGGTATGAGGAAACAGGTTGGAGAAGGCTGAGTGTGGAAAACCATCCAAGATGGTGAGAGAAAAGGGTGTGGCCAGGCTAAAGGCTCAGGACTTTGCCTGCCTGGCTGGTGCCAAGTGTTGGTTGTCTGGACCCTTCTGAGGATGGTGGAGGACATCAGTGTGAGCTGTGTCCCTGGCTCCAGGGGAGGCAGACATTCCATGGCTCCAGCGCTTGTCAAAGCTTGTGTGACAGAGGGAAGTGTAAATGTGGGACAGGTCACCAAACCACTTTGTGTCATTTGCTTGACAGGAGAGAGACGTGACAGAAGCCTAGGCTGGTGCCACACGTGCTGGCAGAGCACCGGCGGGGCTGGGGCCACCATGTCCCCACACTAATGTGGCACATGGTGCTGACAAGCTCACCTGCCCCCGTGCCTTCCCTGCAGTGGGGCAGCAAGACTTATGGCAGTCCAAACTGGGAGAGTGTTACCTACTTAAACTGTTTTTCTGACTTAATAAGAATTTTTCATCTATAGCAAGCCAGTTTAAAATATTGTCTATACACAAACAGTCATTCTGAATAATAGGCCTGCACACAGTAAATGTCAGCTCTTTAAATCACAGAGGACTTCGGAAGCGGAGTAGAGAATGCTTCATAACAGTTTAAACTTCAGCCTCCCATTTATTATGTATGTGTTTATAAATCTCTGAGGGGCACTCTTTTCCCTTCTGGGAAGCCCAAAGGAGCAGAGCTGTTTGTCAGCCTGGCTGGGTGGTGCGCGGTGCCGCCGTTGCTCCTTTGCATTCTGACCCCATTTGGTTTCAAGGTTGGTATCCAAGGTTGTGCCTGAGGAAATTTTATTTTCTTTTCTCCTAATAGCAGCATCTAGGACCTTTTATTTCTAGGAAGAGAGTAGTGGCAGAACAAAAAGAGGCGAGGGGTCAGCAGAGCACTGTTGTGCTGTGTTTCTCTTTTTAATCCGAGCATGAGTGATCACCACCTTGCGAAAAGGCTCTCCCTTTGCCACAGAGGAAGAGTGTAAAGGTATCTCGCTCAGCCATGGCGTTGAAAAATTTCTTCAGCATTCCCATCTGTCTTGGTTAGTATGAATACTTTAGCATTAAATGGGGAAAAGGAGAATCCATCAATAGTTAATAACTGACCTTAAGATAGGAATTCAAAGTTCACTACAATTAAACCCAAGTGTCAGCAGAACCCACAAGGGAGGCTATCAATATATTTGACTATACCTACGCATGGATGGCAGATTTCAATTCTATGAGGGACACGACTGTGCATTATTCCTAATGAAAACATATCCTTGTTCTGTCTTATATCACAGACAAAACACAGAAGTTCTGTGTTATGAATGATAGTAGGAGAAAACATACTGAAGAGCAAATGTGATTCTGGATGGAATTTCATCACATGACTCTATTGTAAACCAGATGTTTGTCAGATTTGGTGGGAGAATGTATCCGTCTTGAAATTTTTAATAAGGTTACATGAAGGATTAAAAGCAAACATTTACAATACATAGGATTTAAAGATAATTATATTTCTCTTAAATTGGTTATTTGCTTGGTAGATCGTTAAAAATATTTACATAATCTATCCATGGTGCAGTGCACCTCATGGATGGCTTTTTTCATTATGATGTTTGATGTACATCCACAGCATCAAAAAACCAAAACAGAAAGAAACTGTTCCACAGACATAAACAATACATGTGATATAAAAAATATGCTCTATTATTGGGGAAAAAAAAAAAAAAAAAGAAGCCACAACCAAACCTAGGAATTATAGGGTAAGATTCTGATGCCTGGAAGAGAGAATTACATTTCCCTATGAAAAGCAGTGATGCCCTCACTGTAAGGGAAGCTGGCTCTGGGTAAAATGTAGATAGGTTGTTATTGTTACTCTTGCTGCTGCAGCTGCTTTTTCCTTCAGTGTCTTCCCCCTCTGAGAAAAGAAAAGGGGGAATAAATCTTGAAAAAAGGACAGAGAAATGGGAGAAAGGGAATCTAGGGTTTGCAGCTGAGACTTTATAAGAGACTACTTTGCATTTGCGAATTTCTTCATGCCAGCTTCCTTTTAATGCCCGAGGTCATTTTTGTGGGGCTACATTCAAGGCCACTAGCTCTCAAGATTATTTTCTTAGGTACCACTAGTATTCTTTTTGTTGGCAGATAATTTACAAGGAATCTTCATAACAGGATGTATCAGGTGTATGCAGAGATGTACATGTTGGTGCTGCATCAGTGTAATATTACCCTGGCCTCAAAAAAAATGCTGAACAAGCCTCATCACATTGATGAGTCTGAGGCTTTTACATGAAATCATATTTAAATGAATAGGAAGATGAATTCATCATACCCCCCTATTTTATTTTGGGAGATATTCTTTCACTCAGTGGATTTCTGATTCACTCAGTGGATTTCTGATTCATGGGGAACAAGAACAAAGTAAATTAAACTAGTAAAAGAGGAGAATAACTTTTCATTTGACATTCTCTCCTGTGTAGCTACAGGATATGTAAGTCCACTTGGACTTCAGTTGTAATTTTGGTGGCTTTAATTGTTGGTGGTTTTAATACACCAACAGACTTATTTGGAATGGTAGATAATATCTGTAGCACTTTAATCATTCCTGGTACAAACAAGGTCTGATGAATACAGAATCTCCATGAAGTCAGAGGACAGTATTAATGTTGAAATAGAACATACTAAGCCCAGGAAGTTGGTTTCTCAATGTGGAGCTAATTCAACCACATTATGGATCATTTCTAGCCCAGCTGGATTATTACAAATGAAGATATTGCTGATGGTTGTTCTAGCCACGTTAACGATGTGATGGAAGGGTTGACACTCACTGGCTGTATTGTGCTGCTGTCACACTGCTCTTCTGGCTGCCTCTTTCACCTCCCCAAGCCTTCATGCATGGCACAGCCTGGGAGGGCTCAGTATTGCCAGCACAAAGAGCAAAGAGATGTTAATTTTTCTTGCAGAATAGTTCAGCATGCAAGGGGGATTTCTAATGCAGAGCCCTTAACTGTAATCTTTACTAGAAAAAAAAATTAGGTACCACAAATTCACAATGGAAGAAAGCAAAAGTTGTCTTTTAATACTCTGAGTTATGGAACACATTTTTTCTTGTTTTTTGCTTGGGACAGGATAGGTTTGGGACTATGATGCATGTATAACTGGGAGAGAGAAAAAAATATGCTTACTGGAAAGTTGTGGAAGTCCTGAAGACTTGTTCCAGAAATTTTCTGCAGCTTCCTCCCTGATACTGACTGACTATTCTCTATCAGTATAGGAGATACCACAGATGTTTTGTGAGTATATTTTTAATATTTTTCCAGCAAACCCTCTACAGTCAGGTACTAAGTAAGATGGGCCTGGTCATCAATGTCTAGGCTTCCATTTGAGCTTGATAAATAACATCACAATTGCTCTGCTGAGATACAAAAATATATCTCAAAAGCTCCAAGCAGGACAGTTGCTAAGAGGTATTTCTTGTATTGAGTAATGTAATTTTACAGCCTTGAGATTGTCTTGGAGAATGTTACCAAGTTTAAAATGTCAGCCAAGATCGAAGCATAGTGAAAAATGTATTGCTAGAGAAGAGAATCAGAGGTGAGGGGTAGGACATCCCTCCCAGGAGACTGTGTCCAAATCCTGTGCCCAGTTATCCCTCACTCTGCCCCCTGACCATGTCAGCTAATCTCATTTTAGAGACATAGCACAGGAAAAGATAAAACATGAAATAGCTGTATCTGACTTACTTTGAATGTCTGTCAAGTTTCATGTCTTTTAAGTCCTCAACAGATTTATTTCACTTGTATCAGTCACTCTGTGACAGGTCTACATAAATCAGAAGGCAGACTGGGAGAAGGTCCTTCAGTTGCCAACTTGCCTGTATCACAGATTCCCACAGAGTACATAGTTATACATGTATATGCAGAGGAGATTTGAGATTCAGTATAATCTTCATGGAGTGTCACTTTCCTCACAGCTAAATACCCAGAAGAGCTGGCTGAAAAGGTTAGATGTATCTGTCAGGTTTTTTGGGTACAACAAAGGATCTTGTCCATTCAGTCTAAATAAGGTGTAATCTCAGCTGCATGGGTCAAATATTCCAAGTTCATTTACCAATTCACTGGGCAAATGTCACAAGTTCCAGACAGACTTAGTATACAGCAATGCAATCTATCAATACTTAAGCATATTGGAGGGGGAGCATCATGGCTGGGAGTGTTATTTATTCAGTGAAGCACATGCTAAATTGAACAGCATGCTTTGGATAGAGAGAGTGGGGGTCTACTACTCATCTTTCCAATGAGCTTTTTTATTTCCATGTAGAGAGATTTTATACTCCAAAGAACTGTAACAAAAGCCGTTTAGACTCACTTGGCATCCAAGTGTATAATTTCTCCCTGTTAGATTGCGAAGTTTTAAGAAAAAGCAAGTTTTTGCTAATAATTTTCAGCTCAGATTGGACCTGTGTGGGCTTATAAGGTCATTCGCTTGACTGAGCAGCCACGGACGTTACACAGTGGGAAGTGGGCAGGGCTAGTGCTTGACAGCTGTTCTTGGGAGTGATGGCCATATGTATCCCTTGCCACAGGACTGGTTTTCTGATTGAGATCATTCATTTGTGGAAACACTTGCCTGCGCTCTGAGGGATGATGCTGTAAATTCAAAATAACGTGGAGATGCATTTGGTTTACACGGGCGTGAGTGGGCTCTGCTGGTGTCTGCCTGACAGCTCCAGCTGGCACAGGGTCAGATGTCCCTCTAAATCTTTCCCTTCCACCAAGGGGTTATCATTAGCAGGAAAAGGTGCAGAATAGTGTCTTCTTTAATTAGCAAGATTGCATTTCTATGCTCCCAGTAAAGCTTTTTTCATTGACTATTGCACGTCAGTGAGCAAGGCTTGTGGTCAGGTAATGTGCTGGGACCTGGGTAGGCTCAGGGTAAAGGTGGTTTTTTTGTCTTGGTGACTGTGTCTGCCTCTCTCTTTCTCCCTTGGTCTGACTCATCCACTTATCTTGTAAGCTTTGTTATCACTGAGAATGCCTTTTATTGTGCCTAGATACAGTGCCTATCAGAATGATCTTGTTTGAGATATCTTCATTTCACAGATGAAAATAACCAAGCATGCAACAACCCTTAAAGGCCTTTGCTAAGGTTGCAAAGTGAGGTAATGTGAGATTCATGATTGCTTGTACACATTGAATTCAGCCTTCTTGTGCATATGTGTCAAGATACAATCTTTAGTGATGTGTTCACTCATTATTTCTTCCACAGGCCACTTCCCTAAGCTGCCAGCCTGTTCTTTTAACCCACTTGCTCCCTGCACTTTCCTAGCTCTTTAAACTAGCAGCCTGAAAGCACAGAAATGCTATGGTGACAATATTCATATGAGCTATCAGTATCCTTAGGAAGTTTAGGCTGTATAGCATTCTGAATTATTTGGGGCTTATTTTTAGAGGGCTAAAATCAGAAAAGTCGAATCTTACTTAGAGCTATCTGTGCAGAGCATTCTCAATTTGTGAAGCAAATAGGTTCTCATCAGGTAGGGCTCCCATCACCAGGATAAAGCTTTGTGCAGAGCTGGGGCAATCTCAGGGCAGGATCTTACCTACTCTCTCTTCTGCCTTGTGTGTTGTGCCAACATACATTAACCTTTAGGGACAGAGATGACACTGAAGTTACATGCTACAGGGCTGCTTTCACCTGAGACTGTCAATGTGGGACTGTTTTGGGTTGGCTCTCTCCTATAGCTGCAAAGTGTCATGGCTGATGTGAGAGAAGAGAGTTCATTTACTCCTACAGGTAATTATCACATTGTTGATGTAATGGAAATGCGAGCAGTCTGCTCTGTCTGCAGCTTAGAACATATCAAGGATGCTGTATTTAAGCAGTTCCCTTTCTCCTTCCACTATCCATTCCCATTTTAATTTTTTTTTTTTCACTTGATGAATGCTCCCCAATATCTCAGAGGTTCTGAGTGACTATCTGGACAACTCATGCCCATCTGCTTTCTCTGTCCATGACTTTTGGATCTTACACAGCTTTTTGCTTGATTGCCCTCTAATAAGAAAGCTGGAGAATCTTTTCAAAGGGAGAAGATATAGTATTGCTAACATCTAATCCTTGTATGCAGCTGGAATTTTCCCTGTTCTTGAATTCTTGCCAGTACTACCCCAGAATCCACTTTAACACATGGAAACAGTGCGTAGCTTCATAATTGGCTATCCAACAGCATAGTTAACACCAGCTTGTTTAAATAGAGGCATGGAGTCAAGCTTGCACGTCTGTAGGGCTTCATTAAGCCTTTATTTCCATTAGCACTTCAGTCCACAGCATCTGTAAATTCATAATTTTAATCCCCACTTTTTTAATTTACCAGTGAGCAATACACTAAATCCAGCTTGATTTTGCCTAGTCTTGCAAAGGTGTCAAACTGCTATGGAAATAAATAAAAGGATTCTTCATGAAGTAACCATGGGACATGCTGTGGTTGCTTTTTGTAAGGCTGTTGTCTTTCATCAACTGGTTTTTCAACGAGGTTTTGAAAAACTATTCCTAATTGTGTAAATATCAGAACATAATTGGCTTTCCAATTTCACAGCTTATCAGAAGGAGAAAAAGGGAAGGGGGTAAAACCCTAGATATTCAAAGACAATAAGTGCATTTGATGTAATGGTCTATGATTTTTGTCTTTTGTTGTTTAACCCAGGATTGAAGAAACAGATGGTAAGATTTTCTAGGAAGCTTAAAACAGAAGCCAAGCTAATACAAAACTGTTCAGCTATCAGACAGGGTAAATCCATTCTGTCGCTTTCTTTTTTCTTTTTTTTCCAAATCACAACCCATCGAAAGAAAGGTTTAGCTTCATAAAAAGATATTTACCAGGAAGCTTTTTGCAAAGAAGAAGGGCATGCTTTGTTAAACCAGATGCATTTTATTTTTCCTGGAACCAAGATTTATGAAAGCAGTACGCTCATATTTCTCCATATACAGTAATTGGAACTCATTATGCTAATTGTATTTCCATTATCACTAATTAACAATCATAGTGACCTGGCCCACAGTCTAATTTGTCTTTAATCTGTTTTTGTATAGGGAGTTTTACCCTGTAATTTCAAGGTGATAATTCTATTCAGCACAACTTTATTGAATAGTGAAATGTAATACTTGTAATATTTAGGGCTGTTCCCATTCAGATAGTTCAAAGGGAACAGGAAGTGAATTTATACCTGTCCATGCTGCTGCATTACTGGATCTGCCTCCCTCTTGCACTCTGTTTAACCTACCTGTGTCTGACTTAACCTGCATGCAGCTTATCTAGAGTAACTGGAGGTTGGTCAACACTTGCTGATGAGATTTGTGAGCTGTGAAACAATGTGTGTGTGTTTACTCGTGGGTAAATCTGTGGGAATTTGCCATTTTTCACTTTGTGACACTTCACCTGCAGGAAACCAGGATTTTCCTTAAATGGTGTTTCTGGTGTAGTATAAAATATTTCCTGTGTCCTGGGGGGAGAGAAAACCCTCTGAGCTTAGCATAAAAAGTGTTGTGGTCTTTTTTTTTTTTTTTCCTTTTTATCTAAACAACAAGTAAATGCTTGTTTGCTTTTTCTCCAGGGTTTCCCAGCATTCAGACGTTTCAGGGTTTTCTTCTGCAGTTTCAGTGTGAGGGAAATGAGCAGTGCTGTGCCACTGGGGTTTTGCAAAGCCTGCTGTACTGCTCATCCCTCTTGAGTCAGCATCACAAAAACGTTTTCAGGAACTTATTTCAAGCAACCTGACTGTTTTTTTGTGGTGCTGCCCACCTACTGCCCTTTCCCCTCTGCTGATTCACTGGCTGTGCATTGCTGTTGATGTCATATTGTTCCCATTTTACCCACTGATCAACTGATACCAATCATACTGTGCTGTGCAAGCCCCTCCCTTAAATCCTTGGATTATTTCTTGGCTTCCAATTCACACAGGGTGCCACCTTTCAGTGAGGTGGGTACTAAATTTATCTGATAAGGTACATTATTGCATGCCCTTTGCACTGCCCCTGGTGGGCTTTGTCATGGAGGACTGCAGAAGCTGGGAGTGACTCTAACCAGAGGCTAATCTTTCTGTCCCTGGAACAGCCCAGCTCTTTGAGCAAACAAAATCATGTAATTTGGTTTCAATGTAGCCTGAAAGCTTTACATCACTTGTTGATTTGTCCCTGGATGGGTATAAATATATATACGGAGAGATAAATATATACACATTTATCTCACCCGATTATTTTCCAAATTATTTTCTCTTGTTGCAGCTCTCTTCCCCAGTGCCTTGGTTTCCCTCTGTATGCCACTTGCCTGCTTTAGGATGAGGTGAATCACATCACTGTCAAAAATCCTCACATCTCCTTTTCTTCACACTGGAATGTGTAACCTGCCAAGTCCACAAGTGAGCCCTGCTTCCCCATGACCCTTCCTTTCAAATCCACCAGGGAATCACTGAAGCCCCCCACTTCCCCAGGTCCAATCCCACTTCAGCTGCCCGGGCAGCACAACCTTTGCATGGTTAATGCTTCTCTGTCCCTAGCACATAAATCAAAGAGTACCACCTAATCGACAAAATAATCTTAATCAATGCTTTCACCGTCTGGCTTTCCCTAGCAAATATAACTCCCTGTTGATGTTTCCCATCCTCCCTTCTGTTATACCAGATGGTGTATATTCCAGTCTTTTTATTATCCTTCCCTGACCACGACACTTTGCTCAGTCCAGAGATCTTCATACTGCATCCCCTGAGTGTTCTCATCAGCAGCTCTGTCCTGCTCATTGCATCTTGATGTTTCAAGCGTCTTGCACTAATGACCCTTTTCTTCCCCCCTCCTTTGCACTGATATTTTTCACAGTATTCATTCCCACAGGTTGATCAGCTGATTATCAAGTAGCACATGTACTTTAACAATCACATATCCTAAGTGACCTCTGGATAAATGTTGGCAGCATATAGACTTTGTTTTTCTGTGTTACATATTAATAAATTCTTCAGGATAGATCCAGAAGATAGAAACCTCTTCCTTTTCTTTCTTTTTTTTTTTTTCCCCTTATAGAAGATTACAGAAGTTGATCTGCTTCACATTATCTACAATTAGGTTGTTTCTGGGTAGGATGACATAATAACATAAGCATCAGTCAGAAGAACTGTACTTCCTTGATGTACAGATTTGATTTACGGCTTTGTCTTTCTAAGATGTTTACTCTGAGAAAAAAAACATTATGTTTGTGTTGGTAAAGGGAAAATGTGGGGCAGCAATTTTTTAGGCTCTACCAGAATATGGCACATTACAGGGGGTATCTTTTCTGGGGCATTCCTGGTAAACAGGGTAAGATAGGCTCAGTCTAGTGTTATATAACTTCATAGGTTCTCTCTGTGCAGGTACCCAAATCTTTGCCATTCTTATCCTTCTGTATCAAAATAAAGGCATTTTATTTTTTTTTCTGTGACATGCTCTCCATAAAACTTGGTCTCCTTTCCTGAAGTGCTATGTCAGAGCAGCACTCTGTGAAGCTAAGGCATGTATATCCTGAACAGCTCACAGCCTCCTCACAACCTCTGCCACAGCAGCAAACCCCAAACGGTGCAGTCCCATGTTCATCTAGTCCAGCCTTCTTTGGAACCATTTGGGTGGAGAAACACAATCTCCCTGGACTTCCTATCCCTCCAGGCTGCAGTTCCGCTCTCCCCAAGCACATGCTTGTTTAATACAATTTGTAGCAAATGCAATAGACGTGTGGAGTTGAAAAAGAGGCTGAGTATCTAAATTGCAAAGACCACAAATCAGTTACAGAGTAGATAGATATGCTAAGTGAACGCCATTTTTCTGAAGTAGCTGACAGAATTGGAAATCACAATGCAGAGAGATTTTATCACAGAGGATTTTCAATTTGTTGTTTAGAAAGATGGGTCAGTAAGCATCCACTTTATCCCTAATGACTAAAGAATGTAAATAATCTTGCTGTAACCATTTTTTATGTACACTTTCTATCTACATGAGTTATATTGTCTTCTAGGTATTTTTTTTTCCCTATCAAGGATCATAAAGGATTTTTTTTTTGGCCTCCTGTTAAAAGAGGCACTGCAGACTAATAGCTCTTTCAGTCATCATAGAGGTTGATGCAGCTAACATTTTAAGTGGTATTGTCTGCCAGTAATACTTAATCCTATTGTCAAAGACTGCAGTGCACAGAGAATGTGTTTTCCTTGGAAAGGTAGGCTATAGGGAAATGTAATGACTATTTAACTCTTAAGCCAGAGCAAAGGCTCTACTCTAGCATCAGAAGGGTTATACCAGCTACTTATTCCAAGAAGAGGCTAAACTTTGCCTTCTAATTTATTCTGCTTTGTGACTATTCAATAAAGATATTTAACAACTCCAGTGATTTGGATCACACTCATTCACTCACGCATTGCATTTTTGGAGGTACAGTTATTTGCCTTTTTTTCCTCCACTGTTCTTTTGGCTGATGGTGACAGAGATCTTGAAACATTTATTGCACTCTGATACAGGATTATATGTTCAGATAGGGGAAAAAAATGTGGTCTATGTAACTCTGCTGAGGTAGAACAATTACTAGGATTTTACAAATAGAAGGGACCTTTGCAAGCTAATGGCCTATGTAACATCACTCAAGCCATTCCCTAAAGCTTCCTTGAAGTCCAACACTTGTGACTTACTTTCAGATACCTTTTATGACTTTGTTGACTTGACTTTGATTTATTTGTAAGTTTTCAGTGATGGAGCATCAATTGCAACCTTTAATCGGTTGTCTTCCCTGTAAAGAAAAAAAAAAGGAACTGCTCCATATTCTGGACCTTAATTTGTCTAATTTGAACTTCAAGCTATTGAATCTTGTTAAGCCTTTGTCAGCTAGATTGAAGAGTCATCAATTATCAATTTTCATTCCCTTTGATAATAGACACTTATAGACTAATAAATTATCCTTTAACCTTTTCTTCATTAAGCTAATAGATTGAGCACCAGGAGTCTCTCACTTCCAGGCATATTTTCCATTTTTTTGTTCATTCATGTGGCTCTGCATTCCCTCTGATTTTTCAACATCCTTCCAAAGTATAAGCACCAAATATATATGTACAATAGGTTCTCAACCATAATCAAGGATGGAGTTGCATTGTTTTCCTCTTTGCCTTCTCGCAATTCATATTTGTTTAGCAACAGATCACATTAACTATTAGATATTTCCAGTAAAGTCTCCCGCAGTGATTATTCTCAGTGACTTCTAAGTACCAGTTACAAGAACAGAATAATTTCCATCAATTCAGTTCTGTTTCTGGCTATATGACCTGACATTTGATCAGTTTGAAATGTGGATTGTGAGCTCAGGAAGGCAGAGAGATTGCCAAATAGGCCAACTCTGAATTCTACGTTTGTTGTTTCTAAGAGTCATGTGAAAAGGTGTTTGATCCCTGTCTCATAGAATAACAAAGACAATGCATTTTATTTTGTTTATTTTAATGAACTCATTAACATTGTGAATTACGTCCTTTAGCTACTCAGTGGAAGTATTGATGAAAGGGATAAAAATAGAATTGGCATTTTGAGGATTCTAGCACAGCAATGTAACCCTTCAAAGATACTGAAATAAAACTCTCCTGATACCAAAATATTTCAAACACAGTTTGCACTAAATCCTTTTTTTCCTTGCATGAACCTTAAACTTTAGAAATTGAAACTCTTATTATTGTACTTGAAAATTATCTGCAAATCTGTTGCAAAAATATTCACTAGATTATAATATAGACTAGATTTAATGCAAAAATGTAAACTAGATTTAAAAGAAGTATTCAGGGCAGGAAGGAAACACATTTTTTCTCTGGGTCTTCCTTTATTTCTTTTGTGGCAGAGCAGTTCTATTAATTTTTTTTTTTTTTTTAATTAAGACTGTGGGTCAAGATTTCAAGTAAGGTACTTAAGCACAGAAGTTTTTGAGGTTACAGTGGAGAGTTTATAGTTTTTCATTGAATAGATGTCCTGGTCTTGTTGGGACAGGTTTTTTTTTTTTTTTCCTCTAGTGCTGTGTTTTGGATTTAGAATAAGAATCTTGAAAACACCCTGATATTTTAGTAGTTGGTGAGCAATGCTTACACTAAATGAGGCTTTTCCAGCTCCTCCTAGTGCCTGGCCAGCGAGGAGGCTGGGGTACACAAGAAGTTAGGAGGGAACACAATGACTATTAGGCTGTCTTTATCTCAACCTATGAGTTTTAGATTTTTTGTGATTCTCTTTGCCCTCCTACCATGGGAGAGTGGCTGTGTGGTGTTTAGCTGCCTCCTGAGTTCAACCACAGCAAGAGAGGAAGATAAAATGTGTTAACTCCGCAGGCTCACCTCCTCAGATTTGCAGAAATGCAAAACAGCATTCAATGAAAAAAACTTAAAAATACTCACAAAAATTAAGCATTAAAAAGTGAATTCAAAGCAGTACTGTCAAAATAACAAAGATTTATTCAATAATAATTCATTATTTCTTTCGTACTTGGTTTTGTAATGCGTGAACTATAGTTCTGCAGCAGCTGAGGGAAAAGTCACTGTGCCAATATATGATGGTGGAAATGTACATTTAAATTAAAACCCCACAGTTTTCTATAGCAATAGTAACTTCCAGGACAACACACTGGATGGTAAAAGGAAAGGGTTTTTTGTTATTTAAAAACTAACTTAATAAATAAAGGGAAAGGAGTGATTTAAGACAACAAAACTGGCCAAAACAATCATGTATTTCAGAAGCGGATGGAAAGAACAAGGAGACACTTTAGCAAGTGCCAGGGAAATTCTGCTTTTCCAAATATACCTCTTCTGTTCTATTTATTCTCTTTAAATCATGTTTAATGCATGTGTATTTCATAAAGCTTGAAAACTTGCCTTTAGGGGCAATAGGGCATCAACTCAGTATCTTTTCATGATAGTGCACTAGTTTTGGCTTCCTTTGTATGAGAAATACAGGGATATACTGGAGCAAGTCCAAAAAGGGGCCACAAAGAGGATTGAGGGGACTGGAGCATCTCTCATATGAGAAGAGGTTGAGAGATGGGACTGTTCATCCTACAGAAGGCTAGGGGAGGATCTCACATGTGTGTATTAATACCAACTGGGGTGAAGCAAAGAAACCAGAGCCAGGGTCTTTTCAGTGGTGCCAAGTGATGGGATAAGATGTAACAGGCACAAATTGAAACACAGAATATTCTGTTAAATGTTAGGAAAAGCTAGGAAATGCTTTTTGTTTTTCTCTTTCCAATCTTCATCCTTGAAAGTTTTCAAAACCTGACTGTACCTGGTCCTGAGCAACCTGCTGTACCTGATTCTGCTTTGTGCAGATGTGGTAGACTAGACCGTCTTCAGACTTGCCTTATGTTAATGCTGGCAGATTCTTCATCTCAGTAATGATGAAGTTCAGTGAAAATTCATTAGCAGCATTAGCTTATTCTTTACAACAATTCTGCCTTCTTTATTATTAACACACAAAAACCCCAGGCTGAGAAGGCAGTTCCCATTTATAGTCCTGTAGTTAGGGCAACTCAGCAGTCTCAAGGGAAGCAAAAAACTGGTGATATCTTTACCATGCATCTTTTAGGCTGGATGTCCAGGACCTTGCTTGCACCCCCTTTCATTCTCTGTGGAAAAGGGGATATAAAGTTACATGGAGATATACTGGCCTTCCATGAACGTTAGCTCCTTACATAAAAAGTAGGCATTAATGTATTATTGCTCTGTGCAAAACCCAGGTCTCTGTGTTTTAAAAGGACTTCTTACTTCATGAAGTGTTTTTGGGATCTTTCCACAAGGAATAAGAGAATCTTAGGATTTCTTATATAGCGTATGTCAGCTGTAGGCTTTCAGCAGTATGGGACTGTGCCCAGGGCCAGTACTGCAGTGTCTGGTAAGGGAGATAGAGAAATTGCAACAGATGATTTTTTGCATGTGCCCACAGGAAACAGGCTCTGCTCCCCTTCCTGGCTTAAGGCTGCATCTGAGCCTGAAGTAGAGAGGCCTGGGGTAAACACTTTCCAAGTAACATTTGTGTAGTTTTAAAGAACTCCAAAGGAAGTCAGCTGTGCTGTTGAGATGTGAAAGGCCAGCTTATATAATGAGTTCACTCACCATGACAAAACAAAGGAGCAAATTAGGACTGGGATATTTAATCCAAACCAGTCAGGATTTTCTCTTGTATTTTGTGGAGCTTATGTCTCCCTCCAGAGTTTAAAGATAGGGAAGATGGTGTTGGTATTACATATGTAGAGCAGAATGTGTGGACACTTGGAATTCCCCATGCCAAATTGATGAACATTTTACTATCTTCTTTGGGAAGCATCCATAAAAAGCCAGACCAACATTTTCTGAAAGTTATGAAATAGTTATTAAAAAATGGAAATGTATGCTGTATGTATCTGAAAACTGTCTCTTGGAGCACATATGTTCTATCAAAGGGAACAAATGCATTGCAACATAAGGCTATCACATCTGTGAATAAAAGCTCCAAATACCTCTCAAACCTTATTTTGCTTCCCTTTGCTTTCAACTTCTATCTTAATGGAAATTTTTTCAGAGTGTAATGGTTTGGCACAGTTGCAGAGCACAAGGCAAAGAAACAAGAGATAAAACCTGACTTATTATGTAATGTTGACCAAGACTGTTTTATCCCTGCTTTACCCACATCATCTTCTGTTATACTTGCTTTATAAACATATATTGGGTGAAAGGATAACTACAATATACAGAGAAAATAAACTAAATTCTGGAATTTGTCTTCTGCTGTCATTCATAAATTTTAAACTTTCATAATAACTTGTTCTCTTCTATTCAAGATCCACAAACCTCTAAATTGCAGTCAGTGAGAAAACCTGCCTCCTTCTAAATGGTCAGGTAATTGTATGTATGTATGGAATGTGTTTAGGACATTCAGCTCCTTACTCTTTTTGATTTCTCATCACTGCTGTTTAAAGCTGTCAAACTAGTAAGAGGCTCATCTGGGAAAACCATCCAAGATGGAGTACTCCAGCAGCCCAGCACATGTCACTGACTGTGTGCTGAAAGTCACAGCAAAGCTTCATTCAGATCTTCCTGTTGCTAGAAGTTGAGGATAAATTAATTAGATGTGCAGCTTATGCTGATTAGCAGTGAGGTGGCAAGAGAGTTGCAGTGATTTCCACAGTGTAATACAGCTGTACACTTCAATTGCTGACCACTGAAGAGCACGTGGGCTTCTCTCTTCCTTAAGATCAGCTCACTGAAATTTCTGGGCTGGGCTAGAACAGCATCCAGCTGACTTTTTTGGATCAGCAAGGAAACGATGAGAGGTGCATCCCTGGGCTGTGTGTCATCACTGAGTCTTGAGTGCAGGAAATGCCCTTACTGCCAGCCTCAAGTGCTCATCACAGGCCACATTACTGGATGGGGAAATATTTGTCCAGAATCCTTGTGTACAGGTTCTGTGGCTGACAGACCTCTAGTTGTCTTTGACTGAGCTGGTTTTGAAAATCATTCTTCAGACGTTTGAATATCAAATCTCTAGCTATCCACCAAAGTAACGACCCATATTCTCAGAGATACAAATGGTGATTTACTGTCTGTGATACCAGGTGTAGTGATGATAGGCCTCAGTCATGCTGCCCAGTTTCAGTCATTCAAAATATCATGAAATGGGCTTTAAAGGCATTCATTTGTTAGTTTACAAGAATAATTCACACAGCATTTTTTTTCTGGTTTTCTTTTCATGTGTGTTCTGGCTGGGGGCTATCCTTTTTCAAGGTGCAGTTTTTTTCCCCAACCATCAGGCTTATAATATATTTAAAATGAAGAAACAAAAATGTTGCCTTAGGGTTTTTTGGTTTTGTTTCTTTTCCTTCTGAAGTTTCTTAATTCTAGATGCTGAATTTTCAAGAAATGCACATGGAACCTTGAGCCTTATAATGAAATATCTGGCAGAAGAGATGACTACTGACCTAGTGCTGGGGACCAACTTACAGATGTGGTGGCCTGTGTGTCACATTGCTATGAAACATCCTGTGAGTCTCTTCTTTTTTTACGGGCTATGTTGGGAGCCAGAAAGTTTCCTTCTGAGAGCCTGAGCAGATAAGTCATGTTTGAAACCTGACAGCATTGCCACTCCCCATCGCAGACTGAATCCAGTTGCATTCCTAAGGCCACAGCTGTAAAGCAAGTTTGTGGTTTTATTTTTCTTCTTTTCATGCCATATTTTTAGTGCTCCCTATAATAAATCTTCATGTTTTGATTATGTGTAAAAAGACAGTGACTAGAGACAGAACACAGTACAACCAAAATAAACTCACTTAATGCACAATGGTCCTGCCACAAGCACGGACTCCCCTCTTTGCCTAAACTTAATCTCGTTTGAAGTGGTGCAGAGAGAAACATGGGCAGAATGGAACAGCCCTGTCCCAGTGAAAAGAAAATAAATTTTTTTTTAAAAAAAGCACAGATATATACGCTGGCAAAACGCGCACAAAGGGTTGCCTAGCAATTCTGCAGACTGCTTGGCCGGTGTGGGGACCGCGCTCGGAATTAACATGCAGGAGGAGGCAGAGCCGCTAACGCCAAACTTGAACGTGGCAAGTTGGACTCTGTTTCCCAAGGCTCAAAGTAGCAATTTGCTTTCATCACAAATGCGTCACCGGCCGCCAGCGGCACTGAGATGTGGCCATGAGGCGCTGGCCTGCGGAATGGTGGGGCATGCAGGGCCAGGGGAGCTGATTTTTGTGCTCCTCCCCACAGCAAAGACACTGAGGTGCTGTAACAAGTCCAAAGAAAGGCACTGAAGCAGGTGAAAGGTCTGGAGCACAAGTCTTATGAGGAGCAGCACAGGGAGCAGGGGAGGCTCAGCCTGGAGAAAAAGAGGCTCAGGAGAGACCTTCTTGCTCTCTACAACTCCCTGAAATTATGCTGTGGTGGGGTGGGTGTTGTTCTCTTCTCCCAGGTAGCAAGTAACAGGGTAAGAGGAAATGGCCACAAGTTGTGCCAAGGGAGTATTTGATTGGATATTATGATTTTTTTAACACACAGGGTTGTAAAGCATTGGAACAAGTTTCCCAGGGAAGTGGCAAAGTCACCATCCCTGGAAGTGTTTAAAAAACATGTGGATATAGCACTTGAGGGCATGATTTATCAGTGAACATAGCAGTGGTGCTAAGCTGGCATTTGGACTTGATGATCATAAAGGTCTTTTCCAGCCTTAATGATTCTATGATTCCAATGCTACTGCTCAGCATATGAGGCCAGCATGGATTATCCTGGGGTACAGGCAGCTCAGGGACGCCCAGGGCTGGGTGATGGCTGCAGGAGCCCTGAAGGATGTCACCATCCCAGGAGCACAGCTGGGCTCTGGGTATCCTGCTGGTTTCTCCAAGTGCCTCATGACCTGTGCCTACACACTAGATGATATGTTAGAAACCTTTTCAGAGTGCATTCGGTGGTGCCAAGTGCTTTGGTTGAGAGGGAAGTGGTTTTGAATTCTAAATGCCTTTGTTTAAGGCTGCATTTCTAAAAGCGTTTAGTGAGCCCTATAGAATCACACTTGTCAAGTTCAAGTCTTAGCTCAGACCACATTTAGTCCTAAAATTCTACTTTTGCTTCTCCTTTCAGTGTTAATTTACACTTTCCGTGAGAAGCTCATGTTCCTGAAATCCAGTTCAATGATTTTTCATGCTTCATGTTAAATGGTGGGGAAGGGGCTGAGGCCAGAGAAACATTTTTCCATTTTTTTCTTGGGAGGTGGAAAAAGTGTATTTGGAAGTTTCAGGTTTATTCTTTATTAGCTTTTTCCTAATGAGTGACTAAGTACATTTCTAGTTTGAAACACAAACTTCTTCTATTCCTTGAAAAGCAGAATTTCTTTTTCTCCTATACCCACATCTAGCACCTTTCTGTTTTTTCAAAGACTTAACTTCCCAGGAACTCCAAGAAATATATATCTTGTTCATAATCTCTAAATTAACCAGAATTTCTTCTAAACCATAAGTAAGGTACTTACTTTAGAAATATGTGTTCAAAGAAACCACTAAACTTCATGGCTCTATCAATATATACTTATCTCCTAATGGTATACATGTTTAATATACATGTAAATAAGAGATATTAGCAGAGATTGCATATCTGGCTATAACTGTGGGTACCAGAAGATTACCCTAGGGATCTTTTAAGCTCTTCATTGTTTTATTCTACATGAGAATGATAAGATTTTTATTGAATTAAATTCAGTTTTATTTAAATTATCTTGATATGTACCCAGAAAGTGTCCGTTTAAAGGAAAATGTGCATCTGATTTCAGAGACTCAGAATAGAAACTTCTATACTTCTCTTTGGCCACAAGGGAATATGACAGGAGCATTTTATTTCAATATGACTTTATTAAGTAAGAGCTGATACAGAAAGTGTGTAGTGCCCTATAATTTGATATGGACATCTTCTAACCTTTGAAACAAACTGTGGAAAGCTCTCCATGTATATCACTTCTTGGGCTGAGCTAGAGAGGATGTTTTTTTGTCACCTATTTCTGGTGTCCTGGCAGTATTTTCCCTTATCAAACCCATAAGTTATGTCATATCTATTTCTGTTCTTTCTTTGAATCAGTCAAGGTTGTGGGTTTGGGGTTTTTTTCATTAGCTGTTTTACAGTGTCACTTCTCTTCCTGACATCTGTATTTCTAGAAGAATTTGTGTGACATTTTTGCATGCTTAGCACCTGCAAAAATTGGAATTTATGAGCTTACTTTGCATACAACAACCATACCCTCATCTCTGGTGTTCACTAATTGAACTTAGAGCATGTAAGCAATCTTAGCACAGACAGTCCAAAAGGACACGTGAAAGTCAAAAGAGACATTGCAGGACTATGTCTGGACAAGCATTTTAAGGGCTGTTTTGGACAAGCTGCTGTGAAAGTTATTTCAGTAGGGTGGAAAAGCCCAACCAACTACCTCTGGTAGTTCTGGTTTTGCATTTTTCATGGCTTCCCTTCAGAAAGTGGGTGTGAATGGAAGCCAGCATTTCAGGGCTGGTGGCTTAAAAAGGATCTTTCTCACAAACCTGAAGCTCTCTGACACTCAGGGCAGTAGGAGTATTTCCCATAATTTAGGAAAATTGAAAACCATATGATTATGTGAGGTAAAATATCTGTTTTGACTGTTCTGGATTTTTTGGTTTGGTTTTAGTTCTTACTATGTTTTTCTAGGTCAGATAGAGGAGACAAAAACATGTTCACGTTGCAAAGAGTGACAATTCAGATATGTCAGTGAGAAATGTGTAAGAAAAGCCTGGAAAGGATGGTAAGGATGCAGTGGGAACTGAGTCCTGCACAGCTGTGGTGTAGTTACTGTGGTGTAAAGATGTAGGATCACCATATCTTTATTGAAAAGAAAGCAAAACAAAACACAGGAAAATGATGTTTTGTCTGTACCATCCTTATGCTCAGTTAGGAGGATGCCCTGCAATCCTCAGGCCATGTGTGTCAGGCTGATAGGGTGGAATTCTGCTGTGGAAGTGCAGAAATGGGAGAATATGAGAGCAAGAGAAGCATCTACACCATGACAGACCATGATATATCAAGCTCTATACCACATACTCTGACTCAGACATAGGAATTAACTGGTGCATAGGTTGTCAGCATCAGCATTTCTGTGGCAGTACTGAAAAGAAGCTGAAAATTAGTGTGTCTATATTACTAGAGTTGCTGGCTCTTTCTTGTAGAAAAATATACCTTTTAGGAGAGGAAAAAAAATCAAGTTTTGTAAAGGATGTTGTATCCATACCTTGAGGCTGCACCAGCAACATCATCCTCATGAGAAATTTTAGCTCTCCATTCTCAGGTTTGCTAAATGTAGCTGGGCTGATTGGGCTCCTCTTCTTCCTTCAAGGTTTTTGGGTAGGAGTTTCAGCTAATGTAAATGTCCCTCATGGGTCAGATTAGGTCTCACTATCTAATCTAACTTGAATATTGAAAAGACTTGGATTTCTTCCTCTCCTTTTTCTTGTCAATTTTCTTTTCTTTCCAATCTGTTGCCTTTGGGATCTTTTCAATTGCAGAAAATACTTCTCTGCTGAAATAGATAATGGAAATTCTAAGAATTCCAAGTTTGTTTTCAGACTGATTTGAAAAAAAAGGGTAATAATTTCAAACTATGCTCCAGAGTACAAACTGCAAAAGAACACGTACCAACTGATATGGGAGCATTGAAAAATTTCCTTTTTCTTGTAATGTTGTGAAATAAAACAAAATAATTAATAAAATTTAAATAAATCAAATTTAAAAAATCAAAGTTGAGATAAATTAAAAATAAACTCTAATTGATCAAGTGAAATATTTTTCCTTTAATGAACAGGTTTTGCTATTTGAAAAATAAATATCTAGACATAGGTGGCAGAGATAGGAAGTAGACTGAGTTTATAAAACTTTATTTTAGAACATTTTAAAATGCTGTTGAAATTATCATGCTGGATTTTTTACCACTTTCTTCCCCCCCCACCCCCCCAAAGTGGAATGTTCTGCTGAAAATCTGTTTTTCTTTTGTGCTCTACTTCAGTCCCAAAAGTATCTAATGCCAACACACCAACTTAGTGCTAGCTTCAGTCCCTGAATTCTTCTCACCTTACTCATGGCATGCCCTGGGCTGAGGTCAAGGGTTGGATTTTAGCAGTCAAGCAAACAGATTTTGGTCATTTATTCAGTGCCTGAATCAAAACTCCCAAAGTATCTGGATGTGAGGGACCCAGATGAGTCACCAGAAATGATGCCTTGTTGCAAATGAAACAGAAGTGACCCCTCCAGTTACATGAAGAAATTGGTGCACTAATTTCAGTGTTTGTTGTATAGTGGTGCAAACCTTCTCATTACTTCCAATTGCTGCTCTATCAAACCCATGGAACTGGGACAAGGATATGGCTTTTGTTGTGCATGGTATGAAGCACCAATGCTTCTGTGGATGTGCGTTTTCTGGTTTGGTATTACCAAATTAATTGTCAGTTTGTGAAATATTTACTCTATCTGCAGAGCAGATGGACTGGAAACGTTCGTGTGAGTAAATATTTGCCATATATGCACTGCACAATCTGGCTGCATCCTTGCTTTTACTGTATAATTTATGCTTTTTAAACAGCAATGAAGAAACCTCAAAAGATTCAAAGGTTCATTTGGATTCTCATAAACACCAAAAGCTTGGATGCTTTCCATTGCCTCTTGGGGCTTTACAATTTTTATAGGAAATTTGGTGAAAGCACTTTCTGTAGCACTGTAGTTCAGAATCCAGGTTCTCCTTCCATCTAGGTGCAGAAAAAGTGAGATGACTACAAGGTAACATGGACATTCATTGCATATATTTAGGCTCCAACACATAGTACCCTTTACATTTGGGTCAAGTATGATGTTCAAGATAGACAATCCCATTTTTACCTGAAAACTCTTATCTGGTTTCAGTGCATTTTTTTGGGTGTGGTTTTTTTTGTATTGTTTTAGGGTTTTTGGTTTGTTTTGTTTGTTGGGGTTTTTGTTTTGTTTGGTTTGGTTTTTGGGGGGTTTTGTTGGTTTGGGTTTTTTTGGTTTTGGTGGGGTTTTTTTTTGAGGTTTTTGTTTTTGTTTTTTAAATGCCAATTCTCTTCAAGACTCTGTATAAGCGAAGTCACAATTGGCAACTGTCAGCTGAATATGTCATCTGCAAACTCATTTGCCTTCTCTTTTGCTAGGGAAGGAGAGTTTCAAAGCACATTCACCAAGAGAAAGAGGAGCAAAATAGGAAATTGTTGGTTTTTTTTTTTTAATTATACTTTTAAATTATTTTAGTCTAAAGATTTATTAAAAGGAGAAGAAAACCCCCTAAAGTTCTTAAGGAATATTACCATAACATATGCCTGTAACTCAATCTGTGTTTAATGAGAGGTGCTGGTTTTTTCTGCCACGAGGGCTACAGTCCAATGAGTGATAGCTATGAAAGAGGTCACATACATATTCATCAAATTCGACATGCACATGTAAACTGGTTTTAATAGGCCATGACAGCAGAAGTTGTGTCAGGCAAATAGCTGCACATGTGCTCATTCCCTCGACTGGCATATTTAGCCATTATCACTCTGGTATCCATGGATGAAATATTAGCTTGTTAACTTAAGACCATCAGTTGTTGCTGATGCTTAGTGGCAACCAAAAAAAGCACAGATTCCCTCTGCAACTTTATTTTGTACAGAGCTAGCGGCGAATTATTACAATTTCATTATAATATTTTCATTTCCTTCCCTTATTTATTATGGAGGATATTTGTAAGTGATAAATTGGAATGCAGCTACAATATAAATAAAGGGACTATTGATTCGAAAATACTCCAAGGATTGCACTCCATGAATTTCTTACACTGTGCTTCTGATTGTACATTCAGAAGGGACAATGTTGCTACAGCATTAATTTTTCCATGAGCACATAGCAGCGTGTTTGTGTGTTGGCACACACACACACAAAAATAAACCAAAGGAAAATACAGTCCTTCAGAACCCTCAGCACAGCAAGGGGCAAACGACCACAGCCTGCCAGGTGTAAATCAGTGTATCCTCTGGGTCCCACTGGGTTGTTTTGCTGACAGTTCAGTTAATGGCTTACCTCTCTTCTAGGACTAGGACAAAGGTGTACTGGGTGCTCCTTTCCCCTTCTTTTAGGGGAATAACCTCTTCCTAAATTAGGAAAGAAGTGGTGAATGGCACTTCTGTACAGAAAACAGGCTTACTAAGGCAACAGCCTTGCATTTTAAGAAGCAAGGTGTGGTGTATTGTGGTCTTTTCCCCAAAGTGATGTTTTAAAACTACAGATTTTATCTGACATGTGGGTCTGGGCTATGATGGTGCTTGAAACAGTGGTCTAGACTGCAACAACAGCAAATGTACTTTTGTATGATACAGGAGGGATGCATTGCTTTGTAGACCTGTCTTAGTGCTTTACAGATGTTAAGAAACCTGAAGTGAGAGTTGAACGGGGAGAAAAACCTAAAAAAGCATTAAATCTTTTGTGCTCTAATTATGCATGCTGAGGTGGGAAAGCTTTGCTTTTCGGAAGTCGTTCCCTTGCATTTCTTGAAGAGTTTTTGCAAATACTGAGACCTAGTGAAAGCAGATGTCAAACTTGGACAAATTATAGTGTACTTGATTGTAATTTAAAAGTAATAAAACAAGTCAGCACTGAGCAACTCATCTCAGTAAAGAAGGAAGCAATTCCCTCTGTAAACAAGGCCCTCCCCTTCCTTGTCAGGTCAGAAGACATAGTTGCCCAGGTCATGAGGACTAAACCTGTAGGTGATCAAATGTGGAAGATGGGTCTCAAACTATATGCTCTCCCAGAGTGTTGGTGCATGGCATGGTGTAGGAAAGATGGCAGGCAGCTCAAAATAATTTTTAGGTTTTCTATTACACAAGGACAGTAACTTGTCTCCCTGGAGACAGCACTTGCAAATTCCTGATGCATGCTCTTATTTAGGTCACAGCTCCTCCTGTACTTGGTCCACCCCCTAAAAAGCTGTTTATACCAGGTCTGTTATGAAGTTGGCCAAGGTAGCCTTATTCCCTCTGAGACTTTCTCTCTTCCCTGGAGGGAATATATCAAACCCCAGCTGCAGTGAATAACACCAAGGAGTCTTCTCTGGAGTCGAGGTTGATGTTTATTTTAAGAAAGCACACCTCGTCCTTGTGATTTCAGACTCTGGCCCAGCTGGGAATGCTATGGCCAGTTGAGAAACCAGTAAAACTGAACCCCTGGGGCAAACACAGTCATGAATAACTGCCTGTGCCTTTGCATGTCTTCTGCTACTTCTATTTCATGTAAGAGCACAGATGAAGTGCAGCACACTGTTAACCATGCCAGCTGCAAGCAGACTCAGGTTCAAAGAGAAATACTTCAGGAAAAGTAGTGTTTTTCAGTTTTGAGGGCTAATTTGAAAATTGTCTGTATTCACAAAAGGTGACAAATTTTGAGAGGGCTCTCTGTGCCAATTTGTTTCTGTCTTCTGAGTTTACAAATGGGAGAATATGAGAGTATCTGCCTCTGAGGGAAGCTCGTGCTACAACAGAATGATGGGCAATGTTTGAGGGTTAGTCTGGTCTAATCATCTAGAGGGGAAATGTCATTAGAACCGAAAATGGCAGGCGTTACACCCCAACCAAAACATTGCTTATCATCGAGTGTTGCTACTCTGGGAAGTTTTGACATCCAGATAAATAGACAGTGGTTCCTGCCAGTTTTCTTCATCTCTGAACTGGAAGATCCTGTTCCTTGCAGATCTGGGGACACGGGCTCTTGGTGTACAGGTCACGGGCAGATCAGAGTTTCTGAGCCTGAAATCTTCCAGACAGCACCTTCCTAGGCAGCTCTATAGGGAGAGTCTAGGGCAAGGGGTCATGTGGAAGGCTCTTAAGTGCCACTGTGCTATAAATGAGAATAATTTAGGCACAGAGACACTGATGTTTGACACAAGATAATCTTTTTCTGTTGCTCTATTTAATATTTGTTAATGTATCAAGTCTGATATCAACTATTTTGAAAGAAGACCTGAGATTTCTCCAGTATTAACTGTGCAAGGAGAAGTCTATCCTATAAAAAGACTTTATCTTTTTATTAAAAAATGCAGTAAGTCGTGGGAAAACATTCAAAATGAGGAATGATCTGATAAAAAACATGAGAGGCTTGGCTTTGGCTTGTATGAACTTTTCTAAAAGAGAAGGGACGTGTTTGTATATTTCTTATCAAGCAGCTCCAGATTTATTTATATCAATCATTCCTGTAACATGACATGTGAAATTAGCATTATGATTTAATGTTACATTACAGCAACAAGCAGCATCATTTTTGATCTTGTCTAGATGGAGGGAATGGATTTTAAGAGTGTTTTGCAAGAAATGGGAGGACTGGCTGCTCTTTAGCAACACAGAGTGTAGTTTTTGGTTCATCTGGGTTTAGGAGCACAATTTTTTGTTGGAAGCCAGAAGAAAGTTTTTCAAAACTTCCTAGTCATATTCAGAAACCTGTCCCCAGAGCAGGAGGATAATACATTGAAGTCTTTGACACAGTGCAGCCTTTGAGGTTTTTCTTCACTTTTTTTGGCCTCAAATCAACTCCCCACCTTGAACATGCAGTAAACACTTGAACTGCATTCATTCGAAAAGGCAAACGCTTCTGAGCTGCAATCAATGCTATTTATTTGATTTTTTGTTTGTTTGTTTGTTTGATTCTTTTCTGACAAGCTATTTAGCCTTTTAATTTATTGATGTGCTGAGTTAATTCATTATGTGCATGTATATGGGACCAGGGGTGAGCTGGGGTCTCAGCACTGGCAATTGAAGTCTAGTTGGTGAATGAGGCAGCAACAGCTGATTGGTCATTTTTAAGTGTGTTTTAATCAAAATCAAGACATACAACAAGTTTGTGGATAATATTTACAAATATGCATGCAGTTAAACTCACTGCATCTGTTCAACTGTTTTATTAGCTTCTGAGTGTGTGACCCAATATATCCATGCAGCTTTGCTGGATAATCCCACATTATTGGTGGTATGAAGGATCAAAAATGAAAAAAATCCAAAGTGAGAAGGCTCATACTTTATGTGCTGTATATAAAAGAATTTGTCAATTAGTTAGTTTTGAATTAAGTCCTCTGCTAGCCTGCCTGCAGAAAAGATTTTATGCATTAGCAGATGGCAAAAGCATGTGAAGTAAAACCTGTTTATCTTGTTCTTTCTCCTTTCCTCTGAATCTCCTCTTTCAATTTAAAAATGTCTTCATCCTAAATTTTTATACAAAAAATCTTTCAAGTGAGACTGCCTTTCTGTAACCATCTGCAGTACTCATGTCCTCCAAATGCCAGCCACGCTGTCCCAGACTGACTTGGCATTCCCTAAGGAATAAGCACAAACAGGGAAATGAAGCCTCAGGTGTTTCCCTTGCTTCCCTGACCAACAGGAAAAGTCCTATATAGCAGTTCTGATCACTTTTCTGAGTCAGTGAAATGCAATTTGGCACACAGCTCCCTAACGTTTATGTGCAGGGTTTTCTGATGACATGACATATAGAAGATGGTGTCCTGCATGTGTTTTTCTTTTCTTCCCTTCCTCACTGACTGCTGGGTCACTGTTGTCTGGTTGAACACAGCGTGTGCACTATGTGAATTCACACTTCCTTGGCAAAGGCACCTCATACAGAAAGCTCACTCCATAAATAACCTAGGCTGTGTGTTTATTCTGCTCTGAAATGCTGTAAAAAATAAAAGGCTACCTATCAAAGTTGTTTGTCTAATAATGGAGGAAGGGGATGATATTGTAAACACTGTCCAAATGAATTGTAGTAACCAGAATAAATGGTGGTTGCTGTTACTGAGCTCTGAAACTGAATTCAGGCCTTTCTAAATACATCACATGTGACTTTAATCCATTCCAGAGCCCAGGTCCCTTCCAGGCTTGGAAATTTGATGCTCTGAGGTGCTAAGCCCCCTCTATTGCTATAGAAATCAATAGGGCAGCAGTCTGCTCAGCACCCCAAAAAGGTGATCAGTCTGTTGAGAGCCCAGTCCTCCAGGCCTGATCCTGCACAGTGTTTCTATCGACACTTAATTTTGGGCAAGGATATAGCTATCACCTTTTGCAGAAGGACCACTCACTTGTCTAAATCAGCATGTATATAAGGTTTACAGCATCATGGCCTCTGTCTGGGTTCACTTTTCACATTGCTGCTTTCAAGTGCAGCTTCCTTGTTCCACTTTACTTCAATATGGACCCATTCCTCTTTCTAAAATCAGTGGTTTATCTCCTTTTGGTGGACAAATATTCTAAGCACAGAACTTGCTGATGCTGAACTGTGCCTAGGGTTTGAAGAAATGTGTTTACAATGTATGAAAGAGACTGTGGAGGATAAAGTTTAGCTATATCCAGCCCAAACTGATTTTATGTGAAAGTTTAATCCAACTGGTGCAGAAACAGTGGGGTGGGGAAGGGGTGGAGGAAATAATAAGGCAAAACAAAAATGTTCTCAGCCATCAATATTTGTTGCCTGACAGGGGGGGTGAATCCTGCTTCAAACAGCCCTCTAGACGCCACCACTTAAGGGTCTGAAAAGGAGATTTTTTTAGGTGACATTCAAACCTTTAATAGCAGGCGGTGGGTTTTGACAATAATAATTTTCTCTCATGGCAGCCCCGTGACTTTGCCACTCACTTACCTGTCCCCAGCAGCCTGGGCAGAGCAGTAACCTAATCCCATGAGTTTTAGGGCTGGAGGGCAGAGTGCCTGCAGGTCTCCCCAGCTCATCCATAATTATACGGTTGGCAGAGGAGTGCCTCAAGTTGCACATTAGGCTCTTGCTGAGATTAGTAATTATAATATCAGTTTTCTCCAAATAGGTCTGACAGAATGGCACTGGTAGCAGAGGTGACTCAAAGTTTAGTAAGTCTTAGGGAAAGTTTACTGTCTCCTGCTGCTTTCTGTCCCACAAATTTGGCCTCTCTAATAACCAGCACCAGCCACAAACAGTAGGAATCCTTTTCAATCACTATTAGCAACACTTCATTTCTGTCATATTTGACCCCTGGCAAGCTGCAGCCCAGCAAAGAGCATTCCCTGCAGAAAGTAACCAGACATCCAGGATTTACTCTGTGACAAATGACATTTTTTAAGGGCCCTTAAAAAACACTGAGACAAATTCACAGCAGGACTCTGGAAAGCCCTTTACCAACCTCCAAATGAGATAAGGGATAGCATAGCTCCTACTCAGTAACTTCCCATCTTTAGCTATTTCTTCTGTGTGACTTCATCTTTGCTGGTACCTCCAATAGGAAACTGCTGCTCCCCTTCAGTGTCTTAAAAGCTTGATTAGGTTATTTATGTTATATACTGCGAACTTTCCTAACACAAAGATGTCTTTCACCTAGATGTTTTCACTTGCAGCCCTTTCTGAGTAGTTCAGCAACCTTGTTTTCACTAGGGAAAAGGTGAGGCCCAAGGAGGTTGTTACAGCCACTACACCAAGTTCCAGTCTATGCCTTAACATTAAAACAATTTTTTCAGTTCATCAGGAAACCAAGTCTTTATTAAAAATCTGTCGTGCCCAAGAAAGAAGTCATAGTATGATTTTTTTTTCATGTTTATTTTTTTGTCAGGACAGGCATACACTTGAGACTAAGTTGCTGACACCAGTGTCCAGGTAATTCACTTTTTAAAGGATATAAAATGATTGCACCTGGACAAGGCAATCTGAGGGGGAAGAGAGCAGAAAACCTCTGTCTGGAGGCAGGTACAGAATAAATAGGAGATGCACAGACTTCTCTTTAGACACTGCCAGCTTGATAATTTTGAGGTAGATCTTGGTTGCTCAGTGCAATCTGCAGGATGAAGATGAGGCTGTAGTCTGCTAAGTGCAATGAATATATTAAAAAGTCAGGAGAAAATGTGACAAGACAGATATTACAGAGCTTTTGATGCCACAGCTTCTTAATTGCTCTTCCCAGCTGTTCTTCCATCTTTATTTAATTTTATTTTCATCTTACTTAATTTTCTTTGATTTACAGAGGGGAAAAACCAGAAAAACAGCTTGGCCAATGGTTTACAGCCATTCTGACCCAGCAGTTATCAGGGTCACTGATGTTCCCCTGTTCTCCTGCCCAGAGCTGTGAGCAGGCAGGCCAGCAGCACTGGGGGCAGAGAGCTGCTGGGATGTGGCAGACCCTGCCCTGCCTGGGAGAACTGCATTGTTTGCCCTTTCATGATGATTTTCTGCTGACATTTGAACACATTGTGGAGGGTGTGCTGGAGCTACACCTCAGCCCGTGCCTACAGACCTCTTGTCTCTGTGCCCTGGGAGCCTCCCTGGGAGCCAGGATGAGGGTTGCTCTCTCTGGTCAGTGACCACCTGCCCAGGGCATCCTTGCTTTAGTGACTTGTGAGGTGCTTTGCTCAGCACCAGGACTGCTGAGGGCGAATTGGGAAGTGTGTTAGTGACTGGAGATGGAAGGAAGGACTGTGAACCCACTGAAGCAGCACCGTGCAAAAGATCCAGAGCAAAAGGCTTCACTCTGGCCTGCGTGCTTTCCTTGCACAGTGCCTTGCACTCGTGCCTCTGCATGCAAGATGAGTTTCACCAGAGCTTCTAGTCCTCTGCATTCTGTCCAGTTTACATATGTCTTGGAAAAACAGTTGTTTGCACATTTCTCTTCCAGTCACTCAGCCAGCATCCATGGGTAGGGAGAACAGGCTGGGTGTGCTCACACCCAACACAGAATGACTGAAGGCTGGATGCCCTCTCAGCTGTGTAATGGACATTACCAGAGATTGGGATTGGGTGAATGAATGCCTTTGAGGTGCAAAAGTTGTATTTTCCAACTGACGTAATGATAAATGGATGTTAAAACGTTGCACAAAATGATTCCCACTTCCACTAGATACCTGTGAGAGCATAGGAGGGAAAAAAGCAATCAAACTTGGAGAATGGCTGCACGTGTGTCTTTTCAGGCCTGAAAGTGAGCACTGTAGAGCCTTTGATCCACAACTTGGCATTTTACTGAAGAAGACTAAGATCAAAAAGACTAAGACTGTGATGAGGGACCAACTACTGCATGCATTGTGTTCTATCAGATTGTCTTCTAGACTTTGATATGCTCATAATACACAGAGAATAGCCTAAGAAGGGCCAGCTGTGTTGCTGGGATTGCATACATCTAATTGAAGGTGTTTTCCAGCCATCAAAATATCCTTTAAGAGTGAATTTAAGTTTTGGGTCATCTTCTCCCTTATGCCTCCTGCCAAGGCATACAAAGTGTGTAAAAACAGCACAGCAGAGCTGAAATCCTCACAGAGGCTGGTGAGGTCCATGGTTTGGGCTAGGTTAGATAGGTAAAGAGACCCTGGGTCAGCATCATCACTGCTTCAAAGCCCAGGCAATGCCTGCTCTTTTAGTGCTCAACAAGTTGAAGTCCACTTGCAGAAAAGGCAGGTTTTCCTTAGTTATTTCTTAATTTTTCTCCTCCTTAATGCCATTAATTGATTTTCTTTCACTGTGGCTGAGGACCTAGATTTCCAAGTTCCATCTGAGCCCAAAGGTGCAGGATACTTTCAAAATCTCAAGACAATGCAATTAGTGACAAAGCCCAGTTAAAATTTCAGCCACTACTGGAAATTTACAGTGGAGCCATGCTGATCCTGCAGCATCTGAGGCAAAAAAGACATCAAAAGAAATCAAGTCCTGCTGAGGAAGAGAAGTATGCCTTGTGCTTAATGCATGGAATGGGGATTCAGGAGTCAGAAGCCAAATTCATGATTTCTCAAATTCATGATTTCTCAAATATCCTGCCTCAGCCTTGCTGCCTGCCCTTAGCATTGCCATATACTATCTGAGCAAAGTGTCCGTGTGCCTGTGCAAAGCTGAATTTCCTCAAAAAGCCAAAATGCCTGACACAACCAATCCCTGCTCCTGAAGTTGCCATCAATATGAAGTATCCCAATATGAAGATGGCTGAATACTTATTCTTTAGTACAGTTTTGTTTCTTGATCTAACCGACAATGTAGAAGTATTTTGGCTTGTTGACTTGCTGCTGTGCTAATGCTCATTGTCGTTATTCATTTCTTTTTTGTCTGTTGCTCCACTTGTGTGAAAATCTTCATCTTTGCATTTCCAGTGACATTCTGGTCCAGACTGAGTTAATATAAAAGCTCTGGGGGAGAAAAAAAAGGCAGGCTGGTGTTAAAAGGAAGGGAAGAAGAGGTGACTCAAAGTTTAGAGAGCCTTAGAGAAAGTTTACTGTCTCCCGTTGCTCTCTGTTCGACAGAGTTGGCCCATCTAAAACCAACACTGGCCAGCAGCAGTGGGAATCCTTTTCAATCACCATTAGCAACACTTTTATTTCCATCATACTTGACCACAGCAGGCTGCATCCCAGTGAAGAGCATTCCTTTGAGAAAGCCAGCAGACATTCAAGTGCAGCGGATTTACTGTGTGAAAACGGCATTTTTAGGGGCTTCTGAAAATGTTTAAATGAATGCTCTTTTTTTTATTCTTTCTCACAGCTTGATTCTCAGCTTAGAAAGTCCTTCTTGATAAACAATTTTAGAGTTTCCTACAGGAGCTTAGAAGTTAGGTCAACGTTCGCAATATAAATGTTCTATTGCTGCTGTGAAATTACACATTTCTTAAGGCCTCTATATTGTTAAAACAAATGTTTGTAGCTATTTTGTTCAGGGTGAATGAATTGGCATTAGTGATGCATATTTTCAAGACGACAAAAGAATTCTGCAGTCTTTTTGTTTTGATGAAACTCTACAGTAATGTTTGCAAAGTTTTCTTGCTCTGACGAGCAGGACAGCTTTCCACAGCACAGCCCTATGCAAGTTGAAAAGAGCCAAAAAGAAAAATCTCCCCCCAGTTTGGCCCTATTCCTAAAACTTTCCATATCTCGTTAATCAGGAGACTGGTTTCAGGTCAGAGGGAGCCAGAGAAGGGATATAAAGTGAAAGCTTATTTGTTGGAGAGAAATAACAGGAATAAAGTCAGTCTCCATTACAAATCATAGCTAAAGCAGAGTTACAAGGAGCTGGATAAATTCAACTCATAGTGCAGTGGAACGGTAGGACTTCCCTTCACTCCCCAGACCAGATTAAAGTGGCTCTGGGTTTGGTTCCTTTCCTGTGCAGAAATGTCTGGGCTCATGCCAGTTCTGTCTAGAATCAAAGGGAATCTCTCTTCTGCAGTGAATTATGTGACGGGCAATTATGTGCAAATAACTATAAAAGTATGGGTTTTGTCAAGTTCCCGTAAAGTCCCTATTTATGTTCACAGACTTTTACTGTCTTCTTCCCTGAAGCTGAAGATTTCAGGAGCAGCTTGTGAACTTTGTGCCCCTCATAATTTATTTTTTCCTGATCCCACTTTTAGGGGTATCACTGAACCAATGGCTGCCCCTGTGATGGGATTTTCACACACTGATTCCACATACCTCTCCCCACAGAACCTGTAATTGTGCCCCAGGTTAATCCCACATTCCCTAAATTAATAGCCCAGTCAACAAAGGCAATCTTTCAGAGTTACCAGAGAGAACTTATCATATTTAGGCAGTTTTTCAGCCCACCTATAGGATGAATCATCTCCCCAAGAGGTTGTAGCTCTTTGTTAATTATGCAGACTGGGTGAGTCATCTCCTAACTGAGATGCTACCAATAAAATTGGGGTCAATCCAGGCCTGGGGTGTTCCTGCCCAAAGCTCTTCTGGGCATTCAAAGCAGTGAGTACAAATTTGGTTTGGGTTAGTGTGAAAACATAATGCAAAATGCAGTCTGAAAACCATGTGCTGTGGAACAGTTTGACATACTTCTGCTGTTCTCAGGGAATAAGTGTGGCAATGCATTGGGAGTCGCGAACATAATTTGAATATTGGGCTTTTTAATTGATCCCAGCCCCAATGAAGACAGACTTGACATTGCATACTGTGTGATCACTGGCACAGCAGGGGCAGTTAGAGAGGATTGAGGGGTGTGTTCATGAAAGACCTAATGGAAATCAAAGATAAAATGTTGCCTCCAGGAAATTATACTCCCCCATGCATGTGGTCTGTTCTTTCTTACACCAAGAATATAGGGAATATTTAATGAACTGGATCTTAAGTGAGTATAGTGTGTTTCCCACTGCAACTATGTGGTCTCCATTAAATACAATACTGTATTTTTGATGGGCAAGCAAATTGGTTTCTTTTGTTTTGTTTTGTGTTGCTGACATTAGCCAAGAGCTTACATTTTCAATTTCCTACGGTAAATTGTGCTTGTCCACTTTTGAAGAGTGCAGAACAAAGGTGTATAAATGTGTGTGTTGAGGGTGGCACTATGGAAGATGAAGTTCAATAGTGCAGGTTCTGCTGCTTTTAAACTAGATTGAGGTGAATATTTACCTGACTGCCAATTGTTATTTTTTCTAGAAATCACTGCCCTACTAAGATTTCTCATGTCCTTGTGCACTCCTAAATTATAATAATACTCAGTTAAAAAGTATTTGGACTGCAATATTGCATTTAAATTACTGACTCATTCAAGTGCACTACAGAGTGTAAGTAAGAACTTCATTACATATTGGCCAATTCAGACTGAAGGTGAAATGTGCTCAACAAGCATGAGTTTATCTTGTTTCTGCCAAGCAAAACCATTCTTGTTTTAATGGTATTTTCCAGTGTAGTGTCTATTATTAGGATGTAGGTGGGAAAGTGTGTGTCTCCTATTTTGGCAACAAAATCAGTAGCCGCTGGGTGCTGAGATGATTTGAAAGTGCAGCCAATGCAATGTTCACAGTGATCAAACTGGAGCTATTGCTGCTATGTCAGCTGCCAAAGATACATAGTTAGAGACTTCATTCAGGGAGAATGAGGAAAATTCATAGTCCCATGACATTAAACAAAGAGAACAGCCAAAACCCTTATTATGTATTTCCTTTTTTCCATTTCTTTGTATGTGTTTTTCTCCTCCTTTACATTTCTCTGTGTCATAAGGGTTCTTTGTTTAAAAGATTTTGTAGGTGTTGGTAAAAAAAGCAGCTGAACTTGTCGTTTGATCCATCCAACCAGCTCCTCCTGCCACAGACAGCTGTTCTTTCCTTTCAAACCCTTCAAAACCACTCTGACCTAAATGTTCCATTTTCTAAAAGTGAATCATCAATCATAACCTTTGTAGTAAGGAGAAGATACTTCTGAACAATAATTGCAACATTTCCTTGCATTCCTTTCGAAATGGTGTCTGTTGCTCTTGCGTAGCAACTACACTTTTTCTGCACCTACCAGTCCTTCTTACTGTGTATGTTCTCTCTCCGAAATTCCCTCTCTCTCCACATTCCCTCTCCAAACATGCTGATGCTTTGTCCTCCCACTTGTATCCCATTCCCTTTCCATCTTGTTTCCATAGGCCTTGTCTGGTACCACTGAAATTACTGAGCATTTTGGCAATTTCTATGTCTACAACAAAGCCGGATGCTGTCTAAGTGCTGCTGCATCTGGACCAGTAGCAAATGTATCAGGTTGCCTCTGAAACTCTGTCATGCTGGTGCTCTACAGGAAAACCAGCACTGCTTTTGTCAGGTTGGCCAGGATGTACAGCATTGTGAAAGAAGCAGTTGGGCCGTATGGAAAATTAAATCAAATTCCCAAGATGAATTGCAGATTGGCTTCCTCCCAGTTCTGCTCCTCAGGCTGAGATCTTTAGCAGACACATGCTGGAGGAGGGATGAGGAAAGAAGGGAAAAGATGGAGTAGGACAAAGGGAAGCTTTCAATGCCCTGAGGCAAAAGCTTAGCTGTCCTCTGCAATGGTTTCTAGCTCTATGAAAACCTCTTGCTTTCAGCTACTGAATGAGTACTCATCATTCCAATTTCTACTTTTTTTCTTTCTCTCCATTGAAGTGTAAATATCAGTCTGTCCTAGTAAGGTAGTTTGAATTTTGGAACAGAAAAAGGTTAAAAAGTTGTTTGGAAAACTTTACAATAATATATAAAGAGTGTGTCACCTGCCTTGTCTCCACAGTGGAGAGCTGTGTTACAAAATCTCTTCATGAACTGTTGGCTTATCTTCCTTTTTAGGTAAAATAAGATTGTCCATGTAAACCAGACAAGGCAAAGCAAGTGGAATCTTAAAAAAAGGATCAGAGGTTGGAAGATGAAGGATCACAAGCCAGGGATTGGAGAAAATGTCCATACTTTGTCCTGGACTTATCTCCTGTAAGCATTTTAGTGATGCATTAGAAAGCCAGTAACCCTAAGCTTTTTCTTTTTGGAAGAAACCAAGAGGTATCTCCAAAGAGGGACTCTGCTCAGCTAAAACCTGAGTCAACCTGTACACATAAAACATCTCCCTTTGTTGATCATAAGGGAAGCAAAGGGTAGCTCATTTTCTACTTTTGGCATTTCAAACAAATGCTTAAATTTGAAAAGGATTAAATCAGTCCTTTCTATATGCTGGGGGGCTGCAGTATGTATGAATCTGCAGAGAGAAAATAGGACATTAGAACCAGTGACCCAGAGGAAGGACTGGCAGATGAGGTTGTATACATTGGGCAAAGGAAAGAGAAAAATTATTGGTAACCAGGAATAGGAATAGATGACAGTGATGGGCACTTGGCAGAGTCATCCGTGGTGACAGAGAGGAGGAAACATGGAACAATTGTCCCTGTTTTTAGCCATGTTCGCTACACAGTGGTAACAAGACAATGTTAGAAGCTGAGAGTTAGGATTTCTTGGGATGAGACAGCCAGACCATCTCTAGGGGTACTGGAGACTGGGGTAGATAGACTACATGCAAACCTCTGTTTCCAAGAAGCTTGACAAATCAGGGATTTTATGCCTAAATTATTTTGTTCACTGTCATTAACAATTTGCATCAAAAAGCAGACAAAGGAAAAATAACTTTTCCATGTTAAGAAAACCACCCTAAATAATTTTGTCTTTTCTGTCAGATATTCGTGCAGGACCAGCAGGGTCATATCAATCCTAGTAAAGTTAGAGAATTTGTTTGCTAAGAGACCATTGCTCTCCCATTTGTTTATTGCTTCATCTGACACCCTAAGCACTTCCCATGTTGCTGAGGATTGTCTATAAATCTTGTAGCTTGTACCAAATTAAGAAGACCATCTGTTGAAGAAAGCCTGTGTAAGGAGGATTTCTGGAATGCAGCATTGATGAAACTACACCTCTACCATCATTTTAAGCCCCGCTTCCTCTCAGAGAAGGGGCCAGGATTGGTTTTCTGTTGAGCAACATAGAGCTCCAGTGAATCTGTAATTTGCAAATGTCTGTTGATTGAATTTGTGTATTAATGGTTGTAAGGATCTTCCTCCTTAAGCTATAAATCAGATTTTATGGTATTAATTCATAGGAAATGATTAAAGCATCCCAAATAGGTAAAGATTTACAGGTTTAATATTAGCTGCTTGACTGGCATCTCTTCTTGACGTTGTAGTGCCAGAAGACTGATTGGAGTGTATTCATTTTTATGGAGTTTTTCTTCATTAATAACCTGTTTCTGACTCAATCAAACATGTGCAAGGGACACAGAGACAATTATTTGTCCTGAATATGAGGGACTCTAGGTTAAACGTTTTCCTTCATTTCACATTAGTTACAGTCCTGTATTCTGAGCCTTAATCAGCAACCCTCTGCTGGGAGTGAAACAGGAAAGCAGTCAGGTTATGTTCTTCATGATGAGTTTCTGAAAAGTCAAGGAGGTCCATTGTGAAGAGTCTTCTGAGTTCTGGCTTTCTTTTCATCTGAGCATGCAAAAATTATTTCCATTTCAAAGAATGTACAATCTTTTAAAAAAAATTAGTCTTCCTGAGGATTTGAAGACATAACACCATAGACAACTGGGATAACAATTCAGGAAATATTTTCTTAGGTAGGATGCGGCAAATAAGAAATAAAATGTAGTAAGAGGATAGTTTGTGAACTAGCACTTGTGTATTGGAGAGAGTAGAGGGAAATGTGGAGAGGATCAGAGAAATAGTAATTGGATCTGGGAAGGTCCTGAATCGTCAGGAGAATATTGTTGACTTGTATTGGTATAAAATAGGAAGAACTTTGTTGAATGGCAGTTGAATTCCACTGTTTTGGTGCCTGGATGACTTGTGTATCTCTAAGTAACCACATTTCTACAGCAAACAAGGTTGTGTAGGCATCTCAACTTTAACCTCCTCTTAAAAAGAAACATTGCTGCAGAATCATCTCCATATTTAATCCAGCTCTTCAGGCTAATAACAAATTGAGGGTGCTCCTTTTGATTTTGATATAAACATTTTTCTTTTCTGGAAGGCACTGAAATGCCTTCCAGAAATGAGATGCTTTTTTAATGTCATCTAAATCATATGGGTCACATTGCTGTTAAGTAAACAGTGAGATCTCAGTACTACTAATTTCTCACATTGCCCAAACCTAGTTCATTAGGCCACTTATGGATGAGGTATGTTCTGTTGTTATCCCTCATGATGGAGCCTGGATCAAATCAGTAATTTCCAAACTGATACACAGATATAAAGCTCTGCCAAGATTTATCCGATCTCGAGAATTTTCTTGCTTTGATTCATCTATTAAATCATGTTTAAAGAAGTTGAGTAGTCAGAAACATGTCATCAACTGATGGTGTGACTGGTAGGAGCCAATGCAGTCGTGCAGCCCCATTCTGCCTGAAGAACTGTCCCTTTTCCTGGACTTTGTTCAAAATCCCTTTCGGTGAAACGCAGCAGCAGTGTCATTGCCACTACAACATGGTATAGTCACTGGTGGGAGAGAAAGAGTCTGCATGATTGCCTTTATTTAAGAGATGTGTATGGCATAAAAAGTTGTGGATTCTTTTGGTTTTCCTTCCAAGAAGTTGATGTGAAAGTGAATTATTACTACCACAGAGAAACAGAAGAAACGTAATATTAGGATGTTTATATTTTAAAGGTGATCCATGCACAGTGCTTGGAGGATCTTGTGATGAGATGTCACATCAAATAAGAAATACAATACTCAAATTCAGTTGTCATGAAAAGAAGGTTTTAGTTTGACTCTATTCCAGCACTGAATCCGTTCCAGAAAAAGTCTCAGTTTCAGAATTATTTTTATTTTGCTTTGAATGCAGTTCACATACACTAAATGAAAAAGAACTTTCATGTTGTGATTAGAGAAAGTAGCTCAAAGAACATTTTAATGCTACTTGCTCTTACTTTTGATTTCATGTTCCAGAAATGTCTGTGGTGCTTGCTAAAGATCATAAAGCATCATCAACCTCTCCTTTGCCATGCATAATGAAAGCCAGGATCTCAACAACACTGGAAAGAAGCTTTATTTACATTGCACAAAGGAAAACAACTTTTTGAAAGACCAACATTAATCATGAACAGTACAGCAAATCACAATGTTTTCACAGCAAAACACAATCAAATGGTTTTATTCTAGCCAAAGAACCAGTTTTTGATCCTGAGAATGACACTGTTAATATTCAGAAGGCCTAATGCTGTTGTGTTGTTTACCCTTGGTTATTTCAATGATACTGTTTAATAACATATACATTCTTACTTGTCTTTGCTTCTTTGGCAAATACATTTTGCTTACAGTCTGAATGCATTTTGCAAAGGTGTGTGAGATATCCAAGGATTTCCCCTGAGACAAGCCAAATACTTGCTGCCTGGTTTTTTTTTTTTAATCAATTGATTCCAGTTTTTAATCCATCAAAAGTAGTTTGATGAAAAAGTTGCATCTTCATGCCTTGAAACTCTACATTTCCTTCTCAAGCTGCTTCCTTTGCTATTCTAAAGAGAACACAGCTCCCATGCTTCTAATAATAATATAAATCATTAAATACATCACTTGTAACAGTTCCTAGGACATCTTCCTGATGGTTCCCTTCTGATGTGATCTATAGGTATTTACATTAAAAATCTGTGACTGCTTGAAAAAACTGAATTAGTATCACAGTGTTCCTGTTTCCTGGTCAGTTGTTTTTCTTATACCTAGGAAAAATGCCATCCTGCCTAACAATGATCTTTTTGGCATTGCCCTTTAATTTCTGCCACCCATCCAATCAAAACAGGGAAGAAGCTGCCAAGTTCTAGTATTTCCTTGCTTTATTCCTTGAAGAATGTCCTCCTATCCTCTTTCTTGAATGTTTTCTATACATCCATTTGTGACTATTCCCCAAGATAGTGTGTGCTCATAATTGGTGGAGCTTTTGAGCACATTTGGGCCACTGCTCCATAATCACCTCTTTTTCCCTCTTTTCCAGTCATTCTTCTGTGATGGACAAATATATTTCACGACATAATAATGTCCCTTGGCAGATTTGATCTCATTCTCTTAACGTGAATGTTTATAGACAACGGACTCAATGTGCCAGTTAAAATAGATTTTGATTTTGCTTATCTGCAGCCAAAGTTCTTGGCCCCTTGTGCACAACCAAACCATGTGTAAAAAGATACTCAGCTCTGAATGAGATCACTAACATCTGTTGCTGCACATAACATTTAATCTTCAAACACCATCAACAACAACAAAAACCAGGCAATCAAAAATGCAGAAGTGGAGAAACATGGGCTCTGTGAGTGCAGCTTCAGTTGCTCTTTGCTGCTGCCATGCCTTTTGCACACAGTGGTTCTCTCCTCTAAGCTACAGTCACCTTCCCTCAGGAGACCCTGAGGATTATACGAGGAAAGTAAAAAAATAAAACTTTCTGAGAAGAGCAACCAAAAGGCAGCCTCTCCCCACTCATCTTATTCCCTGCAGGTTTTGGTTCTTGCACAATGCAGGTGTGGAACTGTACTGAGATAGGTAGGGAAGTGGTCAAGAGTGTTTATTAAATAGTCTCTGATATACAGAGATAATCCTGACCTTTATGGTAAAATTAGCTCATAATCATTCCAGTTGCTCCTGGCAGCATCCAAATGCAATTGTGTATCTCCTCTTCTCTGTGATACTCCTGAGAGGTAAAATATGATTGCAGTTTTCCAATTCTCCTGAAGAACAGAGAGTATCAGCCATTACTTCAGGTGTTCTTTGCATTTGTGATTGATACACATCTTGACAAATCTGGCTTTCTTTTCCTTTCTTTTTCCTGAGAGCTATGGTGTCCCTTGGATCAGGAGCTGAATAAGGTATCTGTGCTTTACACAATCTTTCAAAATGCTGGGATCCCACCTTGGAGCTTTTTCAGAAAGCTTGGGAAGAGCCCTGATTCTACACAGATGTATTTTTTCTTTTTGTGGATGGCAGATGGTCTTGACTTGTTCACAGAACTGTCCAATGCTCCTGGAGTCTGATAACCTCAGCCATCTGAATCACACCCCTGTGTACTCATGAATTCTTGATAGCTTTGATGAAACCTCACATATTCTCTTTACAGTTTTTCTTAATCATAGGGATTCTCCCATGATTCACTGAGTGCTCTGTGAGACTTGCATTAGTTGTACTCCACTGACATGTGTCTTCAAGCTATGCTGGTTTTTAAATACAGGGTAAAAATAGCATGGCAATGATAATGGGAATAATATAACAGACTGATGAAATAAAGTAAATTAAAGTTTAATGCTAGCAGTAGAAGTTAGTTATGACATTTTAGTTATATTGTTCTGTCTTCTAGAGTTTTAAGTCCTTGAAGAAGGAAATGTTTATGGAATTTTGTTGTATAATGCTGTTATAAATGTACCTGCTGGGCTGGTGCTCTTATGTTCCCTATCTCCTTGACTGCTCTGAATTTTCAGAGATTCCACAGAAAGTTACCATAGCCTTGCACAGGTTGTTCCATCAAATGGAAATTCAGGTCTCCCTTTCCTTCCAGGAGTCACGGTTAATGAACTCGCCCCAGGATTTGCTCGGTGATTTGCGTTGGGTACCTGTGGTTATACCCTAGCATTCCTTGCAGTGAAACAGATGTTTGTCATATGGTCCTAAACATATAAACCGGCCCGGTCTTTCCAAGCCATTTGTGTGCCAAGGAATTCAATTATGGCTCTGAATGGGCCTGGGCCATAATGCTGTGAGACGAGCTTATTTAACAGAAATTCTAGAGTGTTTGGCACGTTATGTTTACCAGGGTGAGGCGAACAGGAATGAAATGCAGTCCTGGAAAGAGAACTGTCATGCAGATGACTCACTGCAATCAAACACTTTGAGAAAATATGGTCTCTAAATGTTATGTCTACAACTAATTAACTTTATTTATTGTAGGACCTATAGAAATACAGAAACTGTGAAGTTTAGGGGAAATTAAATTAGGTTTTCAAACAAATGCCAGGCTGCCCAGCGTTCCTTTTTTTTTTGAAAAAGCTCCAACAATCTCTTTGCCAAGTAAAGTGAAATATGCTAAAATGCAAATGTTGATGTATTTCAAGAAGGAAATTCAGTCGCTGACTCAAACCTTGCTTTAAAAAATTGAAATGTTAAAATCATCCCGGTTTCAAACTGAAAAGTAGGCTCATATATACACAGTCTTTATTTAATCAGAAGCTTTGACATTTCTACTTTAATCCTCTTCTCCAGACACTGTATTTTCCCCCACTGAAATATGCACAACTTACACAGAGTATACTCACACTCAGGCACACTTGCATTAGAGCTGACAGACTTACTTTCGGTTGTGACTACATATGTATCTATATATATGTGTGTCTTACAATAAATAATGATTTTTTCCCCGCTTTGTCACTAATGTCTCAGAATTGCTTGAGTTTACTTGCATAAGAATTTATACCACTAGAGACTTGATGCTGTATGCTCTTGACTATAAGTGTGGGCAGGATAAAGTTTAGGAATCAAATTCCTGAATGAAAATACTGTGATCTTCAATGCAATGCATGTAGGAGCAACAAATAAAACCAAGTGATGCCCAGTGATTGAATAGGCCATGTGTTCTTTGCCAGAGTGTTTTGACAATTTGTTAATGGCATCAAAAGACAAAAGGGAGGAGGGAGGAGATGGATGTACCCTGTCTTTACAGTGGGTGGGTATCTGAAGGGCCAAATCCTCTGCGGGACAACAAAAATAATGCATTTCCAAGTAGGTCTTAGGAAACAATTTTTCACTGCAAAAGCTACTGATTCTCATACAGAGCTGAGAAAATAGACTGAGTAGTTGGGAAATTAGTGATCTTAGGCAAATCAACACTACATAGCACAATCCATTTTAACTTCAGATCTTGGAAAAACTGTTTGAAGACTGGTTTCATGAGCGAGCAGTAGGCTGGCACTCTTTTTTCCTCATCAGGATAATGGTCCCTCCTCTTGGCAAGCAAAAACCTGCTCTGTGAAATCCTGCATCAGTTGGGGAGCAGTCCAGGAAATCACAGCTCTGCTCAGCAGCCAGCATGGCGATGTGGAGGTATGAAGGGCAGGAACATCTTTCTTCAGCCTGGTCAGGACAGTGTCAGTGCAGCTCTGAGTTCACAGGGAGCCCTGCCAAGTGCCTTTGGGCTCCGTGCTACAGGAATTGTGCACAGGAGCCAAGAGAGGGAAGCCCTGAAGAAGGGCTGTGGCCAAAACTATAGAAATCAAGTCTAGGTCTGAATAAAGCACTTTGCTGACCAAATTTGGATTGTCACCAATTGCTTCTATTTAATGAGACCCTGTGGAAAGCAGTTCCTTACACTATTAAACTTCCGAAAGAGGGGGAGCAGAGCCTCTATGTCGGTGATTAACCAACTAGAATAATGAGTTGTGTGAGAGACACTTTGGGGGATAGATATGATTCAGTTTGTGCAAACAACGAGGTGTCATTTCAGTTTTTTAGGGATGTAAGTTTGTAACTAATTTTTGTCTCTCCTTGCCAGCGTAATGGTTTGAATGTTAATTTAATTTTGCAGAATATCATTTATGTAAATGTAATTAGAAGGGAAACATGATCGGGAGATGCATAGCACCAAAGAAAATTTATTACTCCGAGGGGTATTGCTCTAATCATTCAACTGCAATATTGAGTTTCCCAAGATTTAATCTAAAAGCAATAAATTACAAAAGGCTAATGTCCTGCCCAACAAAAAGCTGTCATGAACCCAAGTTTCTGCGGGGAAAAAATTCAACTTCATTTCAGCAACAGGCTCTCCTCGTTTACACATTCCTTTTATGATTCCAGTCGAGTCAAAGTAAAATGAATACAAATGTGAGAGTTCGAACACTTTCCCTGAATATGTATGTGTGTCTGTTGGTGATTGTAATAATCAGCAATCCAAGGTGCTGGGACTCTGTTATCTCAAGCAGAATTAGGAATGCAGTCCCAAAAAAATGCCACTGCAAATTCTTCTCCCCACCTTCACATGACCCTTTGATTTAAGGGAAGGCAAACTTGAGGCTGATTAATTCCAGTGTCCATATGAAAGTCTGTTGCTAATGTGCTGTTGTCTTTGTTCTGCCAACAAAACGAATGAGAAGAAACAAGCTATCCTTCTGCCTGTGTTAGTGACTGCAACCTACGTGCTCCGTGGGAAATGCTGTCCATGTGGGGAAGTCACCCTGTTGATTCTGATGGTCTGAATTTACTATAGGCACAGTTTTGCAAGGTGGAATGAAAAAAAAATCAAATAATACTGTGTGCTTACTTCTCAAAGCCCTTTAATAGTAGTTCTGCTTTTCAAGGAGCATCTCTCCTCTCAAGTAAACCTGCCAGGGAAATTTGTCAGGAAATAAACAACAGCCAGGCAAAATAAAAATTGGTAAATGCCTCCCTAATGTGTAGGCTAAAACACTCTTAAGTGTTGGGGTTTTGTGGTGCAATTTAGTCTGAAAGCTGATGCCAACATTACACTTCTGTAAGAAGTTGAGTAATTAGTACAGGAAATAGGTTTCTTACGTTTTATTTAGCCAAATTCATCTCTGGTTTAACTCCACTGTAGCCTGCATTGAATTTGTTCTTATTTCCCAGTGTTTTGCTGTATAATTTTTTATATCATGACCTTTAATTCACTGTGATTGTCCTTTATTTTAGGTAGGGGCTATAGTTCCTCTCTCAATTTGTTACTATCAATTATGTCGTAAGTCTTTATTTCTTGGCTTGCAAAATGAGACCCATCAGGTCTGCAACAAGTTTTTACAAAGTACTCATTGGCAGGTTTACAGATTCCCACAGCTGTACATGGGACACAGTGAGAAGCACAGGGCTGCAGCCTCAAAGGCAGGGAGAAACAGAACTATGAGAGGACTGGGGGAAAATGCAAGGAACAGAGAAAAACAATGCTGTTAGAAGCAGGGAAGGAGGGCCTCAACATTTGAGCTGCTCGTGTCCATGTGGAGGAAAAGTACATCTTAGGAGGAAGGCTGAAAGCAGTAACCAGCAGTCCAGAGAATGAGAAAGCGACTGAAGTTGTTGGGACAAGCTTGTGAGGCTCAGAACTTGCTGCTCACCAGCAAAGTCAAGCCAATTATGAAAACAAATTATTGAAATCAAATCAATATCTTCTGTGTCCCAAGCAAGCTCTGGAAATACTGATTTTGGCCGAGATGGCTGTGAGGAGGTGGATGCACAGGTCAGTGCTGGGGTCCCATGCTGTGAGGGCACCGGGGAGACAGGAGGACACCTCCCTTCTACTCCTCTTGCTGCCTCTTGTATTTGTTTCAGAGATGAGGTCCTGTGCTGGGAACTCTTCTTATAGGGCTCCTTTCATGTGGCAGACACCCTGCCTTCTGTTTCAGTTCAGCTAACCCAAAATCAAACTGAGAGGGAAAGGTGTTTTAATAGGTTCATAACAGCATTCACACTGCATCAGCTTTTGGTCTGTAGGGTACTGGTGTAAGTCTGTTAGAGCTGAAATTCTCCACCCACAGCTGTTGAGGGATATCCAAGTGTGTGCAGCAGAGCACAGGACAAACTGCTGTGGGTGCACCTAATTACCAGTCAACATGCACAGTGCTAATCATCTCATCCTTGATTGTGTTCAGGTACAGCACAGATCAGGACAACCTGAGCAGAAAGCTGCAGGTCTGTGCTGCATAGCTACACTGAGGATGTGTCACAGGCAGGGTTAGTTCTGTGGCTTTTTGAAGGCAGATCAGTAGAGAAGGACAAAACTGCGGAGTAACAGTGGGAAAGGTGCTGCCTTGGTGATCTACGGGGTACACAGGCTGCAAGATGCTAAGAGGGCTGAGATGGCCTGAGATGTATTTTTAATTTCACAATATGTAGTTGCTCCAGTTGTGAAATAATGTCTAAGATTTTTGTCTCTTCAGTTTTTGCATAATGCAAGAAAGGGAATCCTGCGTCATGGAAAATGTTTTCTGCCCCAAGTCAAGACTCCTGCTCTATAATTCCTTAAGAGACATACATGAAGATTTTATTAGTCAATGATGATCTTCCAAGATCATCATCATTTATTACAGTTCTTGTGTTTTTCATTCCGATGAGATTTATAATTATAACCTGGTAATTAAAGAGGCTCCACTCTGTAATTCCATAGGAATTCCACTGTGATCTGACATTAATTAGCAACCAATTATAAATTATGATATAACTTTTACAAAACCCACTAGTGTCTGGATGCCTTCTTTCAGTTACAAGGAAATGTTAGAAGGAATTTTGCCTTTGTAAGATGGAGCCTTGTTACAGGTTGATCAGGACTACCATGGGCTATGAACATGTTTCCATGATGCAGCAACTACATGGATGCAGCAACTAGCAGGTTCAACCTGCTAAGGTTTTGAAAGAATTTTTATCCTCATCTTTCTTGTAAGAGGCATTTTTCTCACAGGATTTCAACCTTCTGTCATGTCAACAAGCATGCATTCTTTGATGTTTAGATTTTATCTGACTTGTTATGTAAATCAGAGTGATATGGTGCATTGCTTGATGGCTGATGCAAGCTCTCTCTGCCATGAAAGTGTATTTTAAATAATTACAGCCAATCGGGAAAAAGGGAAAGCTAGTCACAGGCTCCAATGAGAATGTCTGTGGGATAGAGAAGATGTGGCAGCAGGCTAAGGGGATAAACATTCAAAATTCTGGCAGAATTTCACCATCTGCATTAAAGATCCAATCTCTAATGAAATTTGTATGTCCCCAAAATCTGACAGGTAAAATGCTGCCTAGAGATATTTTGGTATATAAAACACCTGATACATATGGATATTCAGGACTCAACATTTCTCTTTCCTTTTTTGTTTCTGCTTTTCTTTATGTCTTTTAATTTTTATTTTTATCTTTTTTCTTTTGTGAAGTCAGATTGGTAATCAGCATAAGCTTGTCAGAAAGATGGGGGAGTGGGATAATATCCAAATCTATTACTTGCAAAGACATGTAGAGAATAAGAGACCTTAAAGGAGACAACAGATTCTCTTTGCATGGATGAAATCATGAGGTAAGTTTTCAAAGTCTTGCCCTGCAGATTAATTTCCACCAACTCCACTAAGCCTAATGAAAATCATGTGTGTTCCTAAATATTTTTTAGTGTGCTTCTCTCTTACCTCTTTGCAGCTTCTCCCAATCACCTTCTACAACTCTTTTGCTCAAACCTCCAAGACTTTTCCCAAGAAGTGCGACTTCTGACCTGATTGAAGTTAGTACAGGTAACAAAGTAAAAAAACTCCACATCCATCTTCCATCATAAAGCACCTCTGATCTGAGCACGAAGCCATTCAGGAAAGTAAAAATGTGGTTTATTTGGCAGCGAAGTTGTGTTGGTTTTGGAGTTGCCACTGTTTCTCAAGGTCATTGTGGCTGCATGGATGTACATCATTTACCTTCCAATTTTTTGCCATTTTACAATAGGGAAATTTATGGGAGCAATCGTCTTATTTAAACTCAGATAAATCCAACAGTCCTGACCAAGACATATTCCTGACTGTTGTGTTCTTCTTCATTAAAGGGACTCTAACTATTCTTCTGTACAACAGATGAGATTTCAACTGTGAAATTCCCATAAAAATTATGGGAATTCTCTTATGTTGCATCTAACTCGTTATCAGGATATCTCTGAACATCTTTGCTACTTAGGCAGAGATGTGTCACTGATAGCAAGGAACAGAGTGCAGCTTTAGCACAGGGAAATGTTATAAACTCGCTCGATCAGATCAGCAGCACTGACTCAGTCTACTGCTGTTGGACCCAGGGAGCACACATGAGCTAAACTTGCTGCTTTTACTTGTAGCTATCCCTAAAAGGGATTAAGTTTTTAAGATCTGGCTACATACATTTCAGATATTAATATATTCTCTTGGTTCTGTGCCTAAGTAAGATTTAGAGGAATTTGGAGAGCAGCTGGACGCTAAAGCTTTAGGCAATCCAGTGTAAGGCAGGGCTTATAGTAACCAACATTCTGTCAGCAAATCCTAATGCTCTCTATTTAACCTACTATTAAAATTATGTTTTATTATTTTTGCTTACTTTAATATCAAAGTTTGGGTTTTTTGTGTTTGCAGAACAAGGCAAGCTCTTAAGGCTATAAAATTTGTCTCTCTGCTTTTGTTTTAGTTCGAAGTTGATTTGATGGCAAATGAAAGGGCAAATGAGAAAGGCAAGTATTATGTTTCAAGGAGAGAGTTATAAAAGTCTGAACTGCATCCCAAGTATATTTTACTCCTAATAATGAGAACTGGATGAACAGCATTTAAAAAAATATGAACTTGCCCCAACTACATCAGTTCAGATGTAACTGATCTAATGCAGTTTTCCAAAGAATAATTGCTATTATATAATCATAACTGGCAGTTTATGTCATGAAAGTGACACTTGACACTTTCCTGCTAACCAGTTTAACATCATCAATTAAAACATCACTTGTGTAATGACATTTTAGTAACAAGTTTAATATCATAAATTATGACATCACCTTCTTTTATGGCATCAGGGTTGAAGAAAAGGTTTTCTTTAGAAAAGCAAAAATCTTTTAAAAAAAAGTGGAGGAAGCCTTAACATCGCCTCTCATTTTGTCTTTGTAAAATGTGCATATGTTATATTCCTCTGGCCACTGTCTTCATTAGAGGAGATCTGAAATCTGAAAAGCTACAAACAGTGGTGAAACAAAAATGGAGATGAACTTGTTTCAGGTTAACACAGACAGCCTCCCAGTAGATAGTAGTGTCCTTTGCATCATGCCAATGAAAAATCATTGAGAAATGGAGAAGAAAGCATGGGCATGCTCATGGAACCTGATGAACTCAATTATAGTGCAGTAATATTTCCTGCGATGTGGTGTGAAAGTTCAAGATTGCATCATTACCCGGCAGTCAGTGTTCTTTTACTTCATGGTCAGTGGCTTTGAAGTAATCCTTTTTATATTATTCTTCACTGAATGCCCCAATTTTGGTGCTGGAGTCTGGTATTCAGACTCCTGTGGGCTCTAGATTTTATGATGACTGTTAGTGATTTGAGTCCTGAGTTGGCAAAAGGCTCCATTTCTGCATGTCTATTTAGGCTCATGGAACCAGACAGGAGCCAGACATGAACTGAGTCCAGAGGATTCCCAATTAAGCAAATGTCTCTATGAATGTGTGTCTTTGTAGGATTAACTGCAAAAAGTCCTATATTGTCAGTATATTGTGTTTTCAGAGCTGGCTTTCCAAAGGCACTTGGCATCAGCTTCATTCCCTTCCTACCAAGGTCAGTAAGTGTTATCAGTGACCACAGCCACAAGCACAGCAAGCCATTATCAAGCATTTTCAAAATTTTTCTTGAATTTTTTTTTCTTGAAACTGAATCTTTATCATATTAACTTGTGCTGAACTCTGCTGGGACTCTATCCTGAGATGATGCTTATCTTCTAGTGCTTTTACAGAAACTTAGCCTTGTACATGCAGATGGTCCCTGTGAGCTCATGTGCTTCTCCCATGGCTTGCTTCATATCAGGTTCTTGGTTTGGCTTTCAAGGTTTGAGAAGTGGGGAAAGAATCCTAGATAAGAAGTCAAATTCACTTTGTAAAGAACTGGCCAACTGTTGTGTATTGGCTGGGGCAAAAGCATTTCCCTGAACAATCTGGAATAATTTCCCTTGCTAATTGCCAGACTCTAAATCCAGGATATGACAAATGGGTGCCACATGGCATCTGGGCAACTGCTCTGTACTCTGGATCAAGTGTCCAGTCCTCAAGAAATGCCCTAATTCTGGCAAGAAGGTGATAATTCAGGAAGTATGAAAACACTCCTTAAATTACAGATGAAATTTTAAGCAAATCTATGTAAATTGTCAGTGCATATCTTAGTGGTCTCCTGAGGATGCCATGATTTACCTCCTCTCTTTTCTCAACGTTTTTTCAAAAGTTTTTCTCCCCCATGAATATTTATGTCGATGCCTCATTTGCTGACTGAATTTCCACTCTACTGGAATTATGCTTCCCCATAGTACACGCAGGAAAGGTGAGCTGTTAGAGGTGAGAAAAAGAGACTCCATGACCTTTAGGAAATAGCAAGTGGCACTAGATAAAACCTATTCTGTGAGGGGTTACTTATGGATTGGTTGGACATAATTACCAAAAAATTATTATCTCACTGCAACAATTAACTTGTGGTAGATCAGAGTCCAAATCTCCAGGAACTCCGAACTTTTGCAAATTGGCTTTGCCCGTTGCCACTCTAAGGCGATGAGTAATTCTTAAAATAGGCATGAGTGATAGAAACCTCGTAATTCCAGTTATGGGTATGGACTTATTTACAGCTGACATTTTTTTTAAAGTGAGTTGTAAATGTTAAGGTGCTAGATTCAATGCTTATAAATGTGTTTCCTTGGTGATAAAGCTTTCACTAAGCATGTTATCTATCAGTGCTATCTTATATGCAGACAAGAAATGATTCACGCTGTATGTTATAGGTCTCATGCTTTAAAATTGAATCCTCTATTGACTAATGGCTGAGAAACACAGAAATCAGATCCACAGCTGTTTTTTCTTAAAAGTAAAGTTTTGGCAAAAGCACCGAAGGCTTTAATGCATTAGAAAAGTGTGCATTTTTTAAAGTTGTTTCACTTCCTATTTCTCTCTACAAAACTCCCTGAAGTTAGGAGTTTTCTTCTTGCAGTTTCAGCAGAACAGGGCTTTGATTTTGCATGCCCCTCTACTGCTTATTAAACGCAAAGAAGATGTTAGTTTGTGGGGGTACACAAATTAAAGAAGTAAACTCCCAGAATGAAATCTTTCTGGGAGAAAAAAGCAATTTATCTGAAGACTGAAACAGTGGTGATTGGAAATCTCTTCAGTGGAAACATAGAATTACTTGGAAAAGGTGAGGTGGGACAGAAAGAATGAGCAAAATCCTCCTTGCATTGACAAATATGTCACTTGCATTACAGTGAGAAATGCTGACCCAGTTGATATCAGCACGGGTTTTACCATTCTTTCCACTTAACCTTCTCCTGTAAGTAAAGTCAGGGGGAGTTGGGCCACTGGATATATGTGAGTAATTACCTAGTTATCTCTGGTTTTCTCTGGCCTCCTGTAACAGGATGCGCTTGCATTTCATCCACTCCAGCACAAGGAGACTAGAAGGGTTGCAATACAGAAGGTACAAAAGATGCAATGACAGAGGCCTGCTGCCAGTGAGACACTGCTGGCCCCAAAACACCCTCATCCTAGGACACATGACCCCTCAAGGGTTTGAGAACTATAAATGGCATAGGGTTATGTACATTAATTGCATCATAAAGTAGAAGGCCCCAGAGGAGACCTGTTCTCAGCAATGCTGTGACTGGGACAAACAATTAATGAGATCCTACAAACTCATTAGGCAGGACAGGAACAGAGTATTAATCACTCATTCTCTGTGTTTGAGACTTCAGTTTGAATATGTCCATTGTTTCCATAAATAGTCTATGGAGTGAAGGGGAATGGATCTGACTTTTCCACAGCCCTATTGCCAGTTTCAGGGATTGGCTGTTCTTTCCTTCTTGTTTATACCAGCATGAGCTCTGGAAGCCCCCTTATTGTATAGAAGTCACCAAAGACATTTAAATTTGGTTTGCACCTCTAGTTTCAATTTTTGTTTCCATGGTTTAACTTTTTGACAGCTGCTGTGTTGTAAAGTAAACCGTCAACCGTTCTGTTCCCAATGATCTTAATTTTTTTAAGTAACCTGCTAATGACCTTGCATCTGCAAAACTGTTCTACCCATTTTTTAAGAATGTTGTTTTGGGGGCTTCGGATAGACAAACAGTAATACAAGAAGCTGTTCCAGGGGAATTGAGTTTCTGAAGCACAGAGAGAAACCTTCTGATCCTGCAGCTTTTTTAAACCTCTCGTTGGCCACTTAGGAAAAACGAGCCAGATGCAAATCTCCTTTGCTACTTGTTTAGCCAGCCATAGCCCAGGCTGCAGCAACTCAGTGGGAAAATGGGTTCCCTGGGGTGTGGAAATGACCCCACACAGGTCTGAGCTCTGTTATACAGGCTTTCTGACAGCCCTACACAGCCCTGCACAGCCCTCCTGTGTCACTTAGGAAAGCTGTCAAGGGCTGGCAGTGCTTTTGGAGAAACCATGGAACTGGAGCATAGGCAGCTTGCAGAAACCCACATGGAGACTCCCAAGGTTATAGGCTGTAGGGATGGCTTGATGTGCTCAGTACCTCATGGGCATGAATCTTGTAGGTCTGTGAGAAATCTGTTCCTTGCTGGGTGGACATGAATGTAAATGTCCATATAAAGATCTTTCATGTCAGCCTCCAAGAGGACTGACACCCTGCAGATGGCTCTGATTAGAGCCCAGAAGAGAGGAGGAAGTTGCAGTGCCTCCTAGAGCCCATATTGTTGCTTTTGGATTTGCTGCTATTGTTGTCTTAGCTTTGGAACAGCTTTTGCTGGAGCTGTTGCCTAGATCCTGATTTTGGCATGGTTTTGGCTTCACTTTTGCTGTTTTGTCTCAGTTTATCTTTGGAAATGTCCAGAAATGAAAGGGGCACCACTTTGTCAACAGTGCAGGGAACAGAGAGTTTGTCTCCATTTTTGGTTGGCCTTGAAATTCCCCTTAATTTGTATGGTCATTAGATTCTCACTCATATCACCCACTCTGTCTATTCTGCTTAAATATACTACCTCCAAACATAATAAATCTGAAAAAATGTGCCTGTTATTTTTCTTTCTAAATCCTGTCCAAAAAAAATGAAGCAGGAATATAGTTCTGCTGTAGGAACTGCTGATTTTGCCACTTGATTTTCTCCCCCTTCTTCCTATTTCCCTTTGTTTTTCCCCATATCTCCAGGATATATAAACTCCTTGTCACTCTCACAGCTCTCCTCAGCTATGCAGCTGCCTGTCAAGGAATACAGGATAAAATTCCTACCATTGCCTACTCTTTACACTCAGACAAGCATTAGGCCAAGATCCAAAAATGTGATTTGCTTGCCTAGATTTTACCCATTCATGAAAAATTTGCAGTTTAAGAGGACTCAAACCATACCAGCTGCCCTCTAGCCTAGAAAATTCCTCTAGAACATCTCCGTTGGAAAAAACACCTGCATCAGAACAAACAAATATAAGTGGATTTGAAAGAAATTAGTTTCATCAAAACTTTGGCCGGATTTAGTAGAGAGCAGTTTCCTGTGTGAAAACTGTCTGAAAGTGGAGTGAAATTAAAATAAGTATTCCTCCTGTTTCATCCTTGTCCTGATTTATATTACTCAATAACATTACTAATAGAAAAGGAGAAAAGGATTTTGTAGATTCCTGAAGGAGTTTGAAGAAAGCACATCCCCTGTCTTTTTATTTAAACATTTTAAAAAGTGCAAGACCTGAAACATTCATTATTGTCAGTATTTATTGTCAATTTTGTCAATAGTTGTGTATTTATTCTCAATTACAAAGCTGACACATTTTTCGGGTTGTATTTTCATTAGTGTGATTTCCTTCCTCCAGGCTGAAATATCTTAGAAAAGATTTACAGATCTGATAAACAAAGCAATAGAGACAATCAGACAAGGTGATGTTTACTTTTCTAGGAGGATGCTTTCCTAGTCATGGGTGACATTTTTAATTTTCTGACAGTGGAGTTGTTTAGTAAGCCCCTTTGGGCTCTTCCCCAGCCACAGCCAAATCTGCAAAGCAAATTCTTCCTTACCATTTCAATGTGATACTTCATTCCTGCTATATTTGTTTCTCAGAGCCTGATTATGAGCTAAGAATTATAAACTAGTTATATTGAATACTCTAATTTGTTTTTTTTAAAAAAAAAAAAAAGCAAAAAGACTTCCTCTTTGTCATTCCTCATTTTTTGGTCTTCCTACAAAATCTTTCAAGGGCACCTGACATTCCAGCAGACACCAAAAGAAGAACACAGGCAGGTGTACAGGTGTTGTGAATACCCAGCCATTCCGTGGCTTTGCAGGGAGCATTGAGAACACCAGTTTTGATTTTAAAATATGCTGTTGCTTTGGCATTGCTGGAGGGGGGGGGAAACAAGTGAACATTATGTAATTTTTTATATATATCCATTGTACTTGCCTGGATTCTCCTTAGTTGATATATGAAGCCTTCATGATCTACAAGATAAATAAGCTAATAGATACATCAGTTAAACCAAGTTGAACTGAAGTGTCTTAGATAATAAAGCTTTGTGTAAATTCTAATTCAAGCAATTTCAGCAAAAAGCATAACAAGTAGCTAATCTGGGATAAAAATGTTTTTTATTTCAGTACCATGTTCTTCATAACATCCTTCACAGATGCTATAATGTTATTTTACTCTTTAGAAAAATATCTAACAACCTGATTGTCTCACACCAGGCATAATCCCAGTGGAAATTAAAATTGCATGCATTTTCTCATCACTCTTTATTTAACAACTGGGAGAGTTTTAATATTTGAAACTCAGCAAGAAAATTGTCTTGAAACACAGAGATTCCTTTGGGGTAATTTTACTTTTGTTTTGTGTGAACTTCAGCTGAGCAATTTTTTACAGTAATGCGGATCTGTGGATTGAATGGCAGTTAGCAGGACTTTCTATTATGGGCTTCTCACCTAATATACAAGAAAAAAAATCACAAGGAACATTCTAATAAAATAATTTGAATCATCTGGCCTTATTAATAAAGATGCTCTGTTTTAGATTTTTAATCATTTCTTTTAAACCCACATCACTGGATTAAAGGTGAACATGAAAGTGACTGTATTCCTGCATGAATGGCCATATAGTTGTGACATTTCTCAATTTTCTTTTTTTTTTTTTGTAAGTGAGAGGACATCTGGCATGCCCAAGACATCTAACATTGATGGGATGTATGGGATGTGGTAATGTAGTTTGCTTGACTCAGAACAGCAGTATCAGAAAGGATGGCTCAGCTACAAAATGAGCTGCTTGTTTCCCTTCAGCAACTGAAGGACAAATGCTTGCAGTGCAAAATGGCATTACAATAGGCTCCTGCAAGTGGTCGTAGAAAAGAGACAGTGGATTTAGTAGGGTTGATTCTATCAGCTGATTTCCATTAGAACCTTGTTAGTTTTGCCTGTAATCGTCCCTTGAGAGATAGGCTTGCTAGCAAGGCACCATTGGCTATCACACAGTGGCTTCCAGTATTCATTATTGCTCATATCTCTTCTGCAGATTGAAGATTCAGAGGTCACTAAGCACCTTTCAGAAATACTCCAATCCCAGTCAGAGAATGTGGTTGTTGCACTGCCTTGCATTGGGTATCCTCCCTTGTTTTTACATGTTCAACAAAGTAACATAGAAACTCCTGTCCCTTTCCTTGCACTCTTGATGTTTCCATCCCTAGCATTTCTGAGACAGAGTGAGACCTGCCAGTTCCTATCAGGAATTTGGGGCTTTTCTCTTAAATGTTTCTGGCAAAGTTAAAACAGCAGTGTCCAAGGCCTCTCTTAATGCAGAGCTTTACACTGGAGTTTAAATCAGTGCCACTACATTCAAACACAATTTGCTTGTCAGTTCAGATGATTTCACACCAAAATATATGCTCAGATATTTCTTTATTTTTTATTATTTCACTCTTATTGTAATATTTTAGTCCTTTCCTGTGTATTTTAATCACGACATCTTTTTCTTCCATTAAATGTCTCACAGTAATCTTTTTTCTAATTCTTCAACTAAAAACAAATATCTCAGGCCTCTGAGTTGTTTCAGGCATTGGATCTACCTCTCCACTGCAGCTTTAGCAAGACCAAACAGAAACAAAAAGTACTTTAGTCCTGTGCAGAGATACAAGTCAATTGTTCTCAGACCAGAGCATTCATCATCAGACTCCATTTCAGGGGCTACAGCGAGTACCTCTGGGTAAGTGTTTCGCAAAAGTCATGTTTTTCACTTCAGATCAGTATCAGAACTCCTAAAAAGTCAGAAGCTCCGCCCTTGTGACTTTATGCCACAAACAGGGGCACTGAGGCTGTTGTCAGCTACCTGTGTGCAACCCAAGAGCACCTGGAGGGCTATTATGAATCAGTTAGTGTCAAATCTCATGGTGTTCAACCCACACAGTCACACGTGCAAGGTGTGCCTTTGGAGCAAAATTACTCCTACCTTCTGCCCAGGTAACAGGCTCTGCCAAGCCAGGGGTTGATTTTACATTCTGAGCCTTTGAAAGTGAGATAAATTGGTTGAGGCCAGCATTGTCTCTGTTCTGTTTGTGCAGAGCCCAGCACAGCAAACACCAGCCCATAATGTGGTTCTAGTGTACAGTGGTGCTATGGACAGCTAGACATCCATATCAAAAATTAAATATTTCCTACTGAAAACCCCTGTCATCACCTTGTCCATGCTCAGATTTTGGTTTTTGTCAGTCATAGGTGACTCTTAGGAGTATCCACAACTCTCACCAGATTATTCACCAAGGCTGCCAGGTATTTCTGTCTGCAGACCACTTTGATTACCCTTTTAAATATTGCACCTCTCAATATCGCAATCTCCCAACCCTATCAAAGTCACCATGATTGTTTCCTAGTGTCTGTGACGTCTGTTTTAGCATGACTAATAGAAATATATTAAAAGATTTCCCTTTTATAAACCAGTACTTTAGGAACAAAAATAATCATACTAATAGAAGTTGCTTCTGCCAGAAAGCATTTCTTTTCTTATTCTCTTTCTATTTTAACAAGGGCGATCAATTTATTTCCACATTTCCTTGTGAGATTTTGCCTTCTGGGTAAAGAGCATCCCTCATCTCCCCTTCTCCCCCTTTTCCCAAACCTTCTTCTGTGCTGGGAAGATGGAATGTATACGTGATATCACTTTCAGAAGATATATTCATCATATATCACAGGTATTGTCACTATGATGTATTAACATAATGCATCATCAGAGAGCTGTCAGGATGAAGATTTATTACCCTAAAATAAGTTATGATGAGACACTGAGGAATGGGTTGAGAGAATTTTTGTTTATTTTTCTAAATTAAGGACTTTTAAAGTAAGTTTTAAATTCTCTTACCTTCATGAAGTAGTAGAGTTAGGAAGGTCACAGAACAGAGGACTTGAATCAGAAACACCAGAACTCATAGAATAAGAATGTAACATTTTTTCCCTCAGGTAATTTCTGAGTTCTGCAAATTTTTAGTTTCCAGTATAGATGAGTGTTATTGGGCAGCCAAAGTCATTTTACTCAACCTGAGCCAGACTTTATTGTTTGTCCTTTAAAGAGAACAGTCACCAAAGCATGAAGACTTGAGCCAAAACAGGCAAACTGTGTTAAAATGGTAAAAAATAATTATATTTTAGTACAAAAGGCTATTTCCTTCACCAGGTGTTTTCAGTGGACTTACCATAAACCTGACAGCAATACCCTGAAACCAGGGAGAGCTTTTCAGCAGGTTTGCACAGCCTTTGGATCAAGCCCCTTCTTTGCATCATGTGGTGAAGCCATGAAACTTGGCACATTTATAGCATTGTAACATAAAGCCATCTGTGTACAAGTACAAACTTTTCCTCATTGCCAAAGTGCTTAATGTAATTACAATCAGGCTTGCTTCTCCTCTGCTCAGTTCATCCATATGCTGAGATGGATGAAAACTTGCACCGGTGAAGAATCCCACAGCATGTGAGTTTGTGTGCCTCTTACAGCAGTGTGCATTGCTAACCTTGTAAATCTTAGGCACTTTTGCATTTTAGGAATGCACGTGAAGTTACAGGATGTCTTGCAGGAAAACTGCTAGCAGAAATGTGCCCAAAAATTCAGCCTGGATTCTTTCCTTGCAGATGACACAAGACACCTGGTTTGGGAGGTCAGTTGTCCTTGCTTCCCTGTATAGCCCATGAGGAGTCAAGAGATGTCACACAGTTTGGATGCCTAAGATGGGAATTGCCTTCAGGAGGCGACTTTCTGCTGGCTGGAAAACAAATGCAGAGTTCCTGCTCACCTCATTCACTGCCTAAAGGATGTTGTACTAATCCTGAGTATTGGCAAGCAGCTGTAAAGTAGTTGCTTCATCTTAAAATTCAATCTGTGTGTACCTCAATTGTGTTCAAACACAACGTTATCCCGTGGCAGTTATTGTATTCTTGCATTTCCTGTATCACGGTATTTGCATGCAGTTTCTTTAATCTGAATGTAATATTGGTCAGTGTAAATTAAATACCAAGGTTGGTTATAGGTTAATGAATGCACTGTGCTTGCTGCTGACTGACATAATTACTGATAGGTGGTACACTGAACTTGACCCTACAGCCCACAGACACGTACTTGACTTTATCAGTGGGAATGATATATCCAAAAGGAATATTAACATTAAAAAGAAACATATGCAGTGCATGCGTTTGCAGGCACAGGGAGTATGATTTCAGGAAAAAAAATTGCTGAAGGCAAAATGTGGTTGTGCCAGAAAAGTCCATAAATTTCTCTTCTTGAAGGAAAATAATGATAAGCCACCTAATTTTGGCCAATTTTAGGAAGACAGTTTAGTGTATTCCTTAAACTGTAGGTGTGAAATGAGTGCCAAACTTATGCAAGTTACATCTACCCAAAGTCCTTTACAAACTCAGCTGCTAGGAATATAGGAAAAACCTTTCTTCTTCCATAAACCTCAGACTGGCTTAATCATGTGTAGTGGCACAGGTATATTGGCTCGAGACAAATTAATTTTGAGATGTTATCAGAAATGGGTATGTACAGATGCTTCTGAAGCACCTGCACTTTGCAGATGCCAAACAACCAGTTTCTGCACTTAGAGAAGGCTTTACTGGCTCTCCATTAGGCTGTGCAAACACACAATTATGGTTAAAAATGTAGTTTTCTGTGTGGACACCATATCTCCATCTCAAATCCAACAGAGGATTTGCTTTTCTAAACTGAGATGTAAGAAAGGCACAAGATTTTGACAAGTCAAAAATTGTAGAGCATCAGGTACTCATGATCAAGTAATTTGCTTAATGGCAGAAGGTGGGTCTGATCCTCTGTAGTGCCAGGGGGATGAGCTTGTAGGATCACCTAATGAAACATTGGAACTGAGGGAAGATTTGTGTTGGCATCTGTAATCTGCTGGTAATTAGCTAATTTCTTAATTTTATGATGCCAAAAAAAAGGACTTCTGACCCCTGCTGCAATTGTTAAGAGGCAAGTAAATCTTTCATTTGAAGATTTCTATGGGATGTTGTCACATATGTTGCAAATTAGAAGCTGAAGTGATGTTGGTGCATCAACGTTGGAGGTATAAGGGGTGTGCCCAAACTCCTGCCTCTCTGTGAGTAGGGTTTCACTCAAATTTAGTGTTAGTAGTGGTGGTTGCTCAGATCAACAGTTAAAACAATCTTAGGTCAGTACATTTTAAAGGAGGTAAAATATCTTGGAGAAACCATATGAAATCTATCATGGAAAACCACTGATAACTCCACATCTTATTAGCTCCAATTAAGTATTTCCATAGGGAACCATGGAACTGTTTAAAGTCATGATGACACACACACACTTTGTTCCATCCAAAGAAATAATCTGTTTTCCAGATTTCCCAATAGCCAAGCTATTTTGTTATTGTTTTTTTTCTTTTCCTCCTTTTAAGAGAAATAATTTATAAGAATTTATCTTGGGCTTGCTACAGATTTAAAAGGAGAAAAAAGGTTTCTTTTGTCCGACTTTTAAATTGTATGCATGACCAAAGATAAATATGTTTTTTATTTATGACTGTGGATTGATGCCAAACAAAGCCTTTCATATGACACACCGCTGCTGTAGTAGAGGAGCACTTAAAACAGTTCCAGTCAAGTTAGGCCCCAAGACTTTTCATGCAACTTCACGCAAAATAGTTAAGACCTTTCATTTATTATTTCTTTTCTTTTCTTTTGAACATCTTCAAAGGTTACAAGTGGAACATGCTTAGAGGATGCCAGGCTTCTTCCTGTCAAGCTGAGATGGTCTGAAAACCACATTGAGACATGGGGAAACTGCAGCCACCACAGATTGCAGATGAGGGGTTTTCTTCTCAGGCTGTAGATCTCTCCTGCCTTTCCCTGCTTGGTTGGTTACAGTTAGATGAAATTATGGATGGAAGCTGGCAAAGCAAAGATTGCTGTGCTGTTTTGAGACTGGCATGGAGGGGCTTTGACAATACTGCTGGATAGGAGTACTTGTGCAGTTAATACAAACAATTTGTAATTGTCAGAGCTGAAAAGTAAAGACATGATTATACACCATGCCCTGGATCAGCTTATGTCAGCTTTAAATGATTTAAAACTCTGGTGTCTGGAGCTGCATCTTACTTGCCTGTAAAACTCCTTAAAGAAGACTTAGAGAATGGTATAAGCATGTCTCTCCTTTCTTGTGCATTTATTGTGCAAAGTAAGCCTTTGTCTAGCTGACAGGAGACAGGTTTTTAGGACAGATGAGAAGCAAAGACTTCCAGATAAGTAAAAAAAATATGGAATTTTCAAATATAAATACAATGAGATAATTGCCTGGTAACTATAACTCTTAGAAACTACCGTTTGTCATTGTTTTATGCAGGGAGAGGCTCTGAATAGTTAGGTACTGATGCACCTTGGGCATCTGATGTTTTTGTGCTGTGCTTGGAAACAGTTATTGTGTGGATGTGAAGAAAGCCTGTAAAGGATGTAAACTGCTCCAAGAGAAGGGAAGTAGCATAAAAAAGCATCCTCTGTTACCTAGAGCCTGCCATCATTACGGCTGACCCTACCTCATTATCCCCTGATATCTGTAGCAGACGGTGACCTTTGATGACATGGCACAACAGTACTCCAAAGAGATGCCTTCCTTTTAATTTTGGCTCCTGAATGCCCAACGCAGGGACTTCTTCCCCATGCTGTATCCAGCCTTCCTTTACTCAAAAATATGTACAAAAATTAAAATGCTGCTAAATACTGCTCAGCAACCCTGTTTAGGTATGAGGTTGCATTTCCAATTTTGCTGGGAGAACCTCTGTCTTCCCATCACTTGAGAATCTGGAGTAGGCTGGAAGCAACTAATTCACCATGTAATAAGATAGGTTCCTGTTGACACAATTCAAGGGCAAAACTATTAAGTCATTAGGGCTAATGTTGTAACATTCTGATACAAAGGCATGGCCAGGGCCTTTCAGATGTACCTCTGACCTTTTGAGGATTAAGTTTCTTCGCAGTTTATTTTTGGTATTTGGAATCTGTCTTTTTTTTTTCCTTCTGCTTCACATGCATGGATCTGTGGTCTTGTGCAAGGTACAGCTTGTAGAGCAGCTTCTGCAGTCCTGATTTGTCCCAGTTTTATCAAAGAAGATAAGGATAGAAAATTCATCCCATTCTTAATCCTGCAATACTAAAACTGCGTCATGTATTCCTTTGCTCAGCCCTGCCCATGTCACAGCTTGGCTCATGGGGCTGCTGGTAGGAGGGAGTCAGGGAAATAGAGGTGGTTCTCAGGATTCTTCCACAAAACTAGAAGGTGAAAATTGCTTAAAACAATTTATCTAGATGCCATTTAAATAGATAGAATATAAATATGTCTTGCTATAGCCCTCTGATATTTCAATTAGTAACTTTTGTTAAATTTAGTGGTATTGCTAATAAGCAGATGATTATTTCAACCATTGTATTCTCCAGCTCAGCAACAGGTCTGCACTTGTTTCAAGTGGTCTTTCAACAGGTCTTTCACTGGGAAAGCTGTTGAGTAAATCCTCTATCTGAAACTTGTGACCAAAATGTTTTAGAGTATATAAACAGGCCAATAACTTGTACCAAGGCCTGAGTATTGTTGCCAAAGCTACTCAAAATAACACACTTTTAAGGCATTATTTAACAAGGAAGGCTCTTTTTGCATGGTGCTTTTGTTAGTTGTGTAGAAATGTATTCAATGATGTGGAGAATTCAACAGAAAAAAAAAATCTGAGGATGTTTTAAACTCAATTTGTAAGTTGTTTTTTAAGTCTGTCTTGCTTATGCATTTAGCTTGTCCTTTCGAATTGTTGGAAAGGGTTCTCTCTCTTAAGGAAGAATTAGCATATCATTCTTTAGAAGGAACATCTGGAAAGCAAGGTGTCCAATGAGTTTGTGGCAATAAGCTGTGGAATGTTTTATTTTACTAATTTCTGACATATTTTAGTTTTGCATTGCCTTTTTAAATATGATGATGCTGAGGAAATACCTTATTTCAAGAAGTTCTGTTTGACTTTATTTTACTTTTGCTTTCAATGACTTTAAATACAACAGTGATGTGAAAAAGGAAGTCGGAGTAAAAAAAAATTGTGCTCTTAAGACTGTACATGCCAGCATAGGTCTGGAACGGATGCTCATGGCTGAATTAATAAACTCTGACTGTGGAGGTTTCAAACATGAATTCTGACAGACCCTTCACTATGACAATACTAGTGGGAGTCACAATAATATCATCTGCTGCTGAACATCGCTAGTATGTGAGTGCTGTTGTGCCAAAGGTTAATATGCCAGTTTTATTTCCTTCTCTCTACAGCTATAATTTAAATGAGTTGCACACATAAGTGATGTTATATGCATAGGGTTTTGCATTAAGTTTGCTATGTCAGATTTGTTTATAAAAATCATATTTTGAACCACTTGCCCAGGGGCTCCGTTCTGGGAAGCTGCAAGCTGATTTCTTTTAAAGAGGCAGTTTTCATTTTCCATGGATTTTCAATAGAGGGTTTTGGAGCTCTGAACAGGGAGCTCAGTTTTAAACTCAGCACTTGCCCAGGTTTACAATTAGGTTTAATTACTTAGCAACAGAGAGTCTAATCTAGTTTTACATGTGTGCCACATGACCCTTTCCATACTTTACTGGGATTGGAAGGGCCACCTGCCTCTCTTGGGGAAAATTGCTTCCAACATTTTGGAGACCGTTTACAATGTTTTTATTCCTATGCTGCAAAGTTAACTTTGCCCATAAACCTAATAGTCACACAGTAGTTAATAAGGGGCAGAAAGTTTTATAGTCTTTTCCGCAGTTGTTAAAATCTTGCTACTGTAGGTTAGTCTTAGCCACCCAAAACCTATCAGTTGTGAAAAATAAGATGCTCTGTGTTGGTTTATTCTTGGAAACCAATGGAAGAGAGGACCTCGCCTGAGAATCTAGCTGAACGTAATGAACTTGGGGATTATTTAAATTGCTTGGCTTGTAATATAAACACTCGAGGGCTTGCCAGCAGTGTACCTTCAGGATGTGTGACTTCTCTAAAAAAAATCATTTGGGATTTTTTTTTTTCAGAATCCATTGCAATTAGTGGCACTATGGCAAAGGATGACTTATTAAATTGCCTTTCAGTGAGAGGAAATAGAATCCATTAATGATGTTGCACACGTATTTTTAGTCAGGTTCAGCTAAGAATAATTTTCTAGCTGTCTCTCTATGTTATGTAAACTAAGAGCATTCCCAGAGTACCAGCTGGATTGTCCTTTGGGTCTTGTAGACCTTCAGAATGATTTTGACCTTCTCCTGCTAGAAGAGATGCTGATGTTCACCACTGTACCAGAGCAAATCAGGTACTACTCAAAGTCAGTGAGATTTCTTGACTCAAACCTGAACTGAAATGGGCTCAAAGTAATTAAAGATTGCCTGCTAGTACCTCTTGGGTACACACTTGTTCTTGTTCCTTTACCACATTGACAGGGAGTAGGAAAGGCTAGAGCTGGGACAGACTGGTCACTGGAAGGGGCAGCTCTGAGAAGGAGCAGTTCACAAATTTCTCTAAAAGGGGAATTTTCTTTGCCTCTGTTAATAACTAAACTGTTACATTAAAAAAAAAAAAAATCCAGCCCTTAATAATCTAGAATATTTTCTCAGAAGGTACCTGTTCTGCTAGGATGTGGAAAAGTGGTATACAGATTAGTACACAGTAGTGAAGAGTGGGGGCAGATTGGAATAAGCAAAAGCCTATTTGTTTCAAAATTGAAATACTATGGACACTGTGAGCTTTCAAGAACAATGATGCTTCATGCTGTCTAAAAGAGCAGAGTTCTAATTACTTGGCTTCTGTAATGGTACTTTGCTGCTCAAAATGTGATTTCCTTTAGATTTCATCTTCCACCTGTGCTGCCTGGGATTAGAGATTGCTTTCTACTACATTTCTAAAATGCATTTGCCCCCACATTACAAGTGCATACTTTGTTGCTTACATTTTAACATTGTTCTCCCACACCACCTCTGAGAGCAGCCCAGTGGGTTATCTCGGATAAGTTTGGCACTATCAACACATTGGGATTTGCATCCTCTGAAATCTGTATGCAGTCAATGGAGTATAATTCAGTGGGTATGGTGTTAAAGTCAGTGGCACTTTTAAAAGCAGGGAACAGATATTTTGACTATGATAGAAGTGAAGATTGTGTTGTGTTAGTGGTGGGCGGATGCTTCAAGGGGAAGAGTCTGTGGACAGGGATAGAGCTCCACGCTTACTTCCCTGTGCACTGTGCCAAAGTATCACCCAAATACCATGCTATAATCAAAGTCTAAAAAGGAAATGGTGCTCTTCACTCAGTATTTTCTGACCTGTCGCATGACTACACCACTGGATTAATTTTGAAGTACATATATGGGAGTACTCATGTAATTATCTGTCTAAAAATACAGCACTGCCATTTCTGGGTTGGTTTTGAAAAAGTGGTTGCATAAAGCTTTATCAAGATGCTTAATACATTGTGCTGTGCTCTTCTTGAGCTGGATTGTTACTGGGAAAATAAACTTAGCATGGCAGTGGTTGCAATGCCTTCAGAGTGTGACCCACTCAGTGCTCTGGATGTGATGCTGCACATGTCTGAAATTCCCACAGCTGGCAGGATGGATGCTAATGGAGTGGGAAGGGGTAGGAAGTAGAAGCACACCCCTGTGCCTAGCCATTCCCACACAGCCTGGCTTCCCTGCTCCTTGGGGATCTGCACACCTGGTCTGGTGCCAAATGCTTTCTGCTTAAGCTAGAACATCGTCCTTGGTGCCTTGAAGAGGCTGTGAGGAGACAGAGGGAAAACTCCTTCCCTGAGATGCTCCTGGACACCCTACAAGTGTGTAGAGCCTTCAGCATAGTCTGCCCCAAAGGTACAGCCTGCTGCTGTCTGACAGGCTGCTCCTATCAAGAAGTTAAGCATTCCTCTGGAAAACAGACTTGTCTTTGTGCAAAGGTTTGTTCTCCTTGATCCCAAAACCACTGAAATCAACAGTGTTTTGAAGTCAATTTCCACTGATTTCCATGGTCTGGAGATTAGATTTCACTGCCTTTTCAACTCTGAATCTCAACAATTCCTTCCTGTCTCACTCTGGATCTTTTTTCCCAATTGCAGGATAAAAAGATGCTGTTTAACATGAAGAGATCTAAATAACTGGGCACTGTAGATGGAAAGTACAGCTCTATTGTCAGCCCCATTCCACAGACAAGGGAGCTGTGTCTGAAATCATACCTCCAAATTGCAAAGCTGAGGACAGAATCCAACTTTCATTCTGTAGATATCCTAGTATGAGGAAATTTTTCAGCTTCATTTTAATTTGCAAATATTTCCAAACATGTTCCCTTATGCACAGGCTCTTCCAAAAACAGCTGTGAGCTGTTGCATTGCTTTTTTTTTCTTTTTCTTTTTTTTTTTTCTTTTTCTTTCCTTTTTTAGTTGCAATTATTAACAGTTTGTGAGCAAATTGATTATAGGTAAAAATATACTAATAGGTAATTGAGCCTTTTTATTCTTTCACTGTTAGAGATAGAATAGCACAGGGAAAAAGCACTGGTATTTTCAATCTGAAATGGAGAATTTTTTTCCAAAAGCTGTGCTGACTTACAAGCTTCAATAGTCATATCTTTGACTAAGAATTAGGCTCCTTAAAAAACAGACTGAGACCCTTCTCAGATTTTCCATTACCTAGGAAGTATCCTTAGTTCAGCCACCAGTCAGGGAAGGCAGCTGGAGAACAATATTGTAAGTGACATTTTAGAATCGTAGTTTTTCGGTATTTATCAACCACTGTATTTTCAGCTTGAAGGTACCAATGTTTTTGTGTCGTGTAATAAATTACAGAATGTTTACATGCAATTAGGTATGTGCCTACGGAGGAGAAAACACTGGGAAACAGGATTTTCCAGAGGCAGTAGCTAGTTCAGAGGCCCAGAGCCACTGCAGTAGCTGTTGTCAGGGAGGACTGAGTGGCAGTTCTAATTACCAGTGTCTGCACAGGTTTCTCATAGGAAGATACAAGCTGTCACGATCCCTTGCCAATCACATGAGAACTGACCTAGGGAGAACATCAGCTGAAGGTGAGTGTACATATCCAATAAATCCAGTCCCCATTGCATTAGCTTATTTTTAGTATTGTCCTGAAAAGACATTCAGCCTGTATCATAAAACCTTCAACTGAGCAGAAAATACACAGAATGATGATGACTTTAAATTTGGGTTCTTGCCCTCTGGGGCATGAATTCATAGTGCTTCAGATATGATTTGATAATGTACCGAATGCTGAAAGAACACAGAATCTCTAGATGAGTTCGTAAAGACAAAGCATTTCTGCAATGTCGGTGCTCTCCTAATCAAAGGAAGCAAAATAAATTTTATTCTTAATTTTGCTCAAAATGTTGCACTTCATTTGCAGTGAAACCATGCTCTCTGCTTAAGATATTTCTCAGAAACAGAACATTTAAAGTTAGCATGTAAATTTATGCTTGCCACTGATACACCTTTTTCTGATTTTTTCACCTTCCTCCATTGAATGTATTAGAGACTTGTTCTTGAACATAGTTTAGACAATACATGTGTCACAAGCAATGATGAATGAAAGAAAGAAAGCATCCAGAAAGGGAAGTTAACTAGACAGGTAGGCCCTCATCAGCATCACATTCTGTTCCATAGCTACAATAACAATAATTGAGTCAGACACATGGATTTTAAGTGCCTCTTAAAGAGGAAAGTTAGGGAGAGACACTGTGGAAAGAAAATTATATACTGAAATGCAGCTTCTCCGTTTTGCAGCTGCCAACCTCCCTCTGTCAGTAGCCACAGCTGTTGCCTTTTCTTCTAAACTTAGCAGGGAATGGGTGAAGCTAAGGAGAAGCAGGGCAGGCGCTTTAGCTGATAAGGAGATGTGGGTCCAAGTTCCTCTGTGCAATCAAAGGAAACCTTTAATAAACTTGAACTCCTGAGAGAGAAGGGATTTTTTTGTGTGTGTGTGGACAGAAGGTGATTCTGGGGAGATGTGTGCCTGTCTCGTGGGTGGACGCACTCTCAGGATGCTCCTTGAGTCCCTTTGTGCACCAGTTAGCTTTTCTTCAGTTCTGCTGTTTGGCCACTTGTGTTTTGTCCATCTTGGGCAGCACTTCTCAGTGTCAGCTTTCCCAGTGAGTGAAGGACAATATTTGCCCAAAAAAGGAGGAAAACTAGTCTCTGCTTCTGCTGCTGATTGAATATGGCCTTTTAGCATGTGGTCCTCAACCCCAAAGTCAAACCTGGTGGATTCCAAATTTGGAGTGATGAAAAGTACAGGCTTGTTATATCAGAACTTGATGTCACTCATACCAGTTTTCAGTCAGAGTCTTGTAATACTCTCAGTGAATTTGTGTGGTTGTTTTGGGGGGTTTTTTTTAGTGTCAGCTGTGGACAGAATTTTTTTTCTCCTGCCTTTGGGTTGTAGAAGAAAATGTGGAGACATGATGTGACATTAAAAACAAATGCAAAGATTGAAACAAATAATCCACCATTTGTGATTTACTTTTTCAGTATTTTTTTTAAATGAAGTTTTATACGTAAAAGCCAGTTCTCTGCTCTTTGATCTGCTGCCTCGGGATTTTTGAGTGCTTTGTCTTTCCACGTGACAGTCACCTGCCAGTGGTGATTTGGAGAGGAGAACAAAATGCAGATGTAGATATTAGAAGACATGTTCCTCCCCCTATTCCCATAGTCAGAAGCAATCTGTGCCTTGGTCATGCAGGGTGTTTATGGTGCCAGGGTCATTTGATGTAGCATGGGAGGACTCTTTAAGGTCACTAAATCTGCTGTGGTTTTGCCCTGGAAGAAACAGTTCTGGGACACAGTTACCTGCTGAATGTCTTTCACCTCAAAAGGACGCAGGCAGCTCTAACACAGAAGTTGGGAGTGATTTAACGTGAGGTGTGGATAATCAGGAGAGAAATTGAAATAGAACTGCCTGATAATAGAGGTATAGCCCTGTACTTATGGGGGAGCTTCTCTGGGGGATAAAACACTCTCTGCACCAAGGCCCAGATTGCTTCTGACTGTTCTATTGTATGAGCCACTGACTGCAAAGGAGAGAAGGTCCTATGGAAACAGGAAATGTGAATGTTTGTGTCATATACAGAAAATTTGGCCTGGCCTGCATGCCAGATGATATCCTTCCATCTGGTGAAGCTGAAGATGCTGAGAACAAGGAGAGGAGGAAGGGGACCATACCCAAGTTAGATCTAGGCACAATATGTAGTTGAATGAAATAAAATATTTCTTGCAAAATGATTGATGAAGACTAGAGCTCATAACTCCTGCAGTAATTTTGTCACTTTTATCTTCAGGGTGGAGATCACTACATGCCAGGCTGCATTCCTTCATAGCATCTGAATCATTCTTATTGTCTCCACAAGCTGAAAATGAGAAACAGACTGGCAGGAAAGTTAAAATTTTCAAGGTGGAAAGAGCAAGGAATAGCCTGATTTGTTTTTGTTTTGGTTCTCCTTTTTCATGATTAGAAGTTCCTATTGCATTTTTGTGGATAATAATAGACCATATTTATGATTCCTCTGTTTAAAACAAAGCTATAATTTCTTAGATTTTGAAGATAAGCTAGAGCACCTGAATGAAAGGGCTTTCTTCAGTGCTGTCTGTATCCAGCCTGGCTTTCCGTGAGCTGCACGAGGGAGAAATATTTCCAAGGCACCAGTGGTTGCCATATCCTGTATGCAAAAAGATTCCATAAATGTCTGAAAACAGATGGAATGCAACTTCGGAGGAATAAATGGATTTTTAATTTTCTGAACATTTTGGATTCCATCTGGTTGAAGTAACTAAGTGACCTACTAGAATACTTTTACCTTTCTTGTATAATAGTTAGAAATATAGCTTGCATTGCTATTGACTGACACATTCCCCATTAGTTCATGGGCTTTTCTTGCTCATACATTTGCTTATTTTTAATTCTTTTGCCTGTGTGTCAGAGGATACCTGATGCACCTCTCCCTGCATGTCAGATCTAAATGTTGGCCCTCTCTCAGGTTATGGTTTATCCTTGCAGCTGGCAAGGAGAAGCTCTAAACCACCTGCTTAAGCCCACCTGGCAGTAGTGGGAGGCTAAAGAGGTAACATAGCTTAGACTTATCTTCCTTTTTTTTTCTGCTTCAAGCGTTGGCACATGGCAAAAAGAAAAAAATATGCTCTTAGTTTTCCATCTTGCCTAAAGACAAAGAATAAGAATGAGTAGGGGCTTTGTGTACAGGCACTAATTTGGTGGATTATTTCTGTTTATTGTTTTTTGTTACTGCCATTTAGAATGTTGTTAAATTAATAAGAGTAAATACATGTGTGTTTTTAAACAGGAAATGAGCACTTCTCTCTGAATAGGAAATACAGGCAACTTGAACTCACAAAGAAAGAAGTAATAAAATATACTACTTGATATAAAAAATTGATGTCCTAGGTTTATGGAAAAGACCATTTTTGTGCCTTTCACTTTCACCTCAGTGAAAGGTAGAAAGCAAATCTATTCACCCTCCTTGAGAGAGAAGATGGGTCTTTTAAATCACTAACTTTAAGCCTGTACTTTTACAAAGCTGATTATTTATGATTGCCATATTGCCATTCAGAAAATTCTATTGCGAATAAGTATTTCCATGCTGATGTTTAGAACTAATAGTTCACTAACTGATACTTTCATAACTAATATTCACAATGTGTTTGGTATTAGTTTTCATACTTTTTGGCACTTGGGAACATTTCTAAGAGTTCTTGCTATGAATATGGATAAAACATTCCAAAGAATGGGGAACGACAGCCCTTTTTTTTTTTTCCTCAGAGGGTTTTTAGTGAGACTGTTTTCCACTTCTGGAACCAAGCATATTTGCGTTTCATTAAAAGATGTTACATTTTAGGATCACAAGTTTCAGTCTAGCACAAAGCCTGAAATCATTGAAAATTTTCCCATTTGCCTGACACATTACTGCTGTGTAAAAAGTGTGTTTGCTCAGTCCTTAATAAGACAAAATATAGCATTTCCACTGCAAACAACATTTATATAAAACTCTGGTCACCGTAACCCCATAATTCAAAGTAGGCTTGTCTCTTCTCCCTGAAATTTGGGATTATGAAGTTTCTGAGGGCTGGCAGAAGCACACTCTGCTGCAGCCAGCAAAACTCTGGACACGGTGCAGTCGTGTTTTGAGTGTCTTTTGCTGGGGTCTGGGAATAAGCTTGCCTTGTAAGGCATTGAGAAAACTGAATTCTCTTTTGCATTATACACTTATGTAATTGCATTACTGTCTCTGAAGCTTTTTTGCCCCCATAAATGATTAAAACTGTTGTAACACAAATTTGGACTTGGGAAACACATGTAAACCTCCTTATACAGAATGTTAGTGGCTGAAAGACTCACAGCTGCCAGCACTGAGAATTTGCTGTTTTGTGATTTTCTAGGAGTTTAGAGTTTTCTAAAGAGAAATCTGTATCCTGCTAATAGTACTCATCACATGCTCTCTCATTAGTATAATTGAGAAAATTATGAATATAATGAAAACAGCTCCATCTAAGTTCTTTACCCACAGTTAATAAAATAGTATCTACCCTCAGAGACCTGGAATTTCTCTGCAAACGCTTTTAGTTAAACAAAGCATTTTGTGTACCTACAGTAAATGTGATATTTATTTTTTCATTATTCATGAAACAACTTTAATGTCACTGCTGATTTTCCTGGTAGGGATGTTCAACTCCAGCATACCAGAGCTCATGCTGAGTTGTAGCTGAAGATGTCATTCACAATAAACATGAGCTGCTGTGACAATATGATGGCAGAAGGTGAAGAATCTCTTTTCTTGTGCAAGGGCATGCATGTGTCTCTGTGTGTGAGGGAGAGAAGGAAAGAGATTTGATTGTGTTTACAAGATTCATTCATGGCACAGCAGGTAGTAGTCACATTGTAATATTCACCTTAACACAGCTAATTTGATTTTCAACCTGGTTATCATGCATTTAGACATAACGATACATGAAAATATGTGCTCTAGCAGTGCATTTTAAATAAGGTTGCATACTTTAAGTCGGAATATATTAGAGGTAAACATTGATTTTTGCAATTGCAGGAGTCCTGGAAAGCACTGCTTGGTGTATGTTACAAAATTACTAAGAGGAAAGTGAATTCCAGTGGATAAGTCTTAGGGACTGCTAACATTTGTGGGCTGAACTCAACAAGATGGACATCCCCATACTTGACATCTCTAAAAATGTACAAGTTTTTCCATTTTACAGCTTCACGTACTAATGGAATTTCATTTCTGAGTTTCAGGTTGTCTTCTGACTGGGAAATGAAGATTCAAAAAGTCCTGAGGCATTTCTGCTCTTCGCACTGATAGGAAAATGAACAGCCTGGTCATAGGATGAATGTTGTCTTGGGTCACCATCAAGATCCTGACCTGCCTAACAGATGTGACACAAGGAGAGAGGTATGATGATGCTTGTCAAGAGCAGAGCCTCATTACTGCATCCTGGAGTACCCTGAGCGATAAGGGGATCTATCAGCAATTTAATTATAGCCATAACACACTAGCCTTCATGCGAGACAAAAAGGAATCTGCTGTTTGCACTGTGAGATTCCAAGCTCAATTTAAATTTAAAGAGAGTGGACGTGGTTGGGCATGATTTTGTGAATCACCTTCAGCACATTTGCACAAACAAGAGCAGGTATAATTCTCCTGAAATCAATAGAGTTGAGCATGTTTATACGAATGGGGCATTTGGCCCAAATCCAGTTGGAGTCTTTGCAGTATAACACCTCTGAATCTTCAGAGGTTTTCTTAGAGTCGTTAATACTGAGGCTGTATTTAGCCAAGGTAATTATCCATTACTGCTTGAGCCTGGCCCAGGAATTGTTTCACAACATGTTGCCTCATTAGTAAAATATAATGGGGAAAAAAAAAAAGAAACAGAAACAAACTGGAAACTAGGAAAATAAGGGTGCTAAAAGGAGAAGAGTGTGAAGAAAACAAACACAGTGGGGTGAGATCCTCTGATGGTGTAAATCAGTATCAGCTTCTGTGAGGCTCTGCCAATTTACACCCTGTGATGCTCTGGCCCATGATTATTAGGAAAGTATGTTGTTGATATGCTCTATAATGGCTTCCATTACCAGCCCATGCTAAAAGAAGCAGCTGGTGAAAGTTATGTTTATGTTCCACAGATGGATCGGCAATGGCAGACACATAGCTCTGTGTCTGGTAAACAGGTGTTTTACTTTATGTTTGCTAGCTAGCCAGAAGAAGTCAGATTCTTGGTGAGGGATGTAGGCAAAGAAGATCAATTCAGTTGTTGTAAAGGAAGAAGCAATGGGTTTTGGTTGCATTTTATTTTTTTCTTAAATGGCGAGTAGTGTCCTGAAACCAATCCCTGCCTTTTATCAGCATAATCTGACTGTGAAGAAAAATTAACAGGGGAGCAAAAACCCCCGAGCTGGTATTTAAATTATACTATCTCACCTCCTTCCTTTCTTGCCCATTTTCGTCAGGAGAAGGAAGAACTTTGGCTTCAGACAAAGTAAAAACTGCTTATAATACAGTCACAATTGCCCATGACAGAGGAGCAACTTTGCCAGTGGGCACAGGGTAGGATTAGTTGAAATTATAGTAGAGTTTCTTTATGCCTTTGGTGGGAGGTGGAAATATAATCCTCATTGTGATGAATAACATTTTGTAAACCAATTCTGACACCTGTAAATTTAATACATACATGACCAATGCAGAAGGAGAACTCAAAAGCATTTGAGTAATGCTTTTAATTACTCAAAATAAACCATTTATTTTGACTGTGTTTATTCATTTCTGATTGCCCAGAAAACTAAAACGTGGCTGGGGTCTTTTCTGATGTCCGAATGACAAATACTTCTAGATGGCTGAATGGCAACATGTAAATTCCTTGATGAATATAATTCAGGCTAAAATTCTTTAAACTCTGAGGGCTTGGGAGCACTTCCACAAATACCCAGCAGTAGGCTGAATATTCATTAATAACTAATGTTATGAATCTGTGAATCATAGTGATCCAGATTAAGCATCTCTATTTGCAAATCAGTTTATTATCTTATTCTTTAAACAGCTCTAGGGAAAGTTCCTTAGGATGTAGTGCAAGGAAGTAGCCTGAGGGAATAGAGCAGGCTGGTGTCATTTGCCTAAAACTTGCCCACGCTGCTGTTGGGTGTTGCTCCTTCTGGCAGAAGGTTAAACACATCCTGCTGAGCTCAGTGGCCAAGGCAGGGACAAGAGGTTCTCCAAGACAGGAGATGACCTGGGGAGTGGGAAGAGTGGCTGGGACGGCTGGAGAACCTGGGGTAGGTCTGAAGAGATGTTCCCTCTCAGCACTGTTAACTCGTTATCACGCCTGTTTTATTGGAACCAAACGGCTCCGAGGGGCAGCTTGGGAGTCGGCGCGTTCTGCCGGGGAGGTGGCTGCCTGAATGAAGTGCGAGCAGCGCCTGGTTTGGAGCTTCTGTTGCAGATATAATATAGGGAGGAATAGCAAGAGCAGCAGGTGTTGGCAAAATTTATGGGCGAGCTGCAAGCCCAGGCGGAGCCCCACAGGAAGAGCAGTGACAGTTAGTGCAGCAGATGGACTCAAGAATTATGAATGTGGGACCTATCCCCAGCTGCCCCGTAAGTCAGTCCTTGTCCAGCAGGAACCAGCAAGGCGTTGACTCCAGACCCACATGGCCAAGTTGAGCAGCCAGACTGGTGGTGGTCAGGGCAAGCAGACCCTCCAGATCCACAGCCTGACCCAAGCTGTACATATTGATCTCTGAGCAGTGCTGCTGGCTGGGCGAGATACATCTTGAACCAGTTGGGAATCCCAGAATAGAAGTACTGATAAAGGCTCATGAAGGAATTTAACTACCCAGACATCTGTTGAGTAACAAATACAGCTGAACATGCATCATCGCAGAGGTTCCTAAATTATAGTGAAGACAACTTTATGGTCCAGAAAGTAGAGACTCCTGAGGAGAAGCCATCCTGGATCTACAGGAGTATATTAATGAAATTTGCAGACGAAACTTTGCAAGTGCATTAAAAATACAGCAGCGTTGTGTTTTAGGATTGACTTTAACAGAGTATCATATGTGTTTAGAACAGATTGTCTTCCTCATCCATTTATTAATTTTTACTCTTTCTCAAGTTAATGAAAGTTCAATCCCACCTTCTCCTGTTTTTAAACCTTGTTTGTATCATCCATTCACGCCAAACATTTGAGATCTGCAGACTCTCAACTAATATACTTTGTGAACATCTCTCTTGGATAACACACAGCTCATGAGAGAGACCAAGAGTATTACAAAAATTAATAGATAATAGCACTATGCCAGTTGCCTACAAAAAGGCATGTATGCAAGTGCACACCTTTGGAGAAAATAAATCATTTGAAACAAACATTGAAGAGGATGAGGAATCTTAAGAAGCAGAAATATTGAAAAGATAATCATGAACAGCAAATAAAGCATGAGTTTTCAATAAGGCACAATAGCACGGAAGGCCTATAAAATTTTGGAGTACAAACAAAGAAATATTACATCACAGGGTAAAGTTCAAACAGGGCTCTTTTTTTTTTTTTTCCTTTTTGATTTCAGGAGATATAGAATGGGCTAATGCACTGAAATAAGCAGTAAAGAGGTTACACAGATTATAATGATGAACTGACAGACTTCTGAATATTTGAAATATCTTCTAGAAGTTTTGATTTATAATGCCACTTAATGGAAAAGAAAAGCAAACAAAAGAAAAAGCCTGCAAAACTTGGGTTTTATCCTGGAACAAGGGAATCTGTGAAATCTTAGGGGGAAAAAAATCTCTTGAAAGTTCTCACATAAATCAGCTAATCTTTGCCATCCTCAAAGAAAAAGCAGCCCTGAATGAATCCTGCTTCATTCCTCAAATTCAACACAGGGATAATGTCAGGTTTACTCTCTAATAATTCATTTCCTTACATCTGGAGAATGTGTCTTTCAAAAATTTAGAGGGAAAAAAACCCCAATTTTTTTTCTTGCCAAGTTTTAATTTGATGCATCCATTTCTTCATTACTGTTCTGTCCCAACATTTATTGTCTCATACACTACTCAGCAAAACCTTCTTCTCATCTATTCAGGAAAGTAAAGTTTCAATTTACATTTGTAATAATGAGGTATGATCATGTCAGCAGGATGGCAACCTTAGTAATCTTCCTGCTAAAAACCTGTTAATTAGCTCTTAGATAAAATATGCCTGTGTTATAAATATTTCCAGAAAAGAACAAAACTTTGCACTTGTCTACATTAATCCTGACATCTGCTATAGGTCACATAGAGAAAGAAATCTGCCTGCAAAAGTTATTCCGATTCATAATTGTATTAAAACTATTATCAAATAATTCCACTCCACCCCATCAGGGGCTTCCTCAGCATCTAATGCTATTAACATCCACGGTCTTGGCCACTTGCTTGGTCCAAGATTTTAGACTCTCCAAAGCATCACCTAAAAGGTCACTGAGGGTTCAGGTGGTGTTCAGCTCTTTGATGAGAAAGAACCAAAACCTCCTTTTAATCTTAATATTCAGCTTCAATACACACACAGAGACATACACACACACAGAAAAAAGAATAAATACTCTCAGGAAGACTGATCCCAGTCCAGGCACAAGCAATAGTAAAGCCTTTTGTCAAAGGTGTGATCTAAGAACTACCTTTGCAAGCAAGGAATTTGGAAGGAGATGAAAAAATGAATGAGAATCCCTCTGTGGTTATTACTTCTGTCTGAATTACGGTTTGAATTGGACTCAGGCAAAGAAGATAGAAGACAAGTGTGCCATCAACGAGATAGCAGCAGTGATACACAAATCACCACTAATGAACTCCCTTGATGTGTCCAGGGAGCTCTTCTGAGGAAAGCCCACGAACACTCGTCTGAAGGCTCTGCTTGGTTCAGGCTGGATGGATTTCCTTGCTGTTCTTGCTCAAAGTTAATCTCCAGTCTACAAAACCATTCTTCTGCTAAGAGACACAAAAAAACCTAAAGCTAAAAAAAATGATGGCAGAACCTCTATCAACCTGAAGCTTCAATTTTATTGTCTGCTGCACCTGAACTGACAGACACAGTCACTGAACTGAGTCTCTTTAAGGTTTCAGCACCACAGTAGAAGCAAAGAACAAGAGAAGTCACTTGTGGATCCCAATGTCTGTGAGGGAAGGTATAAATGGCCCTGAACTGTCCCTGAGCAAGGTTATTAACTTGAAAAGTACTTAGCTGAAACTCTTTCCTGGTGCATAACTCATGCCCTCCACTCCAGCAAAGCCAGATTACAGTGATTTGCCAATGATTTTGCGGCTGCAAAATGCAGGAAGGTATTTTAATTGCATTTTCCCCTGTGATCAGTTCTGTTGCCATATTCTGTGGTTGAAAACTTATTGGAATGTTTTAAATAGAACAAAGACTTGGTCGGCTATTCTGCACCATTGCCCTTGCTCTTTTTTACCCAAACTGGTCCAGGTTGTTTGGATGGAAATGTTACTTTTATCTGAAAGGCTTTTCGCCTGGAAAGTGACTGCAGATGAACAGTGCCGACAGGAGCTCTGCATAATCACTGGCTGGGTTTTTCTCACTAGATGTACATTTTCCAAAGGAAGTACACAGAAATATTTGTTTCAAGTTTTGAAAGGGAGTGGTGTGAACTGACTCGGTGCCATCAATATGCTGATTTACCCCAGCTGAAGTTCCTGAGCTGCACAAAAACCCCCGACCCTTCATGTTATATGTGAATCAGCTGTTTAGTAATCAGCAGGAACCAGATTCTGGTGGTTTTATTCCCACAAAAGGCAGGAAAAAGGTTTTTATCACATTTTGCCTTGTGATCAGCTTTGAAGCCTTACCAGAGGATGAAATTCCAATTTGGTCTTAATTGCATTAATACAGAGAGGGTTAGACCAGTTGCTCTCTTCTTGCAGCTCACTCATATATACTCACCTTGATTGATAAAAGTATCTATAATTTGCCTCATTCACCTTGACAGCCCATCTGGTGGAGGTGTAGAGATGGGGATCTTCAGGTCCTGAAAAGCCCCAAAACATACATGGCCTCTTCACTCATCTCCTGAATTGCCAGGTACAGCAGCTTACCAACTTCTGTCAAATTAGACCAGCACTTCTGTTACCTGCCTGAGGCTGACACCACTCCTGCAAAGTCACAAAATATCAAACAGCATTTCCCATGGAATGTTTGTGTGTAAGCAGGACCTGGATTTATGCTGAGGAGGAGGAGGGGGTGGAAGCACGGGTTGATTACGTCCCTTGGTTAGATTGGATCTAGTTCCTATCTTGTGCTAATCCACCCCAGGCTCCTGGCGGTAAGATCCAAAGCAGAATAAAGCAGATAACAGGAGAAGGCAGAGGGGGCTGGTCAGGGGTGTTTGTAAATAAATCTGGAACCTGGGATCTGCAGCCTGCTTGGTTATGGTTTTGTGCAAACAGAATTACAGCATAAAATGAAAGCAGGCTGTGCAATGAAAACAAGAGGAATGCCATCACCCAGGTTGGCTTGTACTGCAAACCACGCTGGTCAATCATCCGAGATGAATGGAGGTATCCGCTGAATAACCTCACTTTGCAACTTTTATGTGAAGGTTTGATAAATGAAGTCAGGGAGAGGTACAAGAAAGTGATTAAAACCAGCCTGCGCAAAAGGCAACGATAACCTCCCTGGGCTTTAAACTTTTTTCTCCTTCTGCCTGAGTTTGTTGGATAATTAACCCTTTCATCCTTCGGTCTCTGTACACAAACAATTGTATATTCCTACAAAGCAGCTGTGTCTTGACAGGCAATTTGTCACTGGTAATAAATTGAACCCAGCGGCGAGGCAAACCACTTCCAATGGGAATGTGTACCCAGGTACCATGATCTGGAATTTCCTACTGGCCTCACTGTAGCAGAAGACTTTTTCCAGAATTTAGCTCCCTCATTTCTTGTCTCTGGATTCACTGAGATGTCCAGCAGCTTGCTTAGGCAGTTCCCTTTAGGTACCCTCTTGAAAGAACGTGCCTCAGGCCATGCTGGTCAAATAATTTTAGGGGATCTTAATCTGTTGTCATAGAGCTTGAATGGGATATTATGGTCACCAAAACAAAAAAAGGAATTCTGGCATTATTGGTAAACAGGGGCCAGGGTTTCTCTTTGTGGACCTGGAACAGTCATCTATTATGGTTTGTGGTAAAATTTGTTACTGGCTTGGAGGATGGCTTGAGCATGCAGAAAAACATTTTGCTCACATATGGCATAGTTGGAGTTTAAGAGTTCCATGCATAGGTATAGTCTTTTGTGCTCTTAGATGCTTGCTGAGGTTAAGAAGAAAGGGTCTAGAAAAAGGGTCATACAAGCAGACCCTTGCCCAAATAGGGTCAGAGGCTGCTGCTTATTGTTTGGTTGTTTCATTTTTTGGTCTGCCCAAGTGTGCCAGGATACCAAATCAGACACTTATGGAAAAGCAGCTACTGAGAGTCTGAGGTAGGCTCTCAGGTGAAGATTTAGAAGTCAGCATTGACAAAATGCACAGAAGCTTACTTGCATGTCAGAGGAATGAGCTTTTCTAGGGGGAAACCCCTTAGACCTAGCCCAAAGAAAGGCAGCAGCACCACAGCCTCTATTGAATAAAGCTCTTTAAACCTTCACTGAGAAGCAAAATCTCTGCTGAGAAATGTCAACAGAGCTTTTACAACAGCCTGAAAATTAATTGTCCTCTGAAATGGCAGTCCTCAATTTAGGCTTAATCTCTCTTGCATTACTCAGGTAGCTATTGTGAAGTATCACCCCGCTTGCTGCTCTTGCTGACAGTTTCTATATCCCTTCACCACACCCACTGGAAGGAAAACAATCACATAAATCCCTCTTGCAGGGCATGCTCCAACTTGTTTCTTATTGTGGGGCAAATTTATGGTCACATTTACTGTGTAATCTTTAAAGGGGACTGGCTGGTGGTTGAAGGTCTAAAATTACAGATGACCTGCCTGTAAGCAAAAGTGGATTTGTTAAAAAGTCTGTATTTAAGGAAGGGGAGAAGGGGGTGAGAGAGGAGAGCTTGATGTTCTCTGTGTAGTTTATGACCTTCCCAAAAAAAACAACCAACCAAAAACCAACCTTCAAGAAAGGTAGAAAAGCAATTTTCATTCTGTGGCTCTAAATATGTGTTTATCCCACTGCCATGATGTGAGCATGCCCAGTTGGGATGATTTAGCACTCTGCTGATGACTACCAACGGAAGGACTTCATGTGAAAAGGTAGTCTGCCACGGCTAATGGGCTCTTGTTTCAAAGGGATGCTGTGTGTACATTACTAGTGTATGGAGAAGGTGCAGAAAGGCCTCAGCAGACATTAGGAATGGAGTGTTGTTGATGATGAAAAGGCACTTTGCTGTTGAGGGAATGGTGGGAGAGAAAAGGCGTATCTGTCTTTTTGATTAGAAATGCATGCTTCCTTTCATCATCTGAGCTGAAAAATTGGCTTCTGCTCTTGGTTTATGAAACCATTTTTCTTTTCCCTTCCTTCCCAGGTTTGCAAACTCTTTAATAAATTAGTTACCGTGAGGTGCATGGGTGCAACAATCACCTTAGAGGCTTTTCCCAAATGCATCTTTAATATTTTATAAGTATTTAAATAGATTTATTCAATGTGAACAGCCTGATTTATTAACACTGGCACTCTGGCATGGAAAGGGGTTCAATACAAATTATGTTGTGTCAGAAATTTTTAGCAGCTAGATCTCAATTTACCAATGGATTCTTGGAAGTCAGGAAATAATAGGACCCACCCCATGTTAATATTTAATCAGGCTTTGGTGCCAGATAGGAGAAGCTGTCGGATGAAGGAGATGCAATGAGGGGAACCCTGTATTACATTAAAACATACATCATGTGTGTTCACTTCTTGGATGGGGAGGGGAGAAGCAGGTCAGTGATTATGGTGGGAGGCTCAGACCTGCCACTGAATAAAGGTGCTCTGTCAGTCGCTCCGAGCTCACCAGATGAAGTTCAAGTCTCCCTGCAGACATGTGAGGCAAACCTGAGTGACCAGGTGGGAAATTTGCTTCCCTTTTGGCATCCTGGGGTGCACAAGAATGCACACCTTCCCTTGGGCATACTCAGCAAGGAATGTATGACAAGAGAGATGCTGAACCTGACGTGGTAGCAGAGGTGATTTGTAAAGGACTTTGTAATGATGCAATGAGATGGGTGCTACCAAACCCAATACTGTCCAACTTAATTTGTGTCCCAAGGTGCAGCACAATGGCAGGTCCTCCGTAGGTCAGCATTTTGTAGATTACTGTTTTGAATTACCCCAAGTTCATTTCACTCTGAAGTGCCTCATTAAGGTTATTTTTATTTAGCCTTGTACATCACCCTCGTAAAAATGAATGGGTTTTATTTCTGTGTGGAAACACCAAACCGCTTTCTCAATGAAGATTTTGGGCATAAATTTAAAATGTGAGGAAGCTCAGAAGAAAAAGTTTTTCACAGTGGTGCTCACTCACTTGAACAGAAGAGACGGATGTAAGGATGCAATTGCAAAATAACTGCATACCAGCAAGGCTTTCCTAAATCACTGCACCCAGTGTGGAGTGATTCAAAAACTGGCAATATCTCTTTTCTGCTGAGTACCAGTGACACAGCCTCCCCAGCAAGCCCCCCAAGGCAGGGCCTCAACAGGTGAATGAAGAGCAAACAAAGCTTCAGCCAGCCACAGTGGGATCAATACTGGACAAGGAGGAGAAAAGAGGAGATCTCAGACGCCAGAGATACTTTTCCTGGAATATTTCAGGATGACCCAGTGGTCATCCTGATGAGTTAGAAACCCTCCAGTCATCAAGACTGCCTAGCCATGATTGCAGGCTCATGTGCAGTTGTTGAGTTCCTAGGAAGGTGTGAACTAGAGTAGTGTGGTAGAATTGCCTGGAATAACACTGGTGGACACTGGCTGAAATATTTGCCAGTAGGTGAAGTCCTGCTGACAGTGAACTGATCTTCTGGTAGGAACTTTATTACATAAGCTTATCTACAGTTTAAATTATCATTTGTTTCTTATGGGGTACAAAAAAAAAAAAAAGTTGCATGCCACAAAGCACAAAGTCAACTTCTAAATTCACTGATTTGCTTCTTTAAAATACTGCAATTTTTAACATCTAATCTCAACATTCTTAGTAATGACTTATTAAGGCTTCACTGTGCCACATTATGCCCGAGCAAGCTGATCTGTTTGGTCAGCATTCTGATAGGATCACAAGCAAAAAAGATTCCTTCACTTTTATCTTAGGAAAAGAGCACCATCATCTACTCCAAACTCAAATACATATGAATAGATTTTACCAAAAGTTTTTGCAAGTTGTGGATAGACGGGAAAGAAGAAAACATTCCTTCCATCAGAAGGAATAGAGCAGGTTTCACAATTGATAGAATCATTGGGGTTTATTAATAATAAAATATTATTATAGAATTTAAATATTATTATATAATAAATGTTATATCATAATAAAATATTAAGGGATTGGATGGACCTTAAAGATCATCCAGTCCCAACTCCCCTGACATGTGCAGAGACACCTCACTCTAAACCAGGTTGCTCAAGGCTTATCCAGCCTGGCTTTGAATACTGCCAGGGTTGGGACACCCACAACCTCCTGGGCAACCTGTGTATCCATCTATTTATATATATTCCTATTGCTATTAGAACAAATATTGCTATAAAACATTGCAGGAAGTTTGAAAAAAGAAAGTGGAATAGGTTTTTCAGTTAAGTCCCTCTATTCAGACGCTTATCTGGATTTATGAAGAATTTGGCCAACTAGAAATATACCTGAAAGCACTGAAATTCCAGCCCCCTTCTTGCCAAAGGAGACAGCAATTAAAACAGATAAAATCTTCTGCAGTCTTTCACTCAGAAATGGTCTTGCTCTGGTTCTTAGGACAGTTACAAAGTCCTACTTTCTGTGTAAGTGAGGCCAAAGTAGTTATCTTGGAAATCTGAATGTGATTTTAATTATAGCTTTTATTATTGGAGCAGCTGTAACCAAGATTTTAACAGTCAATTATATATGGAGCTTTATTGGCAAAGGGTGTTTAATATTAAACAATCATTGCTAACCATGAACATACCTGATACAATAATGAACTTTATTTGAAAGATCAGCATGAGATAAAGGAGTTATATTTAGCTGTACAGTCTGTAACAATAACATGAGGGAATACTGTGAATGCATTTTATTTGGAAACAGAAAACTCTGGATGTTGTTAGATTATCTTTTTGAGAGCATAAAGTAAATGTTTGGTAACCAGAGATTTGTATTGCTAGAGAGAATCACTTTCACTAAAGCTACAGTAACCGAATGTTTAAATGTGCAGGGCTGAACTGTCAAAGCACGTAACAACATCTTTAAATAAAATGGAAGCAGCTAGAGCTGCCTTTATCTGTGTCCTCCTCTCACAATTCTGTTCCCACTGAAGTCAGGGGAGAATCTCCCAGTGACCTGAAATGATTCATGGCACAGACCCTACCAGGGAGAAAAGGGGAAGTCTCAAAGCACCAGGGAAGGTGTGCTGCTGTCCCCCAGCACTGAGTTATTTATCCCTGTCCTGAGCAATACTGCCAGCCCACAGCATCCAGAATTGTGCCTGGAGCCCCTTGCAAGGGCCATGTCAAAGACAAAAGCCTTAATCTCTCCTCAGGACAGTTTTTTTTCCATCTGCATGTTCTAAGTCACTGGACATCTTTGGCAGCTATAATACCTAGGTTTGCAGCTTAACTAAAGGCTCAGAAAACCTCTTGCACTATTTTTAGTTTATTTTAATTAGAGCAGACAGTCTCTGATAACCAATGTTAGGCTTCCAAATCAAAAGGACTAGTGTGGCAAAATCTATCCCAACCCCACAGCTTTGAAGCGCTGAGAAAGTAAATGATGGCTTGGCCATATGCCTGGTATAGCAGGGTTTGTTTGCTGGTTGGGGTTTTTTAATTTTAAATTTATATTTGTTCAATGGCCTGTTTGGCCTAAAGCAGGAGTCCTGGTGCAAGCAAGGAGGCAGGATGCAAAGGGGCTGTGAAATTCAGGGACAAGGCAGGCTGCACCCATCCTGCAGACGACACTTGCACACTGGCAGGTGGACAAGCCACATCTCCTCTTTTCAGTCCCATTTTTTTAATTCTCAGAGGCTAAACTAGGAGCCAGCATTTTTTATTTATATTTGGGCTAGAGTCTTTCTCCTCTGTGCCACTCTTCCTGTGATTGCCTCTGTTGGGGCCTGGTGGACCAATATTCTGCAAACAGACAGTGGTTTTGTCAGTGTGTAGACTGAAATACTCCAACCAGAGCCCCCTCCTGCTTCTCCGTTTCCAAAATGCAGCTCAAATTCTTAATTGGGTAACCTGAACTTCTCTCTAATCTGTGTATCAGTGAGTATGGATGTAATGGACATGTCAGTGCTGTGTACACTAACACTTTTAAATCATATAATGAGCCTGTTCTCTAGAAGAATAAACACACAGTGCAATTTAACTGTGAACTAGGGGGATACAGAGAGTAATGCTGGCTGAAAGGTTATCTACAATGTAAAAGCAGTTCTTTCCTTTTGCAGATTTTGGAGGTGATCTGTAGCAGTAGTATTCACCTTAATTTTGAGAATGGTTTGTCAAACTGTTTGAGTGGTAGGGGGAGAAGAAAAGAAATTGAGAGAATTTCTTCTTGCAAGCACTTTTCAGTTCTTAAGAGGCTTTTGTGCTGCCTGTGCAAGCCTACAATTGGTTATTGCAGAATACAGTGCTTTTATGCAGAGAAAAGGATTATGTAAAAAACCCGAAGGTGTGAAATATAACAAAAGGCAATGTTTGGAATTGCACTGTTAGGAGAGACAGCTGAAGTCAATGGGAGCTTGATCCATGAAAGCACAGTGGGACCATACCATATATAGGAAGGCACAATCTGTCAAAATTAAGTATATAGTTTATGGTATGCTTTTTGTTTGAAATAACATATTACCTCCTATTTATAGTAAAGCAGACTAAACAGTTCTATATGTCTGCATTTAAGATTTTCAGACAGAGAGTAAGGATACCTTTTACCTGGAAACTGTAGAGTCAGAGCTCAAAATTGTTAGCAGTGATAAATGAATACCTGTGATTTTACAGGCATATAAATCTCAAGCTTCTGCTTACACAGCCCTGCTCTGTCTGCAGTATTGGCTGCAGCTGAATCTCACTGCTGGAGGACTACTAGGAAACAAATGAACTTGCAATGCATAGTATCTTAAAGGAAACTATAAATGGGATAGGTCAAGGACTAGGCATGTAAGCGACAGGAAAAAAAATCTTCCTTTTAGTTTATACAACTCCTGCTTCCATGTCTGTGCAGATTCCTAATAAGGAATAGTAACTTTTCGAGGCACTAGGCTTGTACATATTTCCTGACCTTATAATTCTCACAGTTCTAGACATTCCAAGGTAGGGGGTCATTCAGACAGAGTTGTAATTTCTTGTGCATATTTATTTCCAAAGTATCTTTTGCATAGTTTCCCAGTGAAATCATGTGCTGGGGCTGGGGAATGCTAAATAGGTTATTTTTCAAGCTTGCATATAAAGGGCCTGTCAAAGTGGACTGTTTTGGACTTATCAAGTAAAAGTGGTGGAGCCAAAGCATGATGTTTGTAGCTTGTCCTTCCTAACCCCACTGTGAGCTGTGCTCCCAGCCTTCCAACAGGAGATGACATAAGAGGGTTAAGGAGCTCTGGTTTTGTTATCAGTGAGGATTTTAGTGATCATGAAAGTCTTGAAAGCATACGTGGCTCAAGGGGAGTTTGGTATGGACCTTTCCTAAAACCTACATTTTGTTAACCCTCTGGTGCTCCTTTCCCTTCTCATTGTGTAAATGAAAACACAAAAAATTTTAGGGGGAGAAAGGTTGCAGAAGCTAAGCCTCTCTGTAAATAACCTTAACTGGTTGTGAAAGCACATTTTGAACTCATTTTCCTAGTCCTTCAAGACACATAGTTCTTTTTTGAAGTAATTACATTTATCTGATCAAAGAATTAGATACACCAGGGACCAGCCAAGACCTCATGAATTTTGAATATTCATTTCTCATAATCCATCAGCCAACCAGCAACTAGAAGTTATCTACTGTCTCAAAGAGGTTTACACAAAATATTTGTCTGGCCATTTTCAAAAACAAGAGTCTCTGCTAAAACTCTTGCAGATAATGTACTTGTCAAGGAGAAGCTAAAATTGAGACGAAAGAGTTTGCCCTTAGTGCTGTGTATGCCCTGCTCAAAGCAGCTGTAAGGAAAGTTAGTCAGACCTCAGCTTTTATCTAGAGGTGTCTAACTAATCTAAATTGAAATGTGGGTACTTTCTTTCTGAACTCCAAACGCATGCAATACATGTGGGACTGAAGGTTTCAAACTCCTGTTGAAAAGTAAGTGTAGACTCGATGCTTACAAAAATTCCTGGGGAAAAAAAAAAAATAAAACCTTTTCCTAAGATTTTGAAAAGAATGACAAGGGGAAGATCCTGTGGAAATTGGGATTGTTCTCACAGATTGCTGGTGACAGTAAGTATCACTGTACAAAGCTCCAGTTCAGCTGCAAATGACATATGGAGACAATTTCTGCCTCAGCTATATTTACCTTTCCCTTTGATCTAATGGGAACAGCGTATGGATACTGAGACAGAGCTTGGTCTACAGTATCCTGTTCAGTTCTGTGGATGGGAAGAAGTTTGGAATAGCTAGGCTGACACATGCAGTTGTAACTGTGAGGGTAAGATGGTGCAATGAGCCTGTTTTAGTCACATGGAGGGACAGCTACAAGGTGATATGAGTGAAATGCATTAAGTGCTGCCTTTTGCCTTTATCATCAGAGAATCACTGAAATGTAAGACTGGAAGGAAACTCCATAGGCCATATATCCTCTTCTCCTGCTCAAAGGCAAGATCAATTATACAGCCATCCCTGGCAGCAATTTAAGTAAAATATTACTGGAATGAAGAGATATTCTTTATATTTAGAAGGAGTAATACTGCCAGCAGAGTGAGTTTCTTACCTTCTGGAAAGAAAAAAAAAAGAAGAAGAAGAAAAAAAAACATAGAAGAGAGATTATTGCAGCTCTCTAAGAGTTATCATTCAAATTAGCTTGATGATTTGCTTGGGATCATTGGAGAAGCTTGACTAGAAGAGATAAGTGGAATGTAAGACAGGATATGTGGAAGTGAAAAATAAGGAGATACGATCATAGTAAGGCAAAGGAACAGGTTGAACAGGCTTCCAGTCGAGATGGTGAGCTCCAAAGGCAATATTTAGATAACAACTGAGTAACCATGTAGAATTCAGAAATACAAAGAGCTGTAGGTTGTATCCTTGAACTTTGAATTACCTGGTGACTCTTTCAAAGGTTAGAAGTGAAAGGCTTGTCCCCTCTTTAATTACCATCAGAGGTAGGGGGATGTGTGTGTGTGTGTTTGTTTACACAGTACTGGTTTTATTCCTGCTGGACAAAAAGACACAATGATTTTAGTATTCTGTAAAAAATTATGTTTTAAAGTGTCTAAAGGAGAGAGAGAGAGAGAATAAACAGCATTGCCCTTCAGATCTGCAGGGATCCTGCTTGCCTCTGCTGTACTCATATCACTCCCTGCCTGACTGTTGCAATTCATTTTTCAAAAGCCAGCCCACTTCATTTGCCTTTTTTCAGAGCTGCAGTTTTCTCTGCTGTACTTTTAAGTGCACACACTACAGTTATTTTCAGAGTGTTATTGGCCATTTATTTTATCAATCTGATATTCTTATATTATGAATCTTAAAACCACTATTAACTGGTTTGGGTCATTTCTTATTTGTACCCCAGAAAACTGCTCCCAATGTTATTACTTATTGGTCATAATCAATTAGGGAAGTTTTTAGGCTATGGCAGTCTTATATAAATACACTGGCAAAGTTCACCTCCTATGATTTCTGACAATTAAATTGTTCTGTCACTTTGGGACCTTCATTAATCTCAACTTGTCATCCTTGTTTATGCAGGTTATAATGGCCTGTGTGTGTAAGTGAAATGAGATGCTAAAAGCCTTTGGCTGTTTAACTCTTTGATGAAAGTCAAGCAGGAATATGATGTTGAAGGGAAAAGTTGGGGGTTTTTTTTCATCCCCCAAAATAGCACTATGGCAATTATTGCACTGTTTAATGACTAGCTTTGAAATGAGTCAAGGAGGAGTTTCACAGAAGGGTGAAGGAAACAGTTGACAGTACTGTTATCACAGTCCTTTATGTGTCTGCATGAGTGCACATAGAAATAAAGACATGGCAACGTAGATTACTTTCTCTTCCAGGAAAGGGGGATGAAGACATCATGTCCCAGCAGAGGAATCTAACAGCCAGAGATTTTCAGATAACCTTGCAGGATCAGTGTAGCTCAGGTCTCTAAAGTCTCTTGAAACTCAGGGATTTGAAGAGTGTTTATTATTATTATTATTATTATTATTATTATTAGGCATTTTGTTTTGGGTAATTCTGGCAGATTGATTACTTGGGACTACTGCAGGCACAATTCTGAGGACTTTAGAAAGTGAAAGTTCTTTTAAAGAATTTAATATTTAAGTTCCTGGAGGAGTTAATAATTTTCTTCTTTCTTATAATATCTGCTAGAATTTGAAGACCTACTCTCTGATGGATCTAAATGCAGATGGTGGATTCATATCTTCTGCCCTTTTCTTCATCTTTTAAGAAGGTCTTAAAAGACTTTTTAGAGTGGTCACTCTATGGCAGCAGCATTGTTCCTTGTGTCACTCTCAGGCTTAATTCCTCAGTGATCCTTCCTTCTGGAATGCCTCTCACATTGCAGCCCTCTGAACCTTCATCATATCATCCAAAGATGCAGGCACCTTTTATTCCAGGGAGTTCATGAGACCTAGTGTTTCCTCTTGGGCAAGTGCCTGCTGAAATTGAAACACAGCCTTAACAGATCTTTATTGTCATTTGGAAATGACAATAAATGCAAATGAGGGGCTCAAAGCAAGCAGTGTAGTGTCCTGTGCTGGCAAAGCTGGAGATGGAGCACAGGTCTCCTGACCTGCTCTGAGCCTCCATCCATACACAGCTGGCCAAGGTTAAAAAATAGGAATAGTCTGGGAGTTATCCATCTCAAATCTAAAAGGAGTGTAATGATATGCTATTCTCTGCACCCTGAGAAACATACGAGTGACATCTTCTCTCAGAGCGCTAATTACCATAATTCTTAGACCAGAGAGAGATCCAGAACACTGCACAAATTATCACCCAATATCTTTAATAAATGTGGATGGTAAGTTACTTGCAAAGGTGCTGGTTAATAATCTGGAACACATATTCCCAGACCTAATTCATTTCAGTCAGGTGGGATTTATTAGGAATTGTACTGTCATGCAGTAGTATGAGGCAAATCTTCAGTACGGCAACTTCACAGACAAGACAAGGAGAGGGAAAATACAAAACAGAGACAAACTATTTTTGACTTTTCTAAATGTTGGTCGATGAACAGCTCTTCAAACCTGTGCAGTAGAAGCCAGTGGTACCCATCAGTCTGTTATAAAAATGCCAATGCTGGTGGATTAATGGTTAGGTTTCCTAATGGCTAAGCTACAAAAAGGAAAAATGGTAGATCTGATCTCCCATTTCTATTTGATCCAGAGTTCACATCATAACTGTGTTTCTCTTTTCTATCATGAGATTAATTCATAAAGAAAACCAAATCCCCTGTGCCTCAAGGATGCCCATTTGGGATGTGGCTGCCTTTCTTTCTTGCCTAGAGAGGAAGCAAAGTGATGAGCTCCTACCAACGATGCCTCAGTGTGTGCCTAAAGTTCAGCAGGATAAATGCAAGTCTTAGAGGCAATCTGCCAGATGTTATTTGTCGAAGCTGCCTCTAGGCTGCTCTGAAGCATACCAACACATATGTCAGGGCAGAATGAGAGTCAGGGCAACTTTCCAATTTCTCTTGCTCCCAGAGGCTCTCCAGGGGAAGCTAAGTTTAGGAATAGAGAAACAAAGACCATGAAAATGAGGGATTGGTGTATTTTAGGATCTAATGCTAAGGCAACTATAAAGCATCATATATGTAATTTCACCTTAAATTTTGAAGACAAAACAATAAAGGTGTCTTTCTAAACACTTCAGTGTGGTGAAGGGGCATAAATCAGATGCAAATGCTAGTGACAGCATTACTATTTCTGCTTTGACAATGCCAGCTGATCATATACTTTGGGAATGAGGTAAGGCTTTAACAGGCCTTTTGAAATAGAATTTTAAAAAGGAACACTGGATTTTATGCAGGATCATTCTAAGAAAATCTAGAGTTTAGCCCATTCATTTCCACCCATTGCCTTTGTACATACACATAAAATAAACAGACCCAAACATATGTAGTATTGGTTGCAAAATAAGTGATTCATCCTACAAAAGTGAAAACACTTGCCCAAATAAACATAACATAGTGGTGAAACACTGTTCTTGAAGTAACAACCCACAGAGATGCTATTGCTTATATTCTTCTTACATTATCATCTCTCCACGAACAGACAGTTTACTTAGACTGCTATCTATGGGGAAAGTCTATTTTTAGCATGTGTTTGTACATTGGCCAGCATAGCCAGATGCTGATGCCTAATGCTTGCCTAATGAAAGTGAAACGACAGCACTTACTGTAGTGTAAGAAGGGAACTCTCAAAAGAGTTTACTATACTATGCAAAGAGTGGATATTTAGTCCTTTATCTCCATTTCTTTGCAGTAAGATATAGCATTAAAGAGATGACAGTGATGTATTTTTTATCCTACCTGATAGTCTTCCTTTTTTTTTTTTCCACCCCCTCTTGCAGTTTTACCTCACTGACATTCTCTTTGCATCAGACACTTTTGGTAGTATGTAAATTACATTTAGTACATAATTACGCACAGCCGCAGGGTTGCATAAATAAATTTTCATCAGTTTTGCACGTGAACCCTGAAATGAGTACACCTGTACTAGCTCAAGACCTGGAAACTGATTAATTGCACCAGGACCACTGAGCTCAGGTGGGATTCTTCTCTGAGCTCTCTCACTTCCAGAACCTGGTCAGTCATGTCTGCATGATACTTGTAACCTTATAGATGCATATATGGAAAGATGTCAGAAAACAACTACCACCCCTCCAAAAGTGGTGGCAGACAGTGGAGCTCAGTGGTGCTCAGGAAGAGAAGTGAGGTCAGCTGAAGATGGACACTTGAGGCTTTGACTCAATTCCCTCAGATATTCACTTTACAAGATTATTTTTAAAACATTTTCAAAACTGTATTTGTACAATGGCTTTGATGAAAAATGGAGATTTTCATGTTTAGTTTCCTCAGAAGCAGTTTTCCAGTTTTCATTCAGCACTTTTTTAGTGAAAGTTCCCACTTTTTAATGAATTTCTGAAACAGTATGATGATTAACTCAGAGAAAAGAAGGATAAAATGCAACTTTTAAGTCATTTATTACTCAATTACAGCCATCTCATATCCTCTGTGTGTATAAATCAGTTCAGTTTAGCAGCACCAATTAAACAAACGGTGGCTTTAAAAACCTCAAAATATATTTAAATGAAATTAAATATTTAAATTGTTTTAAATGAGCAGTCTCACGTAATTAATCGGCGTGAAGTTTTGCATTATAACTGAAATACAGGGACCTACAGAGGCTAGATATGGACATCAAAATGTGTGTGTTTGTGGGCACTCACACATTTTTCTATGCACAACGCACACTTTTGGATCCCCACATGTGAAAACACACAAGCACTTGTATGTGTATTTACACATGCATAAAATCGCTGATGGAACTACTGGTGACTACCTCTCCAGGCAAATAAAGCTCATAAATTGACACATTTTGCTTAATCTGTATGTAAAGCATGTTACACATCGCTGTTACAATGCAGACATCTTAACTTTAAATGAGACGAAAACAAACATAAAATTAGCACTTTAGGGAACCCCCTGCCACTCAATTTGTGTTGGGTTTAACACCTTCTTATTTTATATATCCTTCTACATAAACAGTTTTATATCAGCCCTTTATATGGTGCCTTCAAAGAATTAAATGTTGAGCTGTTTAAAAGCACTAATTAGCAGCTTTAATACAAAGGGGAGCATAGTTATTAGTAAAATCTTGTAAACCTAGAATACCCTTCGGGCCCCGTCATTTGTGTGTGAAATAACTCAATAAAAATATTATATTGTTAATCACAAAAACCTTCAAGGGAAATACTAAATCTGGGAAGAAATATAAACTGTACCTCTCCAAACAAAGGAAGAAAAGTGACCATCCACATTAAAGCGAAGCCATAAAACCGCAAAAAGAATATATGCATTGATAAAATGCAGCTTGTTTCCTGGTAAGGGGGTTTGCAATCTGTAACCTCATGCACATACAACAACAAACACACATTAATGGTGTTTAGTTTAAACACAGCTAGTGACATATTTATTAAATTAGCACTTCATTCCTTTCGGTAATGTGCAACAATGGCAAGGCTTTTGCAAAAGGTAGCTTTTGGTAGTGGTAAAATAATCTTTAAATCTGTAGTTATTTTGGCACAATGCAAATTATACACACACACACACACACACACACATGTATATGTGTATATATATGTACTCTTAGAGATGTTAGTAAAGGCATTGGGATCAATCTCACCTAGATTTTCTTTCTAGTTAGCTATATATGTACCCTTAATTTTGTTTGCTACATTAAAAATATACTTGACAATGCTGGGTTCTACTTCTTTCGGTACTTTACACATGGTTTATGTTAATAGTTAATATTTATGATGCAAGTAAATAATTATATTCTTAAATGCTTAAAAATTACACTTATTCCAACATTATTAAGGAGGTAGTGTTTCTAATTTATACAATGTAATGGAGCTGAGTGGCACTCGATAAAAGGAGAAACCTCCACAAGTATGGAAAAAATCTTTTGACTGACAACTAATGCTTAAAACATAAAATACTAAGAATGTCAGAATTTAAAGATGCTAAAAAAAGACATAGCTTTTATAGCTTGTAGGTTGTTTCTTGAGTAGAGCTGAAGACTTTTACCTTAAAAAACTAACTCTTTGCCAGTGCTTCACTGAAAAGTGTTTGAACAGTACTTTTAATTTTAAATTTCAAGGGAAGAATTCTGAGGTATGTTACCCTTCTGAACTTATTATTAGAGCAGTTTTATATGCCATCATGCAGTATCAATATTTTCATCTGATATCATTCTTCCCCTCACATTTCCTAGGAAAAAGTTGGGGGGGGGGGGGGTGGGGGAAGCTTACCATGCATATTTTAACCAGTATTGTCATAATGATCATTTGCTGATCTTAGAGCTAGTGGATTTTATATTTTTTTACTAGGAAAAGTAAATAAACATAGTTTCTAATATTTGAGCACAATTTTAAGTGAAAATTTCTCCTCGATGAGCAATGTCTATCCTTTCCAGCTATGGGCTACTATGAGAAACAGATTTATTCAAAACCCCAGTATATTTGCTGTGAATATATTTTTAATGTATTTCTCTAACATGAAAGAGCTGGCCAGAGCTTAAACTTTTTTCTTTTGGTATGTCAAGCTTTGCTTTTTACGGTGTTTTATGTTACAACCTAATTAGTATCTTACAGTGCCCTTACATGTACTTAGGGTGTAGGGTTTCACTAAATACACTGAACGTTTTATTTTGGGGGACCTCCGTGACACACTCTAAGCAGTTTTAAGCAGGCTAAGAATATGTTTCCAGTCAATCAAGCCCCTAGAGATAGGTTATCCACCTCTGGCTAATGCACTGCTATAAAACCTTCACCGGTTCTGACTGCGCGATACAGTCTGTTATTAAACCCCTAACCGTGCGCGGCCGCCGGATCCGCGAGGGGGAGGGAGACAATTATTTCCAGTACTTCATAAAGCCTACTTCAACAAATTATGTGAAGATTAACTAATAGCAGCCTCAGCGTTGGGTGGCTGGCCAAATTAAGTATGACTTATCAGACGGGTGCTTCGTGGGCTGCTGCTTGGAGGCTGCCTTTGCAGAGAGGGGCTTTCAGTGGATGATGAACCAGGTCTGCACCGCAACAATAGAGAGATGAAGCACACGGGGCTTTGAGCTCCTCTGCACACCCAGCCAGTTTGGAAAGCCAGCGAGCGCTCTGAGTGTCGGCGGTTTTCCTGCTGAGGATTAAACGCGCTGCACAAAGCCAGGATATCCCACAAATCAAAAGCAGCAGGCAAGGAGAAGGGGCAAGCGATGGGAAGCGTGGTCCAGAGCACCATGATGGATTAGGGAGAGGGCCTTGTGAATGCTCCCTTTTCTGAAGGGGAGATAATCCGTCAATCTCAACAGGGCAATCCTGTCAGGCTGTACCATGCTGGAGTCCCCGGCATCCTCCTCGGTGTTCTATCTGTCCTGTGGGGGGCACCAGCATTCAATGGCAGTCGCTACCCTGGGCATTTGATGAGGAGCTGGGGAGGGATATGGGGCATGTTTGGAAAAGGAACTATCTTTTGGCCTCTCTGCAAAGTGGCTGTATTATCTTGTATCTTTGGAGAGCTGGGGAGAAGCTGGTCCAGGATGGAAAGGCTGACATCTCTAACCTTGCAGGAATAAAATGCAAGATAAACTGTTCATGTTTAAAATATCTTAAGATTCAGACAGGACAAGCTTAACCCAGTACCATGCAGGTAGAGCACTTGCTGGGCTAAAAGGACCAAAAGGAAACCCTAGGAAGATCTAGACTTAAGCAGAGTTTATGTTTAACCATGAAGGGATCACCCTACTCTCTCTACAAAGACCTTTCATTTCCATCTGGAATGGGTATATGATAACCTAGTCAGACCAGCCTCTCAGTCACCAATCAAAACACTGACTCTTGACATTTGCCTAATTATCTTTTCTCATCATCAGTCATCTCTTGAAGTCTTTGCTTCATTCAGATGCCAGGTATTTCCGAAATTAATCATGTCATTGAAAGCGGCATCTTTTCATGTAAATGGACTTTATTATCTGGATCGAAAAGCTCCCCCCCACCCTGCCCCTTTGAGCTGCAAAAGCCCATTTGTAGCGAAAGTGTCTGAAATCTGACATGCTGCCTTCTCAAGAAAGATTCGTAGTGGTGACCTCCCAGCAAGAGCTAAGCATCCGTCACCGGGAGTGCGTGTGTGTGCTGCTTGCACCCTTGGGCTGCATGCATGCTAATTTGCCCCATTGTTTCAGGGTGAGTGCCTTTCCAGCACTTCCAAACAAAGCCTTTTTGCATAAGCTTCTGCGTGTACAATTATTTTATGTTCACATCATTCCATCATCCTATCTCCACTCCTGATATAAGAGGGGATGGAAATGGCTTTGTTTTCTTGTTACGCTGGGGATTACAGGCTGGATTTAGCATGTTAGCAGGGCCACTCCTCTTTCATTAAATCCAATTTGACAAATTTTTGGGACCATAGGATTGATCAGCCCATTGCACTGCTCATCCTAGATTTAACTTTCAAAGGGGCACTGTCCTCAAACCGTGTTGATTCAACAAGAAACCAATCCCCAGTAATTGACTGTGCCTGCAAAGTATTGCAGAGATGGATGAAGAAGTAAAAATGACAGGCACGCTCTTAGGACTTTTCAAAGCCTTGGTAGAAGAATGCATTCATTTTGCTCATTAGACTAATATTTTAATGAATTCTATGATGGGCAGGATTAAGAGCAGGTCAGCGCTGATAATGCAGTTCTTCATTTTGGAGATTTCGCTTTTTAATTTTGTGGTTATGCATTTTACAACTCCTTTCAAAAACACCCTGTTATATTATACCCACTGAGCTTCCCTCTGGGACCATCTGAGGACAGCATTATTAATTGCTGGCAAGCTCTATGCTCAGATGTAGAAAGTGAAATTTGGGGACCATCTGACTAAAAGGTAGAAGTGGTAGATTCTCACCAGCCTTCTGTGCTTACACTGTAAAGTACTAAAACCTTAAGGTCACTGTTTTTTATCATCATCATTTCATGATCTGAAAGGATCAACAAGTTTATTAGAAAGTTTTCAGCATTGTGTGCCATGTGAGAGTCATGTTCTGTATTCCCTGGTAACAGCTTAAAAGCATGAACAGACCAGAAGTTGGGATTTTTTTTTAATTACAGGCACACTGTCACACACCATTGAAGATATCTACGAGTGTTTAGGCATAATGTATAGATTTTTGATTTGTGGTTACTAAAGGCAGAAAGAAGCAAGGCCATTATCTCGTTTGCTTCTCTGTCTGGTAAAGGCCACAGGACTCCTTGAAGGTTTGTTACGATTCTGTGTCTTTCATAAGACCTTCCAAAGCTAATGCAAAACCATCATGATGGCAAAGCCACCACAGTATTCAGTAAATTGCTCCCATTGCTAAGCACTCTCATGGTTAAAAAATTCCCCTTAATTTCTGGCATGAATTCATCTAGCTTTGACCTCTGGATGTTAGATCTTGTTTTACGTACCTCTTTGTTAAACTGAAGAGCTCTCCATCAAATTCCGTTTCCTCTGAAGGTTCTTGTATACTGTGGTCAAGTCAATCCTTAACCTTTTCTCTATTAAGCTAAACAGTCTGAGCTTCTTGAGCCTCTCACAATTGTTTTCTAATCCTCACAGTGTTTTCGAGTCCTTTAGCCATTCCCTTGGCTCTTCTCTCTAATTTATCAAAAACCTCTTTAAACATAGGCTCCAGAACTGGATTCACTATTCCATTAGTGGTCACAACAGTGCCACAGAAAAAGATAATATTACCCTGGGCTTCTCCCTGCTTACATATCCTAAGGACCGAGTTACCCTCCCAGCTACAGAGCTCACATGTAGCTGACCAGCCACCATCCTGCCACGTTCCTTCTGGAGCCATTTCATTGCAGAAGATATTCATCCCCTTCTGTAACTATTCCCTGGGCTCTGTTTACCCAAAGTTATCATTTTACACGTCCCCTGCCTCACTGTTGTCTTTGTGCATCCGTGTCCTGTCGTCGCTTCTTACTGCCCTCCCAGCCTGTGTCAGCAGCGACTTCATGTTTTCTAACAGCTGTTGAAAATGTTGAACGGCACCCATCCACCCACGAAATAATGCTTCATTCCCAAATTCTCTGTAAGGATTCCCCACGTGGAGTGAAAGATTACCAGCTGCCCTCCCTTGCTAAGGAAATGGTGCACTATAAAGCACAGGGAAGAGGCAATACCCTTAACTCTGCCTGGCACCTCACATAAGTCATGCCCACTTTGGTGTACGATTTTTCATTCTCATTTTTCTTTCCACACTGTTCTGAGAAAGTACATGCTCGGTCCAGAGACAAGAGACTGGGAAGCTATCACCTCTTCCAAGGAAGAGTTAAAACTCTTGTCTGCCTGATAAAATGATGTGTGCTAAAGCCAAGATGCATTTCACCAAGTGAAGGCCATTTATAGGAAGAGCAACCCTTGCTTCTTCAAATTTAGATTTGCTGTTTTGTATAGGGTTACTGCAGCTTTCTGAGATTGACAGGTTGCTTGGTATTTATTGTTAATTATTAATGTTAATTTATTGTTAATTAACATGTCATTATTGCTATGGTACTGCTTTGGTATTAAAGTGATGGGCAGAATCTATTTGTGTGAGTAAAAGTATAGGCTTCTCCTAAGGAATCGTAGGAAGACTTTTTCAAAAAGTAAAAATAATAAAAAACCCTCACCAGTTTTAAATTATTTATTGCTATCAATGCATTTAAATGGATTTCCCCGTAGTAGCCATAACATTTATTTTTCTCAATAATTTTCAGTAGTTCTGGGAACTGTTTTTCACAGAAAAGTCTAATTATTATCATTGGTAATTAAATTTATTTATTATGTTTTGCTGTTGCTGAAGGAGCTTCTCATGCCTTTGACATGCTTTCTTGTATACTCTCACCAAAGACTAATGGAGATATAATTAAATTCCTAAATAAATTTTCAATGTTGGCATTGTTTCTTTTTCTTAGGGCAATTTGTAACCATCTCTGATTTTTGTCCTGTTTAAAATTATTTCATTTGTTTTCTGTTTCGTAGTTTTTGAAAATACTTTTCTTTTGCCTTGGTCTCCTCTATCCCCCTCCCCCTTTTTTAATTTTTTTAATTATTCCCAACCACAGATTGTCATTTGTATTCTGACGACTTTTCAAGGAAGCTTCCAAAGCATGAGCTCTAAACTTGTCCTTAGCCCCTTTAGCCAAAATTTGTCATTTCCATGTTGCAATTTGAAAAAATGGGTGCAGTGGAAAGAGAGATGGTGAAATGAACAAGTGGAAAAGAATTTTCCACCCCAAATAAAACATTGAACTTCAGCCCTTTTGGTTGCAAAATATGAAGAGATTAAAAAAAGAAAATGAAGAAGAAGAGAGAAAGAAGGAAAGGGAATTTTAAAACTTTCACTTCTGGTGGAAAAAGAAATTGAAGTTTTGAACAACCAGAAGCATATTTGCAAAAAGGTGAGGTTCTGAGATGGGTAGAAAAAGCAAAAGCAAAGTGAATTTTGGAGGAAAAAGAAAAGCTGTAAATGGCAATTGTTTTTGGGTTGGTTTTTTTTTTTTTTTTAGCGCTTGCCTTCTGCCCTTCTTTCATACAGCGCTAGGACACACAAGGGGTTAAAGGTCCAGGAAGAGAGCTAGGGAAGAAAAATCCCTCTGTTAATTGATCTGCCTGTCTGGTGACGAGGGCCAGCTGAAGCTTGTCAGAAACTGTATGAGCTGAATCAAGCTTGGGGCCCTAAGTAAAATACAGACACCTGGAGCGAGGAGGGGCTGCTCCACTGTGCGCTGCTATTTAGTTGTTCTTTTAATGTAGGCAGGGAAGGGAAAGGGTCAAGCAGAGCTGAGCCTGGGCTTGAGGGATGTCAAATAGTTTTTCCACTGAAAAGAAACAAGGCTAAAGCCTGTTAATGGCATCTAATGCTATTATTGTGAAAGTCTGTGTGTACTTGTGGGCTTGCTGGTGGATGTTGGAGGCACGTTTTGGCAATTGAGGAGGCATTGTTGTTTGATAGTCTTACCCATAGGCATGTCGCCGGGCGAGCAGCAGTGGAAATCAGAGTGAAATCTGCACAACTCGATTTCAATTCATGCTGCTCGGGGCGATGTGCTCGGAGTGGATCCTTTACCTCTTGCCCTGCTTCCTTTTCCAAAGGGTGAAGTGATCCAGAATACGTCCTAAAAAACATTTTTCTTTCTCCTCACTCTTGGTTCTGCCTCCAGACGCCTCCGCCGATGCAATCTGGCTAGGATTCTGCATGCCACTTAGTTTGACCCTGATGACATAAGTTGACGCATGTACTTTTGAACCTTCCCAAGAATGAATAATATCCCTGCAATAAAATGAAATCCTAGCATTTTTAACCCACCAAGCCCCTGTGACTGTTGGGGCTGGGCATGTCAAATGGTGGCTCGGCTGATGGACGCCTGAAATGGAAGGGGATGGATTTCAACCCCCACACAAACAAGCCCTTGAGAGCTTTCCCCAGTCTGCTTTTCTCGTGATACCTGTGATGAGCATGTTTGAAACTATGAAAGCTTTTTTTCATGGTTAGTGGGAGGAGAGAGAGAGAGGACTAGACAAGGTGAAAAAAAATGCAGAGAGACTTGTGGCTTCAGATTTTAAAGGTAGCAAGTAGCCAAGGAAATCTCAAGGGCTGGGGGAGGCTTGCTGGGACTAAAGCTGTGAACCATCAGGGTTGCTTTGAATCTCCTGCATTAGGTATAATTTGAAATAGGTCTTTCCCTCCCCTTTGTCCTGAGTTCCCAAAATACTACACTTCAATTAAAGATGGGCCTCAAGGTTACACCAAGTTCAGACTTCCGCCGATTTTAGTGAGGTCAGCCCCAGAACTTTATTTGGGGATTTCTATGCTTTTTGAAGACTTCCGTACACCTGGCTGAGCCCAGGCCATATAAAGGAGGACCAAGACACAAATGAACTGCATCATCATTATTAATGTAAGATCTTAAGCCCTAGTTATGCCATTCTTGCAGCTTTCCCATTTGGTGTCCAGACATGCCAGGAGCAGAACACAAGGAGACATGAGCAGAGCCCTTTTCTCCAAGAGAAGCTGCCAAGTTTCTCCTAGAAGTCCTTAAACCCTGACAAGGCACTGTGACATACTGAAATGATCTTTTCTGGAGGAGAATTGTACTTAAATCAGGATGCAGGAGGTTGTATTTGGCTGAACCAGAGTGATAACTCTGCATGGCTGAAATAGAAACTGCCAGTATTTATTTTATTTGTGTCTATTATTTGCTGGATGCCATGAATCCTTTTTCCTCTGGACTTCTAGTACTATTCACATCTATCAGTGGAATAGAAGGTTTGCCTAAACAAAGTAAATTTACATATTTATATATAAATAGTGCATCAAAAAAGGCAAGGACAAATAAACACACGTGTTAGAAGGAGATTAGGTCTCTGCTTGATTAAGTCATTTTTTTAATTTAAAAAAATCAGGTTTCATTTTTTCATTCATTTAAAACTATAAGACTACCTTGAATCTGTCTTTCACACTTCAATTTTGTTTTGTTTCTTGAAGAGAGGCACTGAGGAGAACTGATTGCAGTTATTCTTGACATTTTAAATGGCCATCCTTTTCCTCTTGGATATGGTACCCAGATGTATAGTTAGAAAGTTAAAGTGGCTCAGCTAAAGATAAGGATGCTGTGAACTTTGGTTTTACAACTCCTGCCTTGGCCTCCCAGCCCAGCTGATTTAGTAGAAATGAGCTTGCCCAGCTCACAGAAATTCAACCTGGGGGGAAAAGGGGGGTGGGAATAACAGTACTCCACAGAGCTCTGCTCCAAATGCACGTAGAAAACTGCTTGATCAGAATGTGGAGAGCAATCCTGGCTCTGCAGCCTCCCCTAAAGCAGGGCCTGGGGAAGCTGCCCACGGCAGGGAGGCTGAGCTGAGCAATGGGATGGGCAGGAGCTGGGCTTGCCTGGCTGCAGAAATACGGGAGATGGAAAGATAATAAAAGGAAAGCATGGTGAGCAGATTGCTTGAGCAGAATATTTGAGCTTAATAAAAAAAAAATAAATAAATCCACAGACAGCCCACTCCTCTAAGCTTACAGTCGTCTGTATGAGACTGATGAAATTTATACAGGAGAGAGAGACATAACGAAAGAAATTGTTTATTTGTTTGTTTGCCTTTATAAAACCCATTTGGGAGGAACATCAACAAATATACCATACATCAGTTATCTGCCTTATACCAGTTACACTGATGCTGGAGACATCTTTTGTTAGAAATTAATGTATGCAATAAAGTTTTACATTTTTCATATGTTTTGAAGTATGTGGGTCATAATTCTTTTGACTACATAATTACTTTTTCTACACAAGAAAAATGAGGTGCTTAGTCCTAAGTAAATAACCTCAAAACAAACCAAGAAAAACAGTTGCATCTTTTTTATCTTCTGGGTCTTGCACAATAAATATTTTCTTAGAAACTTAAAGAAAGAAAAAGTTATATATTCTCAATATAATTTCACTTAAAAAAAGAAAGAAAAAAACAAGACCCTCTGGAATCACATTGAAAAATACACTGAAGTTAGAGAGGAAAAGAAATGTATTATTTTGTGACATTTTTAGGTGCAGATGAAAATAATACTTACTGGAAGGGCTTGCCTGGTTAATCATTTTAGATTTTCCTCTCTTCACTTCTGGACCATCAAAAAGCTCCAGTAAATGAATTTCACTAGATCCAAGAACATTTAGTGCTCTTTCTTTCCTGCCTCCATTCCCTTTAACTGAGCCTGAAGCCATGACTAAAGAGGCAGCGTGATGTGCAGACACATGAGAAGGACAGTCCTGTTGAACCAGCCGGCAATGGAAAAACTCCCCCTGCAAATCAAACTGCCTTCATTTTGATTGCTAATGGCAGACATTGGAAAATGGTGTGATAACCTCCAAAAAATAGGACTCTGGCTTATCTAGCATGCCAATAGAAAAGGAGAGGTTGTGCACTGGTTTTTTTTTCCTAATTCAGAACCCTTTTTATTTGTTGATGTGGTTTTCTGAGATTTCTGGATGATGCTGCATTGGGTTTGTGAACCTCTCTCTTTTTTTTGGTTTTTTTTTCCTTGAGCACCAGGAACTCTTTAGAAGACTTTTAAAGAAAAGAAAATAAGATTTGCAGGGATGGCAGCAGCAGCTTAGGTTCCCCAACCAGTAAACAACTGTATTTATGGGGTGCAAGTGGTTACTCTGGCCAGGTACCACTGGCAGCAACTCAGTCCCTGAAGGAAAGGTCATAGCCCGTTTGCCATTTCTAATCCTTAAGCACCAAACTAATGTCAACTCAGGGTCACGTAAATACAGATAGGAAAAGGGGAGGAAGGAATGCTTTAGGGAAAAAAAAATCAAGATACGGGTTTTTTTAAACTGAACTGAAATAAGCTACCCTGCATCAGAAATCAGGGAGTCACACCGGGTTTGGCACTGGCTTAAATAAATCAATTAAAGTACTGATTTAAGTTAAACCAATATGCTGGCAAGGCCTTAGGTTTTCATCTTCTGAAGACTTATGTGCATGCTTGGCTGAACAGTGGGAGTGATTATCTGTATAATTCATGGTAGGAATACAGCCCTATTATTTAAGGATTCAGCTTTATAATATGCGCTATATTTGCAGATTGTTGCCTCTGTACAGGGCTTCTGTGGATTAGGAGCCACTTGCTCTGGGTAAAATGTATTTCCAGCTCCTCACCCACTCCTCTGTTATGCTCTCATGGTGGTGACTGTAGCCTCTCCCTCCTCATCTGCATGAATTGCACTGGTGGTGCTGGTGAGGGACTTGCCACTTCTGTGGAGCCAGGACATTTTTTATAAATATGTAAATAAAATTTACCTTCTTTTGCTGACCCCTCGAAGGGCCATTTTTGGCCTGCAGCAAATATTTATGTGTGAGCTGTAAACCCCTGAAACTGAGGGGTTATAGTGGAAATGCTGACAGAGTATTAAGAGACCTTTAACCCTTGGTTTAGCTGGCCCTGCTATAATTACAGGTCTGTCTGTTATTTTCAATAGCACTTGTCATGACCTTGCCTCTGTTTTTTAATTATAGTAGAAGTTGTGAAGGGAATTATTACTAAGTTGGGGGTTCCCCCTCTCTCTGAATTCAATCTTTATTAAACATGTAAAGCGCTGAAGAGGCAGGATTGGGCTAATAGCCTTTTCCCTCCCTTTCCCTCCCTCCTTTCTGGACTGTGGTTCAAGTTGTGCATAAGCCCTGAGTAAAAGCCCTGTGATTTGAGACTCCCAAGTCCCCCGTGAGCACTGAAACTGGCTGTACAATAAGCATCAAAGGTTAATGAACAAGGGGAAAAAAGTTGACATTTTATTTGGTAATGATTCTGGTGCTTGAAAACCGAATGGAAAAGATGAGATCCAGGAGGAGGTCGTTTTTTCTTTTCTCTTTCCCTCCATTTTTTTTTTTTCCAAAACATCCATGTCTGGAGGAGGCAGGTCCTATCAAACCCCAGAAATGCCTGTTTAGGAACGTTTGTGATCACAAACAACTGGGCTGGAGCTTGCAGCTTAAGGAGACCAGCTGGAATACATTTTTCAAGCAGCATTGTCAGTCCATGCTCCAGCTCCCCCCTACTTTGGGGAGGGAGGGAACTCACTGGGGCAATGATATCCAGCCCCTTTGGCTGCTCACCCATAGCAGTTCAGCGAACTTCTGGCACTCAGGGTGCAAAAATGCCCCATTCTCATCGGCTCTGCAATGTCCCTTTGGGTTTGCACAGCTGGCCCCTGCACAAGTTCCCTCAGCCTTGGTTGCCCAAACTTAATGAGGCTGGAGTCCTCCCTTGAGACTGTAGTATGCAGGGAATCCCCAAGGAACAGAGATATTTTGCAGCTTGGTGTGCCATTGCTAAAGGGATGATAGTGTGTTTCCCTGGCTGGGGACAAACTCCCAGCAGCCCAATGGTGGCATGGAAATCTCCACAGAGGTGACAGCAACACCTATCCCCAGTATCATCATGGCACTCTCCTGAGGTATGTTGGTGTGATTAGAGCAGTGGAGGGGCCACACATAGCCTGGAGAAAGGGAGATCCTTCATCCTCAAGTTGTAGTTTTTTGGGATGAGTGTTGGCTTTCCTCATCGTGGGACTGCCCAAAACTCCGTATTTTGCATACACAAACCCCCTGATGCTGCAAGGAGGCAAGCAGAGAGAAAAGTCATGGTGTAGGAAAAGTACAACAGATCCTTGCATTGCAGGGCTGGCATGTTAAAAACAAGAGGATGACAAGAGATGTACTTCAAGGAAGGAATTTTCCTGGGATCCTCTGCTTCCTGCTCGTACCCTCAAAATGAGCCCCAGGGAGGGTACAGGCTTTGTGTTGCCCCTCATCTCCCTGGGGAAGGGGACCTTGGCTGTTCTTTCAGTATCTCCCCATCAGATCCACAAATTGAACCTGTGGAGCAGTTTAGGTATTTTCTTTTTTAATGGGAGTGATGGATTGGCCTTCAGTGGCTGAATGACCTTTCTGTTCCAGTCTAGGCAGCTGCAGAGGGCTTGAGAAACATGACTGGATCAGGCCCTTAGGAAATGCTTTCACTAAAGCACTTTATGTACATTCGGAGAGCTCATGAATCACTGGGCTTTGCGGAGAGCTTTACCCTTAAAATCTAGGCGATTATATTCATTTTAATATTTAGCCAGGTAGGATGCAAAGCGTGTGGCCATGAGGCGTAGCGCGGCCGTGAGCGATGGCTTGTCTGCATTGTTTATAGATGAGTAATTAGAGCTGCTGTGCCGAGGCTGTGGGATGGGAACCAAACTGGCTGCATATTTATTTACGTGACTCAGTCAATGAAACTGAGTTGGAAGCATAACTTATAGGTGTTATTCTTTCTCTCCCCACTCCGGCCCCCCTGCCCCAAAAAATGGAGTACCCATGGCTACTTAATGCTGTATCTTCCCACTGCTTATTTTGAGCACCGTGTGCCTTTATTGAGGTGAGAGGAAAATGAATTAGCAAAGCTGGCACAGGTAATTAATATTGTGTGGGCGAGAGAGGGAGAACACTTTTTAAATGGCTTGCAGTACATTTATAAGTCTGTCCTACAGTGTTCACTGCTGTAGTTATGGCTAAGGATGCTCATCTGGACCTCATCTTCCACCGCATACCACTGACTGCCTTCTGCAGTTTGATGGTGTTGACTATTTTACCTTAAATAATTTAGACCTTAAATTAAGTGTTTACACTTAAGTATTGCTGATATGCAATTATTAATAAAAGAAACAGCTTCTTGTCAATCAAATGTGTGAGCTTTTTTCTGGGAAAGGTGAGAACTTTGAGAGACAAAATTTTACAGTGAAGTCATCTCTGTAGGTTTAACCAATCTTATCAGTGCTTTCCCGAGAATGTTTTCTCCTGCTTTAAAGTATATATTGACATGGAAATTATTATCGAAAGCAGGACTGAAAGTAAGGGATTATTCTAAGAAAAAAAAAAAAAGAACGTTTGTTTCCCCATAAGCCTTTAGATTTTAAAGTACTGAAAAATGTGTAAAGTGTATGAAAAAGTAGACCCTTTGTTCTAAAATGGAAATAGCATTCCTATTCCCAAATTGGTTATGAGAGTGGGTTTCCACTTTTCCGCCTTCTTTGATTAAATCTATAACTCGTCTGTACACTATCATTTTAGCTTTTAAGGTGGAAACCATTCTAAGGGAAGGGTGGCATAGAAAGGTTAAGCTTTACACAGGTTGGCCCAAAAAGAAAACACTGAACTGGGGCTGGAGTCTCACCGAGCATTGGGTTGTTTTGGTTTATTTGCTTTTGTACACCTGGCTCTTCTCTTGCAGGGTTAACATGCTGAACAGCAGGTTGCTAGTTTCACATACCTGTCCAAAACACATGGACTTATGTTTACAAATTAATCACAAGTATGTCCATGCTATTAGACAGTCTCCTTGTTTTCTGGAATGTGACTGTTGGATAGGTAGGCTCCATGGCTACACACTATGGATATTCCCTGTATATCTTTCCTTTCAAAAGGTATTTTAGATTTAACATAAGTTTCTTCACCAAAATAGAGAACTAAGCAGGAGAATAGAGAAATAAGCAGGGGGAAGCATGAGCTGGCCAGGAGTAATCCTCTGTGTGTCTCTGAGGTAGTTGCCCTCTGGTGGGGTGACCAAGGGAGAACTTAGCCAGGTTACTTTTTCTCCATATTCTACTGCGTTTTTTGATTTCTAAGTGCTCATTCTGGCCTTTCCACTTTCCATAACATACCAGGACTGGTGTGGATTGATTTTGACTGTCATATAAATATATATATATATACACTTACATACATATACATACATATACATATATGCATGTACATACACATATAAGTAATACTGGAGCAGATTCTACAACCCACTCCTCTCCTGTAAGTCTATTAAACCCTAAATCAAGATCTGTCATAGTTGACAGTGGGATCTGCCTTTCTTTCCTGTGGTTTCTGTTGCTACTAAACGTGGCACTTGTTGTTGAAGACAGTTTGTTTTGGGGTTTTTTTTTTAATATATAAAATGCCCAGAAACAGTTATTTCCTTTCTGGAGGCAGTTATTTAGTCTTCTGTAATAATCTGTATTTTTCCCAAAATTCTATAGGGATGTTCTTCTTGCTAACTCTGGCTAAAACAAAATATAACGAAGGAACCTACTGGCTGTACTGTTAGAGCAGGTCAGGAAAGGGGCAAGTTGATTTATGCTTCCAAATGACCCCATGCCACGAAGCATTTAAAGGCACCCTGGTTTGCAAGGATGCAAGGAGTCCCCAGTTGCCACTGCCAGGCACAGCAGAGCAGCAGCCCCACATTGGCCTTGGGAGGAGGCTGCCATCCCTGCCCACACCATCCTGCACGGGGAGATGCTGCTGGTCCCAATGCAAAAGCTAGGAGTCAGGGGAACTCATGCTTTCAAGTCATTTATTTCCTTCCTGAAATGCTACATGATCTCTCTGAGTGCCAAAGTAAATGAACAGATCACATTTTTAATGTTTTGCTCATTTTGTTTGATAGATTGCCAAGAGAGAAATTTCAAGGGGTCTGCGAGTCATTCAGGTGAAAGAGTGACTTTCTGCTGTACTTTTCATGTGAGTAAAATGCAGCTCTATAAAGGATTAGGAGTCTTTATTCAGAGTTTGAACTTTAACATTCCTCAAGCCTCGAATTTTTAATCTTCAAAAGAAAGTACTCATTTCATGGCGAGTTATGAAACGTGAATTATTTATTCCACCAGTAAATATGTAATTAGGCATATTTTGAAAATCTGTAATTAATCCCTCACCCCTTAAACCCATAAGAAATGCTAATATGCCTCTGAGGTAAGGCAGGTTTCTATAAAGGGCATTATGTAAGCTGTTCTGATCTGTTGTGTAATTATGTTTGCTGTCTGTAGTGGAAAAAAAAATCCTAGTGAGAATTTGTTGTAGAGGAAAGGGAGGAAAGGGAAGAAAAAGCTTCACTCCTCACTGAGCAGGAGGCAATTATTAAATGGCAATATATCCAAAGCTTTTCATTTGGTTGGATTAGGTTTCAAAGGGTGCAGTGCACGTTTTGGGCAAGAAAATCAAAGCTGATTGTTTTATTTCCACTAGATGCAGCAAACTATCAGCCCTGCCTCAATAACCCCAGAGCCAAGGAGCTATTTTGGCCTGGCTGCACCCACAGTTTAGAACAACTGTTGTTACCCTTTTATCCTCTTATTCCAGTACCTTCCCCGGTGGATTTTTCCTGATAAAACAGGGAGATCTTGAATCCAAGCCATATCTTTTGAACGATGTTCACTTTTTCATCTTGTATCATGATAGCACAGTATAAAGAAATATGACCCAAAAGAAAATATATACATATATATATATATATATGTGAATTATGACTTTCTGGCTAGCTTTTGCAGCAAGCAAATCTGTCGAGAAGAAAGTTTATCTGACCAATTTTACCATTGTGGAAAGCCCAAGAGCAGATTGCTAAGCTCAAACATGGTTTTAGTTTGAAATGACTAGACATATTTCAAGAACCTTTCACTAACAGCAAGTGCCAAAGCTCTGTCACTTTGCTGTAAGAGTCTCCTGTTGACATTTTAACTTCATAGAGAAGACAGGGACAACTTCCTGCTTGAGTTGATGAAAGCCATTTTGGTAAAAAACTGGGCATTTTGGCACTTGGGGTTGGACTTAGGGGGCTCCATAAGGGACACATCAGAAAAGATTATGTAAATTTTCTCGAAAAACAAGCAGACAAGTTCATGCAGATATGTTCATTGGTGATTAGTGAATACAACCACCTGACTACAACTTCAGAAGAAGTTGCTTTTTTCAAAACAGAATATCGGGAGAAGATTTTTCTGTGTGATGTGGACTGTTTTCAGTACTTAACCTTCTCAAAGTCCTAATTATTGAGCTTATTAGTTCATTATTTCCTCACTCCCACCAGTGGTGGTCTGTGGGAGTTTTAGGTCCTTTTCCTCCATGCAGCTTTTTACTTTTGCCCAAAGGCAAGAACCTTGGGTCAAACCTGTGGCCTTAAAATTATCAGACTTTAGAAATCCTCTGAAAAAGACATATTTAAATGTGTGCTGAGCTTGTCCATCACACTTGAGAGCAGGCAGCATATGCTAACTCACTACTTGATGAAGAAAGTCAACCAAAATTTGGGCATCAATAAAGCAGATGTACATTCTGAAACATAGGCAACTTCATGTTAGAAGGGTTGTACCTCCTAAAACTCTGCAGTAAGAAGAAGATGCCTGTAGAAGCTAAAAAATACCCATCAGGCTGCTCCTCAACAGGAGCATATGCCTGAGTCAATGACATTCAATGGGACAACACCATTGAAATGAATATAGCTTTTTGTAATCTGAATTACTTTAAAGCAATAAGAAATTCAGCTTTCTGTCAAAGCTCTTAACCTCCAGGTGAATTTGACATGGGTATTTTAATGTTTGTTGTCTTTATGAAACAAACATGATGAAAATTTTGTTGTCTTGGAGATGTGAGATCCAGCTTTTGTCTGAATCAAGCAAGTGTACTAACAGCAAAGATGCTGCTGCACTGGGGAGAAAGTCTGTGAAAATACACCCTGCTTCACTGTGGTTTTTGTTCTGAAAGTCTTTAATGCTTTGGCACCCTCTTAGGATTAAAAAAAAAAAAAAATAAAAATAAGCATTTCCAGGGAGTCATTTATGCCACCTTAAATAGATGTGTTGGCTTTTCCATACCCATTAGCCCACAGCAAATGACAAGACATCTAATTTTCTGGTGCATGAATAGTTGGCTGAAGTGAGTAGAAGCCCAGGTCAAGCTCTCAGAGAACCTAGCCCAGATGGCAATTACAAAGAGCTTCGTATGTATCACTGAAATTTTATTATTTTTAAGTCCAGATGATAATTTCTGGGGTCCTAAATGATGAGTATTCAGCACTGGCATTTGGCAAAGCTATTTCTGCTTATTTTTATTTCAATTACACATACGTCAAAAATAGTCTTGTTTGTATTTTAAGGCACAGCAAAGAGGGAGTATAAATTCCCATAATGTGAGCTTTTCAATGAGGTTTCATTTCAGTTTTCAGTTCATTTTGTAAAGTGAATTTACAATAGGAGTGCTGCCAGTGGACATTATAGCCCAAAGTATGCTGGTTTCAGCGATGGAGAGATAAACCTCTCCTCAGATGGGGCTTTTGGTGCAGAGAAGTGTCTGTGTCAACAGAACAATCCTCAAAAATGTAAAGGACTGCTGCAAAGAGGAAGGGAATAATCAGATCTCCACGCCTCTTGAAGATAGGACAAGAAGTAATGAGTTTAAATTGCAGTAAGAAAGATTCAGGTTAAAACCTCCTTGTGATAAGAGCAGCGATGCACTGCAAGACACTGCCAGGGGAGGTGGCAGCATTTCCAGCACTGAAGGCCAAAAAACCCCAAAGATAAGCATTCTGTCAGGAATGACACAGGTGCCATGGGCCAGGGAATGGACTGGTGACCTCTGGAAATCCCCTCCAGCCCTCTGAGGTGATGACTTTTTGGGGTTATGCACTTTGGGAAGGTCTGCAATGTGAAGCTCCTGGAGAGCTGTGCCTGTTGGAGGTTTTCAGCTGTGATAGAGGCTCCATGGTGTTAGGTCTGGGGAGGTCTGAAGAGTGATAAATGAGTTGGAGGAAATGAGAAGGAACACTCTAGCATGCCTAGTTTCAGGAAATAATAATTTAGGCAAACTGGGTAGCGTGAAGTCCAAGTCTTTCAATGGACCCTCTCCTTGTTTTTGTCATGAACTCCCAGGGTACACCACTTTCCAGCTTTCTTGCTGGCCACAGATATCCCTGAGTGAAAAAGTAGGAGAGGTTGCAGTGCTTCATTTGCACCATTCAGCCAAACTGGAGATTGCCAAAACCTTGAGGAGAGGGAAAAAGGGATGGAGATGTGGGGAAATGCAGTGGAGGGAGGAAGGACACTGAAGTACCAGGAGCCTTTAGAGGGCAGTAAGAATCCTTGGAGGGGGAAACAAAGGAGGGAAAAAGAGAAGGCTGTGGTACATCAGAGATGGAACAGGGTGTTAAAGGGGGAGCTGAAAGGAAATGCCCCAGGATTTTGGTTGACAAACCTCCAGACCATACTGAACTTCTCAGGTATTGTTTATACCTGACTGGTTTCTAATAATGCCCATGTACAGAGCTTTTGCTGATAAGATCAGGTGAATAGTAGTGGTATGATAAATGTGTTTCTACTTGGCCCCTGCCAAGGTATTAGTGGAAATTTGGTGTTATCTGTCTAAACTCAGGACGGCATGATCCGCTTTTTTGGTAAAAATATAAAGAATCAGTAAAACAAATGAAACCCAAACACCTTGAAATGTTACCAAGTGCTTTCCTGCACCATTAAATGATCCCTCCCTGAGGAAAGAAATGGGTTCATGGTCCCAGTATGTAAATTTGTGTGTGTACATCCATGTTTTTGTGTTGTGCAGGCACCATAGCCAGGGTGCCTAACCTGAAGGGAGAGGTGGAAGCAGTGGGATGTGCCCATGCACCCACTGCTGCAGAGGCTGCTGTCACCATCAGAGTCCCACTTTCAGTGCTAACTTTCTTGAGAACACTTTGACTCCCAGCCAAGCTGGGAATTTGCTCCACGTGAGCAAATCACGTCTGAATTTAGCCTTTTCACACCACAAGGAAAACTCCCAATTTTGTTTGCCCAGTGTTTCTCAAGGCAGGATCCCCTACCCTATCAAAAGATTCTTATACATCATCGTTCATTAAACATTTGCTGTATGATTATTCCATGGTGCCATTGCATTCTGGCTTTCTGTATTTAGTTGCTCACAGTAAAATTGTTCTTACACTAATATGACTGCACGGGGCAGATTAATGTGCTGCTGCACTTAAATGCTTGCCTTGCCAACTGGTCCTAGTTATTTGGTTTGAGTGGAAAACCATTGAAGAAATTTGAAGTGAGGAGGCATACAAATCCAGAGCCAGGATCTAACATGACATTAGCTGCTTTGCTAGCTTATCCATGGGTCCCCACGTCCCGACTATGCTATATATAATTACTACATTACATTTTTAATTATGTTTGTTTTCCTTCTTGCAGTGCCCATTTCTTACGTTTCTCCTTCAATGTATATAGTACCCCAGCAACATTCACATTTATAATTACAGAAGATAAAGTTATAATATTCCTGAGGCAAAACTGCATTTTAACAACTGTGCTAATGTGGAAAACAACTTGTGCAGAATAAATATGCCCTACAATTAGTGGTATGCCGACATTTTTCATGGTTACCTTACATATAAATAAACTCGAGCCACTGACATTTTTCCTCGGGGCTTTTATCTCTGCAGCCCCAAAAACTGCAGACAGATTTGTTGTAAGTAACACTATCGCCATAATAAGTTTGAAAGCCCATTATTTTTTTAAAAATTCATCTGCTTTTGCATCTGCATAGCTCAGGGCAGGGCCGGTGGGGCTGATATTGTCTGTGTGATGAACCGTCGCCGCGTCCTGGGCTCCCCAAAGCCTATCATTTGGCTGAGGCTAACAGGAGGTGACTGGGCAAAGCCGTTTCACCTGAGGGTGGGCCAGGTCACAGGTCACTTGTAATAGCTTCTCCATGCATCTCCAGACCTGTAAATGAGACCAGAGCCTGACTCACTCCACTACACTTTCTTTGTCTTAGACGGATGCTCTAATCAAACAAATTACCTAGCCCGTGATCACAGCCACTGAGCCAGAGGTGGTTTTGCAGACGCTTGTCTGGAGCTCTCCAAGCCCCCTCGACCGTGCAGCGCTGCTTGAAATGAAGGGCTAATGTTTTTCACCAAAGGTAATAAAAAGATTGCGGTCACTTGGCTGAGCTGGCCTCGGAAAAAAATCCCCAGAGACACGGCGGGACACAGTTTGACACACACAGCACGGCAAAGGGCACATATAGGAAATAATGAAGGCTCTGACTGCCTGCCACACGCTGTGGCTCTGTGGATCCAGCCCATCTCCACAGAGCCTAAATGCTACATCAGCAGCAGAGTAGGTGTACCTTACCTCCAGGTAGGATCACGCTCTGCTTGGGGTTTTATTTTCTTTTTTTTTTTTAAAGGGAAAAAAGACTGACATGGGCAAAAAATCTCATGGGAAGAAGGTGAGCCCAACCATAAATAACTGGGCTCATCCAGCACCAATAGAGAAAAGCATACAGGCGTGGTTTGTTTATTGTAAAAGTTAGCCTAAGGCAAAGGATTTAAAACTGATCAGCCTGCTACAAACATACTATATTAGTCTTGTATTTATTTATTGCACAGTCCTTTAGTTTTATTTATTGACTGTCATTTCCTACTGTTCTGCAGGCAGTGCTGTCACTGTATTTTCTTAAAACTTTCACAATAAATTTGTAAACATAAAAAAAATCCCAGCCATGCCATATTTTTATCCTGCTTTTTCTAGATATTTTGGCTTTTGTAGAAGTAATGTCAGTTGTTTACTTGATTCTGACTCAAAGGAAAAAAACCAAACCACCACCCTAGGTACTTTCTAGTTTCAGATGTTTTGTGTGATTGTATAAGAGAACAAAACCAGTTTTGACTGAGAGAACGAGCTACTGCAAACAATCTGTTGCTAATATAGTCTAATTGCTAGTGATATTTTGAGAAAACAATTAAATTGGAAGTGGGGTTACTTTGGTGTTTATTGTCTGTGACAGCTTCTTTTGGAAACAGGCTCAAGAGCTGCCGAGCTGAGGCTGTGATGATGTGTGAATAATACTTATCATCAATACAGAGCCAGCCAGCAAAGCGGGGAATTACAAAACAGGCAAACTCACCTGTTAGACATGTCAGGATGGGCAGGGAGCTGTTGCACAGTCACAGGTGGATCCTTGCCCTTATCTGTATTTGCACCCTGCAGCATCAACATCCTTTTATTGCACTAGGATTATTTTTTTTTTTTGGGGGGGATGCTTAGGTACCTCCTGGGTTTGAGCTAAAAAATCTGCATCAATTTTGTTGTTGGAGGGAAAGGTATCATGTACTGGAAGAAATACATTTGAGCCATGAGTTTAACAACTCGAGGGAAAAGTCTGGGCAAAATTCCCATGGATTTTCCCGCATCTAGGTTTTCACTGCTGGTTGTCACTGTGATTAGTTCAAGGTGTAAACAGACGTGCCCTCTGCAAGCAGATGTGTTAAAAGAAGAGGTTGTCACCCACCTCCCGCTTCTTCTTTAACACCCTCTGCTAAAAAAACCTTCCCTGTCCCTCCCTGCCAGCAAAGCTGCTCACCTGGGCCCATCCAGCCCCATTTTGAACACCTCCAGGCAATGCTCCAAAAACTTCTGCTGAGATGAAGCCATTCCTGTGCAACCTCCACCTGATGGGCTGCAGCCAGCACAGAGAAGCTGAGTGGGCATTAAAATGTTGAGTTCAGGCTACCAAAATGCTGTGGAGACTTTGTGTGAGCCAGTGATATGGTTGGGTCAGCAGTATCTGATTGAGTTCTTGTCATGCCATCACATCCAAGCTACTGCAGAAATGGCATTAAAGTGGTTGGAGAGATGTTCTGTTTCAGTTCAAAGAGGCCAGATCTTTGGAAAAATGTAATATTTTAGAATGGTTACAATGGTTCAGTTACTGAACTTGGCACCACTGGGAGAGGTCCTCACTAGCCCCAGCTCACACCATCCTGGCCTTCAGCAAGTGCTGGGCAGGTGTTGCTACTCCTCAGTGTCAAGAAGTTCAGGCATGGCAGAGAGGAATATTTAACCCCATCTACGTATTGGTTGGTGAATTGCAGAGTTTGCATTTGCAAGCTTTTCTGTTGTGGCAGAAAGTCTAGGAAATACTTCTTTATGCCTCCTATGAGAACACTAGTGCTCACAGTATTTCTGGCTCCAGAAGCTAGAGATTTAGGAAAAGCATCAGCTGCCATCGAAGTGGGAACAGAATCAGGTGAAGGGTTTTGACAGTGAGAGACAGTGTCTCAGGAGCTCTCTCATTTTTGCCCTCTCTGCAGAACTGCTTGCATCAAGACCTTAAAACCCCTCTGTAAAAGCTGTTTGTGTGAGAGCAGATGGTATTTCATTGTCTTTTGCTACTGATCTTGAATTATCAGCCTTTATAATGAAAATGCCAATTCAGCCTTGACTGTTCTGCTATAACTCTACCAGGACCACTATAATGCACACACCATATATACTGAATATTTATTGTGGTACTGTGCATATTATTTATTGTATATGCAGCATATTTTGTAGGTGAAAAATGATACCTTATCTAAGTCAATGAGCATAACCCAGAAAAATATGACAGAGTAATCATGTGATTCATAATTGACATCTGCTCTCCAAAGACTTGGACAGAATCTGAATTTTCAGCATGCACTGGAAATGCTCTCCTGTTTGCTGGTCTGGGCATAACCATGCCACTGCTCTCTCCGGCAGCTCCATCAGTCTTCTGTATTTCCATAATTCCCTGGGTGCACAGAAAAGCTGGGCCAGGCACATGTTGAAAATATTTCAAGAAGTTGCAAAAAAGTGCTGATGATTTTCAGTGTCCAGAAATAAGACAAGGGAGCTGGTTTTTTCTGTCCAAATGCTAATGAAGACCAGTCTGTGCTCATCCTCAGGGTTTTCATGGATTCACAGTGGGATTTTATGTGCACATGTGTGTTCATGTATATATGAGTGAATCTTCTGCTCTGATTTCACCACTCTGTTGGATAGAACCACACAGCCTGGATGTGGCCAGACCAGTGAAATCTCTGCAGCCTCACCCACCTCCAGCACTGGCTGTTTGGTTCCATCCTATTGTAAACCCCACCTCATGAATGTGCTTTTTCTGACACAGCGTGTGAGTTCCTTGCATGTACTTGGAACAACATGTAGTCAAATTGCTGAGAAAAGACGACTTGGGGTGTGGTGCTCAATGGTTTTTATCACTTCTTCTCCTTCTGGACACAAGAAGCTCGTGGGGCAGCGGATGATCTGGCTGCATTCAGGTCCTTTTAATAGGTTGTCTCATCAGCCTAATTATTGACCAAATTTCTGGACTTAATGTACTAATGGGATACACAGGCATCAATGAGCAACTTCTCAGAGGAGAGGAGAGATGCAGAAAAATCCACAGAAATTGCAAAGTAGGTAAGTAATGTGAGATCTACAGAGACTTGGCTGAGTTTATGGAGAAGAGAAGGGTGATGAAGCTGGAATTTGAGAAGTGGAGTTGTGTGAAGCCCCTCAGTTCAACAAACACCACAACCTGGGAAGTTTTCCTTTTGCCATCTTAATTTTTCTTGCTTTTGTGGACTTTTCAGTGCCTGCTACTGCAGTGGGGAGAAATCTAGAGGCATCCCAGCTCTTTGCAGCCTGGCTGTGATATGGCGTCCTTGCACGTGTGGGAGGGAGGGCAAGGGGGGAGAGGAGAGGATGAGGAAGGGTTTATCAGTGTAAACAACAACAGGGATGTAACAGGAGTTTTTGAACAACCATCCAAATCACATTATCGATGGCATCTAGAGACCAGCCCACATCTTTATTGGCGCTGCTCTCGCTGCAGGAATGTGGCCAAGATTGTCTCAGCATTTGAGCTAGTCTTCCTTGTCAATGACTTTCTATTTTTTTTTTTTTTTTGTACAGATAAGGCTCTGTTTATAGCACACTTAAAAGCAATAGCTGAAGAGAACAGAGGCTTCGCCACTTTGATATGCAAAAGACAACAAATTTTACGTACATATGAAGGGAGCTAATCCTACTTGCACTGCAGCCTTTTGGAAAATTCCCAGTGACTTTGCAGAGACTTTGAATTAGGGCCAGCTTTTGCTTTTATTTTTCTTTTTTTTTCCTTCCCCTCTTGCAAGATGTCAGGAATAAACATTTTAATTCAAAATGGCACTGTGGTGCCTTGCAGCGCTGCAGGCCAGGACCCTGTCCCCTGCAGCCTCCGGCGCTTTTCCCAGCAGCGAGGCGTGCAGCACGGCCCTTTGGCGAGCACAGCCACACCAGGGAGGTGCCAAAACACTGCAGAGCAAGGCCATTGTCAACTAGAAGACAGCCTGTTACATACATCCAAAACTCACAAAAAGTGTATGTGTATAGCTCAGTCGGCTCAGTGAACTGCTGAGGAACCTGCGTGCTGTTTGCAGTGTTGCAACGTTGCAATGCCTGCTATGGAATAAGATATAAGGAGTAATTTTAGAGATAATTATTAAATATTTCAGGTCCTCTGGGTATGCCAGAGCAATGGCAACAAAGCCAGCAATCGGTGCTTTATACCAAATAACCAAACCTGGTGTGGTTAGGCTGCCCTTGCCCCAGGAGGAGTTAGTGGCCAGGCAGAGAGGATGATGGCTTTACTGAGAGCAGGAGAGGAATAAGGCTTGTGGCTGCAAAAAAAAACCTCTTTAAAAATGTGTTGAATTTTAATGAAAGCAGCTCATAATGTGTAAGAGGGAGAATGCTGTTCTGTGGCAGTGGACTTGCTTACATGTCTGCCCTGGGAGCTGTTGTGAAGCTCGTGGTCTGTGTCGTGGGACTCAGTGTGCCTTGGAACAGCGTTCGAGTAGTCAGTCACTTTCTGCACCCAGCATGTGCCCATGCATATGGATAGGGAGAGACATGCAAGTACATTTACATATATGTCTGTGTAAATCTGTGTATACATATATGCATGTATGTGTACTTATATATTTATAGACACACTGCATATTATTGAATATACATGCTATACCTTTGTATGCAGGCATGCATATGTATGTATGCTTAGGCTTCTGTGCATTTTTGTGAGGTACAGAAAAACAGGAAAAGGACTCAATTATGTAGATAAGTAAAAAAATATAACAAATACACATATTTAAATACATCTTGAGGCTTTGCATGTATACAGATGTATAGGAGAAACAGTGTTAGGGATATTGTACCTTCTCAGATAATATAGGAAGAACCAGATTACATAGTGTTCAGAGTGGATAATTGCTATGAAGCAAATCAGAGTAGCCAAGTTTTCCTCCTCATGTATGGGTCAATTTAAAGAGGCAGCCTCAGTCATGCTGTGACCAGCCTCCCCAAGAGGAGTTCTGCAAATGGGACTTAGAAAAGCCCTTAGATTGATGGTCTTTGGTTTTGAAAAGTGTCTGGGCTGCCTTGGTGAGGTGGTGCAGTGAGCACCCAACACCCTTGGCACCACTCACACTCCAGCTCTCTGACACCAAGGGGGGTTTCAGCACATGAACACCAGATTTAGGTATGTTTGGAAGTTTAGAAATTAATCATCATTTCCTAATGGTTCTGTCTCCTAAATGCTTGTACTCCACTGATTAGCACATCATCGAAGCATCCTAGAATGGTGCTAGGAAACATCAGTCTCTAGCCAAAAGAATCTGAAGTGCATTTTCTGACTGCAGTGATAAGTTTCTTCCCAGAGATACTTTGTCTTGATGACTGTCTTCTGGGTGAAGCAGAAAGAGTTTGCCTTCTCCTGCCAAAAGGGATAGAGCAATATTTGTCCTGATTTCTGATGGCAATTGTTGGCATGCTGCTTGGAGCGGCTGGTACCCTGCTTATGCGAATTCTGTTCTAGAAAAGAAACATAACACCGGGTGGAAAAATAATAATGAGGAAATTGATAGCATTTCTGAAAGTCAAACAAGCATCTCTGACTTCCCTTGTCACCTGGGTAATGCTGAAAGCTAATGCTGAGCCTGATTTTCACAGGGACAAACCCAAACCACCACACATGGCTGACGCAAGCAAGTCACAGCAGAAGCCTCCCAAGGCAGTAGGTTTTGACAAAGCCCAGCTTAGCCAGGTGCTCCATACAGTCCCTGCCCCCCCAAAAAATGAAAAGCAGAGATCACTTTAAGGTCTTATAGGCTCGAAAAAGAAACGAAGAGGAGTGGCACAAAAATTAGTTTGGGCTTCTCAGGAAACAGCATGAATCTCCTTCCTTGTGGTACTCAGTTCTTCCAGCACATGCCAACAAATTCTGTGAGCTGTGGGGTCTCAGCTGCAAGAATTCCTTCACCAGAGGAGATCTCCTGGGCACAGGAAATTTTACTTTTCCCCTCAGTTCCTGGTGTTTGAGGTCTTAATTTGCTGAGCCCTTGCTATGGAGCAGGAGAATAGCACAGTCCTGTGAGAGCGATGTGGGATGCCCATCCCTGTGGACAGGACCAGAGAGGGAGCAGCAGGCCATCTCTCAATGCTTTTCAGATGCCCTCATTGAATGAGAGGGGGGTGAAAAAACCTGGAGATGCCAGAAATGCCAACAGGGAAGGAAAGAAAGAACGAAGGAAAAAGCACACACACATCTGCTGCTGATTTAACCATATAAATAAATGGTAGGTTCCTCTGGCACTCCCAGCACAAATAATTAAATGGTGAATTTGGGCTCTAGGACACCAAAATACAGAGGGATATGAGAGAGAGTGACATGTATGTATTTGTCCCAAATGATATGTTTATCTTTTTTCCCACTACGCAATTAAAAATTCATTAATAACCACATGACTAAAATAAAAGCAGGGCAGTGAGGCTGGACTGGGCTGCACAGGGAGCTGGGGCTGCTGTGCCTGCAGTGAGACCAGGGCTCTGGTTTTATTTAGGGCCACGCCTCGGCACTTTTAAGGCAACACAATGCAATTACCCTGACCACAAAATGTTCTGCAAGAGCCTGATGGTCCCTGATGCCACCAGGAAGGGAGATGCTGGGAGCAGGCCAGCCCTGCCAAAGCCTCTGGCATCTCCCTTCCCAGGCAGCCCCCAGATGTTAAGGTGAGCTTAACTCCATATATATCTGCCAGACCCAGGGATTCATTTCCAGTAACTACCTGGGGTTTTTTTTTCCTATGTAGGTGTACAGCTGAGGATGTGTGAGATGGATGCTGGCATCCAGAGCTTGAAAAATGTCCTTTCCTCCTCTTAAAAAATCTTTGCCAATGCTGGGAATCTGCTGCTTCTGTTCAGGTGAAGCTCCCTTGGCATTTTTTCTTAGGAGCACTGAAGACATCAAGCCTTATATGGGTTTCATTATTATTTTGTTTTATTGTGTTGTCATTTTAAGAGGGACTTGAGGCCCACAGGGAGCAGGAAGGCGCTACCAACTACAGCGGGGTGGGGAGCGGAGGAGGCACGTCGAGGCTGCCTGGTATCGGGGAATGATTTCATCCAGAGCCCTATTGTGGCAGGGAAACAATTCCTGTTTACCAACAGGCCCACTATTGTGCTGCTGGTGCCAGAGGAAATGTGCAGCTGAGCAGGGTTGCACAATTGCCGGTGTGGTCCCTGCCAGAGCCTTGGCTCCACGAGCTGGGACAGCAGGCAGGGCTCAGCATGGCATGTGGGCACCGACAGACCTTGGGGAGGCAGCCTGAACCTGGACAGGCAGCCACGGACAGAGGACTGATCCATGCTGGTACACTCTCTCCTGCTTGCTTCCCCACCCTCTTGCATCAATTTTGGGGTCCTTGAGCCAATGAAATGTGTGACCATACAAGTGGTGTTATGGGCGAGGAGTGGGGTCCAAGCAAGAGAAGGATGAGTCAGATTATACCATCCTTTTATTATTTTTTAACCTGGACTCTATGTAGGTAATGTTAATAGCAAGCCAGGGTGGGGTTTGTGAGTTAAGATGACAAGTGGTGTTGAAGTGTTTCAATCTCCTTATCTCTTTCCCAGGCTTCTTCATCCAGAATTTAGGTCACATAAATGCAAACCCCAGTGCCTCTGCCTTACTCTACTTCTCCTTTCAGTTAATTTGCTTTTAAAATCTACATTCAATTTTAACTGGTGGAGTAGGGATGGAGCAGCTTTGAATGGAATGAAAACAGCACAATGCTGATCTGATTTGCACATCCAAACTCCACTGCCAGCACCTCTGAACTGGAACCCTCAAAACTCTCCAAGCCAGAAACACTGTGTGTCCAGACAAGGAATCCACACCATGTCACTATCTATAATGGACACCAAGTCTCACATAGTCAGAGAAGTTTGGAGGGTCAAAAACTCCTTGGTGGCTTCCTAGACAGCACACAGCACAGCTACATGTTGGCTGTGGGGCTGTGGCAGCTCCTGAGATGTCTAGGATGTTGGGCTTTAAGGGATAAACAAGCAGCAGCATGAGCTAATTTTCATGAAGTGTTTTGGGTGCTGCAAGCTGTGCAGATCCTGTATAGAGCAAGCTATGGCAGAGATCTAGGATTTTCTTGCATCTCAGGAGGGTTTCACTGCACACCCTGAGTTCCCAAAGCTCTATCTACCCAGGTTTGAGGAAATGTCCCTGACTGTATAGCAGCAATGTTCTCCAATTCCTGCAGCACATGGCTCTGGTTGTTTGTTATCTGGTTGTTTGTTTGTTATCCTCCACCTTCCTCAACCCCCCTGTCTCCTCGTGGGGAGTTATGATTACCAGGTCTCCTTAGAGTTATGATTACTGGTCCTACCCCAAAAGTCAGTGCTGGAAGATAACAAATGACCTGATTTTTCACTTCTCCTTTGGAAACTTGGAAACAGGGCTGCACACAAGCTCAGCTGGGCTGTGGTGATACCAACCAACCCCTTAGGACTTCTCTGCAGGTGAAGAGACTGGGACAACCCTGCGAGAACGAAACAGTCAAAAATGGTTTTAATTTACTTTCCTGCATGTTGTGTGTTCACCAAGCAAGGACTGGGAGCAGCCTCCAAGCCTAATTGCTGTTTCTCCATGGGGCATTTATAGAAGCATCTGAACGGAGGGACACAAGCTCCTGCGGTGTCGTGTCAGAATTTCTGCAAAAGCACGTAATTTGGGCACGTGTGCACCCTTGTATTTTATTTTGGGGCTGAATTTTTTATTTTCTGTCATGGGCTGCTGGCAGATAAAGTGCTATTCCCTCAGCCTGTTATGAGTGTACGCTGAGCCATTCCCAGCCAACTGGAGCTTTTCCACAAGATGGTACTCAGCCCAGTCTGTAATTGAAACAGGGCATGGATGCTCCTGGGGAAGGCAAACGTCAGCCAAAAAACCAGGCCGCAATAGTCAGAGATATTTAGTATACAAATAAGAAGATGTTTCATAAATATCTTATAAAAACTGTAATTTACTTCCCAATATTTCAGCAGATTATCTAAACGCAAACAGCAGATGTATTTTGGAACGATGAGACAAATGTTTAGCAAAATTAAAGTTATTCATGTGCAGTCACACAGGGAATATTTGCATGATATTTTACTAATTGCTCTAAAATCTGAATTGTAGCAAATAAACAAACGGGGAAAAAAATAAACCAGCAGAATGATTAGCCCCAGGCCTCTCTTTTTAAGTTCTCTGAGTCTTTCTTCAACTGCTCAACCTTTTTTCTTTGCTGTCCTGGGTTTCTTCCCAAGTTTCCTCATCACTCTTCTCAGGCCTGTTACCTTTTTGCAGGGTCTTGTTCTTCCCCTGATGGGATTTCTTCCAAGAGGGGCTGGATTTTCTTCTTCCCTTGGAGTCCAGGCACCCTCCCCTGGTCTGCAGTTCTGCCTTCTCCTGTTTCTTATTTCTTGACTGAGTCAACAAAACCAATTTCCAATGGTCACATTTTCTTCATCATTTTGGGAAAGTACTTTGCTATTGTATCAAGCTCAGGGATTGCCCCAAATAGCATTAGCCACACAGAAAAACCCCAACACAAAAGGAGTAGATGCTTTTTTAGTGGCCAGGAATTCAGACTTTGGTTAGTTTAACCTTCGCTTACGAGTTTCAAGTTACAGCAGCAAGAATCAAGTTGTAGTTGCTGATTGTTATGACATTATTTTTTGTCAGGTCTATTTATTTGCCCTCCTGGAAAAGAGAATGTATTCTGAGACGTCCAAATATTTTGTTCGCCTTCATTTGATTGTAAGAGGAGCCTTAGGTGGGGTAAGAAAAATGTATGTTTATCAAAATGTTGGTGCACAGGAGATGGTTACATGTTTGTGTATGTTTCATCCACCCAAAGGAATGCTAAGGGCACAAAAAATCCAGCAGTAGGAATTTAGCAAAGATCAGAATTAAAACTGATATGTCTTACATGGAAACCATGTTGACTGCAGGAGCAAGGGGGCTGAGGCACTGGAAACAGAAGTCCTTGGTTTCACACGAGGGAGTTTCTTAGAACACTGAGTGTCTCTTATCATCCTTCTGTCCAGCACTGTAGGTGGGTAGGAAATGCACCTTTTACACATGATTTCTACAGCAAAGGGAATTTTTTAAGCATCTGAGTCTTTAAGATCCAAAATCACGTGGTAAGTCATGTCCCTAACACTGAAAATTCTCCCTGTTCCATTTTGGATTCTGGAGGAGAGTCTGGGAGCCTTGGAGGGAGTCCAGCCTGATGTGGGGTGCACACCTTCTCTTAGCTCATAAAACAACCATTTTCAGGATCCTTCTCTTCTTCATGCTGGCCAGTATTTACATTTTAACCTTCATTTTCCTTATGGTTGTGAGGTGCAGGGTGGATGGGGATGCTGAGCTAAATGCACAGGTAGATGCTAAGAAATAATATAAGTTGTACATCCCAGATGGTCCTCTGAGATTTTGTTAAAGTACTTCTGAAGGGTCAGTTTGGAACTTCTCCTCTAAACTGATATTTCTTGGTTTTTATTTGGAACAACCACAGTAATACCAAAGTCAATGGGTATATTATCTGACTAAAAGGAAAAACAAAGAGGAGAACAGGGCATTACTGTCACTGTTCTTTTTCCTTTAAAGGAGGAGGTTTCCATTCATGAAGTTTACACTTTGAACTCATTAAAGTCTCTCTTTAGCCTCTCCCATCCGCAGGTCATGGCAGGAATATGTAAAAAGGAAATGTTTTATTTTAACAGAGTCAAACAAAGTACATGAAACACACCCTTGGCACTCTGTAACATTCCTTAAGTTAAATCGCAGAACCACACAGAACCCCTTTTTCCCTGCCTTGGTTTTTTACTTCATTGAAAAGAGCTCAAGTATAATATTCTTTCAGGAAGCATAAATTGTATTACTGGAAGTAATAGCAATCTCCTAAGCAAAATCCCATAGGACTTATGCCACTCTGCTTTCTGAAAAGCTGCATTCGAGCACATCCAGCGTTGCCTTTTTCCCGAGCACTGCTCTCATGGTTGTGCACAGGGAGCTTTGGATGATGCCAAAAAGCTGGATATTTTTGCATTGGGGTCTTCCAGGTGTTTTGGCCTTTATGGAAGTCCTGGGTCTTGGGAGAAGCTGTGAGAATCCTGCCCAACCATCCTAACCTTGGTCCTGCTTCTTGCTGTTCAGTATGCGTGTGTAACTTCCATGAATGTAAACAGAAGTTACGTACATGCATGGAGAGGGAAATAGATGCATTTATCTTGGCTCAAGACAAGCAGCATCTCCCCAGGGAGCTACTTAGGAGGTTATTGAGGAGACAACAGCAAAGTGGAGTGGGTTGTACCTTTCTACATGTGTGTTGTAGAAATTATTGGCATGTTGCTGATGTTTATGGCAAACAAATAGTTTATTTCTGGGCTAAGTAACATTCCAGTGTAAATACTCAACTGGCAGCTAGCTGGAAGTTTGCCACTGGAAGTTAAAAGGCCCGTGACCAATGGTGTCAGATTAACATTTCCAAGTTGGACAATGTACAAATGGTGTTCTTGGACTGAAATAGAAATAGATGAAAGTGGTCTACTGCAGTGCAAATACCAAACTGGCAACCAGCTGGTCATTGGAAAGAGAACATGCTATGGGAATATGCTTTCTGCAGAAATACTTTATTTTGGAGATAAGTATCAACAATAGGAAGATGAGGCTTGTTTAACAAGAGCCATATGGTCTCATCCTGCTTTTATTTGACTCAGTGGCAAAGCCCTGATTGCCTTTTGTAGGTGTGGGATGGGGATTACTGCTAATAAACAAGAAGCACAATAAGTTGTCTGATCCATTGTTGCCCTTCAGGAGTTATAAACAGATTATTTTTAATGCACATGTTGATATTTCAGGAGACAATAACAGAAAGGAAACAGAAAGGAAGGTGCTTGCTGAAAAACAATTTCTTCTGACAAAATAAGCCAAGACAAAGAGCCATTTAAGACAAAGTTATCAAACTGTGTGAAACCAATACAGCAACATTTCCAAACTGATAAGTGGAGGGGTAGTGGATGGGTTCATCCAAAAGAAAAAGTAGTCTGAATTTTGTGGAGAAAAAACAATAGCCTGTAAAAAGTAACTTATGAGCAAATGGGAAATAAGGCAGGGACTTTGCTGAGGTTAAAGTAACTACACAGTTTATTCTGTTAGCACTACAATTAAAGATAACAGAATTTAGCATTGCAATTTAGGTATAGTCATAAAATTGATTTGTGCTACGGGAAAAAAAAAAAAAAAAAAGGGAAGGGAAGAAAAGAGAATGCAAGCCAAGGGAATTGCAGCCTCATTGGAAAATCCTGTTTTGGGAATTTTTCAAGGATGTAAAACATCATCTAGAATTGTTTACTTTTATGGGTAGGAGGTAAAAAATAAGTCAAGTAAGAGTGGAAATGGCATTTTTACCATAGCTGGAAGGTTGCAATAAAATCAATAAAAGTCAGCATTGCAAACTCACTTTTTAAATTGGTTGTGTTTTGTTTCTGGTTTTTTGTTTGTTTGTTTTTTTGCAGTGGCCAAGGTTTTTATTTTTGTCTCAAAAAGACAGCAAGTAGGAAACTACTAATTATCAAGAAAAGATCAAGATTTGAACATGAAAAATATGGATCATGTATGCAGAGGCTCAGGTCTCCCTTTGGGTGTAAGTAGTCAATCCCATTAATTTCCATGTGTCTGACAACAGTTTATTACAATCAAGGATATCAAAATTATGTTATGTTACATATTTAGATATATCATATTACTAGGCCTGCTGGTTTTGCTCACAAACTTCCTTTTTCTTCTCTTCTTGCTTTAAAGTATAGCAAATAGTGGAAACATAAAGAAATAATACAGAACCTGAATCATGTGAGGATTCAGATGTTCAGTTTAACTTAGTTGATCTTCACTTTCAGCTTTGAATATCCCTTCTGTAGAACTCCCTTGCCTTTACACTGATGTCAAAACAGTCTTAAACCATCTCTGTGTGGTTTTTCGGCTCCTGATGCCCACCTCAACCTCTCCTTCTGAAAAACATCAGGTCCCCAGCACAAGTTACTGTAATTTGAGAGTAGTTTCAAGGCAGCCCAACAATCCCACCCTATCTGATTGTGTTTGTGATGGAAGTACATGACAAATATGGTCCTCATCCAAAGCTCTTGGAAGTGCTGGGATGTTTCTCCTGAAAGTTGTTCACAGGTGGAACAGGACTTTGGATGCCAACACTTTCAGGATTCAGTTTTTCCAAGTTTCCAGCAGATCTCTAATAGAAGCAAATGAAACAGGATTTGGGTTCAGTGTCCGTTTATAGGATCAGCAGTAATTTGGCAGTGTTGCCAATAAATAAACACCCACACTTTCCTCAAGAGTGGGACTGCACTGCCCCACAGCCCAGCTCCCTCAAAGCTGGGGAAAACCCTCTGATTTTATCTGTCCCTCGCTTTTCTCTTCCCCAACCAGCGGGGATAGCTGAAGAAGCCCGTCATCATTTCTTGCTGTTTCTAATAAACACATATGGTGATGCCTATAACGAGAACAACAGCGAGTTGCTATTGTTCAGCACACGGCCATATGTGGGCTGTCCAGCGGCTCAGCAGCTGCGTTGTGAGTGCTCAGGAATGTCGATAGCCCAGAGAGAAAGGAATGGTTTTTAAGGGCTCTGAGCCTCTCAAATAGTGTGTCTGCTTTACATACCGCTGTTGCTAAAACAACTTCTGACCGCGGTGTGCCAGAGGCATAGATGCGGTGTTAGTCACTACAAAAGTTTATAACGTGATTAAATTGTTAGTAATTGCAGGGCAGGCTGAGAAGTTAGCTGGGAGTGTGTTGAAGGGAGCTTTGCAAAACAAAAAGGCCCGAATAAATATTTATATCAATATTTTGGGTGTATATACACATATATATGCATCTGTATGTGTGTATTTATACACTTAGTACTATTTTTTTTTTACATCAGAAACTCAGGCACTTGCACATCTAGTACTTCACATAATACAAACTTTGACCCCAGCAGTAATCCATATTTCTTTTATCCCGATGTGCAAGGTTGAAAGGCATGCAATTTGCCAATAGTTTTTTCTCCATTAACTCCATTTCCCTCTGGCTTCATATGGCTCTGCTTAGGCTGGATGCTCAGCACTGCAGAGGCAGCCCAAACATGATGGTTGGGATGCCTCATGTACAACTGTGTTTCTAACACTCTTCTTTTCCTGATGCCATATTTAAACAGCAACCTGATTGAAAATGAGCAGCCCATATGAACATCTGCATTCTTTTCAGTGTGTTTGAGGGGAGAGAGAGAGACTGTGATCAGGAGAAAAGAGAAATAAGGCTTGATAGGAGGCAACATTTTTTCAAATTTGGACAAATACATTCAGGCAACCAGTGCTTTATTAAAGCCCCTGAATAATTCAACTGATTTTATGTGCATGTGTGTGTGTGTGAGAGAGAGAGAGATTTTGAGTACCTACTGTAAATAAGAAAAGATAGAGAAAATTGCAAAGGATCCAAAAATCAACTACTTGCATATGTCTCCAACCAGGGAATTTAAAAGTCTGATTTAAATATCACAGTGCAAATGATTTTGGCCAGTATTTATAACACATGGCAGGAAGTCTCGGTCTTGTACTTCTTTTGCATATGTACACACCATCTTTGTGGCACACAAATTACCTGTATAATGGGACACGAGTTAAGTAACCCAAAATGCCCCAGGAAGAACCACATCAGGCATCCACAGAAACCATGGACCAGCTCAGACTGCCAAAATCCACAGCAGTTTTTGCCCGGTAAATGAAACCACAAACATTTGCATGCTTACATATCCCGACAAAAAGTAAATATTCTGGATGACGTACTTTTCAATATCATACATGGTGGTGTGAAAAAAAAAAAAGAAAAAAAGAAAAAAAATTACCTTTCCAATGAGTGAAGCTGAAATGCCCACACTGACATCCCTTGAAATAACAAAGGGCCATATTTTCCCCCTGCCAGATGTACGTAGCTCTCGGTTCCTCCGGGGAGTAGTGGCAGAACTTCAAAAACTCCCACACCAGGGCCAGATTTCCAGAGGTCCCCGGCATCCCCCAGTTCCTGTTGATTTGTAAACGACATGCAGCTTGAGGTTTTGCTCGTCCCTCAGCTGAAACTTTCAAAACTCGTGATTTCTCAGCGTGAGTCAGTGTTTTATGTAACCCCAGCTTGCATTCCTCCAAACCCCTCCTGAGCTCGGAGTGCTGCGACAGCCAACCTCAAATTCTTCATCCCTGCAGCTGACAGCTTCAACCCTCTGATGGTGGCACAGCAGAGCCCTCGGGCTGCTCCTGGGGGGTTTTGGGGCCTCAGCAGGGCTCTCCTGGTGCTGTGGGGACCGAGGCTGGGAAAAAGTTGGGCTGGAGTATGGAGCTCCACTCCCAGTGGAGAGTTTGAAGATGCTGAGCTTGCCTGCAACAGATATTCCCAATCCTGGGTTGGTTTGGCTGATTCCTTTTTTTTTTTTTCAATTGCCTGAAACAGCATCAGTTTTATCCATGGCCCTGCCATAGACAAAAAGCCAAAAAATAATTTCTCACATAAAAGTGGTAGGAAGACAAGGCACTGATTTGGTGGATCACACTCTCTGTTTGTCTTCTGTTGGCACCTTGGATGGTGATTCAGTTCCCACCTGGGTACACTGCCTCACCCTGAGGGCAGCATCCTGAAGTCAGGTACCTAAACAAGCTGCAGAGGTGGCTTATCACACCAGAATTTTTTTTTTTACCATTATCTCTCGATACGCTGAAATATATAAAAGCAGATGAAAAGAGTGGGAGAAGGTGAGAAACTGAGTCCTATTTTTAATTCCTACTTCAAGCTGATTTTCCCTTGAGAGGTGGAAAATATCAACACGTGGCTCTTCCCCTGGCAGCTTCCCATGTCCATTTTTGGGGGGAACTCATTGCTGGTGGGATAAACCTTTCCCAACCTCAGTGTCAGTGCAGCTGTCTCATCTCCAAAGGCAGCCAGGAACCCTCCTGTCACTCACAGAAAGAGGGATTCCCACTTTGGTCAGTCAGCTCATCCCCACCACACCACAGGAGTCAGTGAGAAGCTTTTGTGTTCCTAATGCACAATGTCTTCCTCCTCAATCTTGGAGGGGAAAACCACCATATTCCATTTGGCCAGCACCTACCTTCTCTCTCCCTAAAGGTAGTAGGAAGAGAAAAATGGTGCTTTTTTCCTACAAAAATAAAATAAATCAGCTTACTGGAGGGTGGGCTTGTGGTCACTGAGCTGGAGATGCTGCTTTACTGGAAATGTTTGCTGGTGAGGCAGAGTAAAGTGTGAGGAAACCAGGGTGCTCAATGCAGTGCAGTGGGAAGCAGGTGGAAGGGCTGGAGAGGCCATGGGGAGCACTTGGGATCCCCCCAGTATTTGAAATTCAGCCATTCATACCTCAGCATGTCTCTGCTTGCTGTTTGAAATGTACACAGGACATTCAATTCTATGAAACAAGTAGCAGAGGAGCATGTTTTGGCATAGTTTCCCAGGTATTGCTTTTTTTGGTGCAAATTACTGATTTGTTAGTTGTGTGAGAGGAGTACCTCAAATTTAAGCACTAGAAAGAAATATAAGAAAAAAAGACGCTTTAAAAAAAATTCAAAGCAAAACAAAACAAAGAAAATAAAAAACCTGAATGATTTCCTTAAATAAATGTTATTCTTTTGCCTTTCCATGTTTAATCCTATGTATGTAAGTGTGTACAAATATTCACAGGCAGAAATGCCTCCTGATGATAAAATAGTCCCACATAAGAAATTCTTTACAACATTTGGAGAAACTAGGGGGAAATGTGAAGATCAGGTGAGGGAGAACACATGCCAGCTCGCTCCACTAACCTACTTAGAGGCAGCCTGGTAGCAGCAGAATCAGCAGCCATCTGATGCTTTGGATTCTGTGACCATGTGCTGGCACTGTGCAGACCTCAGGTATTGAAATCCTCTCCTAGAAAAATGATGGGATATTTCTTGTCCTTGTTACTGCAGAAATTTTAAATACATGTCTGTAGGGTCATGGCCAAGTTTTGCAGTTGCAGTGATTGTAGAACATGAGGAACGTGAACCGCAATATTGGGATTTGTCTTTTATTCCCTGTCAACCTGACAAAGCAGCACCTTTCCCAAAATGAGGGTATTGACACCTACATTCCTCCAGGAAAGGGCTGTATGCAAACATTTTTTTTGCCTTATGTTAGTTTGCCTTATAAAAGCAATGTTTATATGTTTTAGCTATGTTAGTTTGCCTTATAAAGGTTGTATTACCTCCATACATACATGTGTGCCTGGTCATGCCAATAGATAACATTCCAGTGCTGGAGCTTACCTTGTGCTCAGGCAGGAACTAATGGGATGGCCATAGATTTTCCTGGAAAACTTAGATAAAATCCTTTTGCAGCTTGTTATGCCTATGGCCTGCTTTTTGGTTTTTTCATTGCAGACCTCAAAAGCAATCCCCTCGGACATGGTTATATATATTTCACTGTAAGTGAAAGAGAACAAAACAAATAAAAACACAATGAGGCTCTTTCTCCATGCTGGTACTTTCTTCAAACTTTCTGCTGAGGATTTCCAACAGCATTTGTCGTCGCATGGTAAGGGTTCTGAATGAATTTATTGATGGTAGCTGGGGGAGGAAAAAAAGAGAAAAAAAATGAATGAAATCCCTTGAGACAAAAGGTATGTCATGAACTTCCCCAAGTTATTTGCAAATGTTTCTGCCAGTATCAATAAATCCCTCAAATTTCAGGATAGGCTGCATTAATTACAGGATGGCATTATGCATTTAAAGGTTGCTGAAAGTTATATCTGTGATCAGTCATGTTTGAATTGCACGTTCACATGAAATATTTGTTTTTTAAATACGCAGGCATGCAGGCGAGCAGCAATAGCCTCCACGATGTTTTAATAGGCTTTTATTAGTTTGTACTTTCCTTGTAATCTTGTTTTACAGTATGTGCATTCAATGTGTTTGTGTCTGTGCTCTTCATGCACACATCGCAGGATGCCAAAACATCCTTCTGCTTCCTTGTTTCCAACCACTTAGTCAGGCACTTGAACGCTTTCCAAATCTTGTTAAAAACCAGCAACAGCACTATCACTTCTTCTTGTCAGAGTGCACAGAAAGGGAGGGATGGAGAAGGCAGTGGAAAGGTAAAGGAGGAGGCTGCATGGCTGGGAACCCCCAGTGTGGGTGGTTTGGGATGCCCAAACCTGATCTGGGGCTTTCCACCACCTCATTGTGAGGTTTTGGTTCACTGCTGGATGGAAAAGCATTCCAAAGATGCTCCTTATACATTATCTCTAAATTTAAAAGTTTGTAAAGTAAAAATTCCTTGCCTGAAAATCACAGAGTATTGTTCCATGCTGACAAAGATTAATTCTGTTGCTATATTAAACTGTCTCTTTTTTCCTCCAGGAAAATTTAACGTAACATCCAAATAGAGGTGGGTTTTCTTCTGAGCAAAATAGATTTAAAAGTCAACTTTATTCTATTCACCAATTTTTCCTGAAACTAAACTAACCAGACAGGCCCAACCTAGATTCAATAAATGCTACAAATTTATACTTCTGGTGAGTTGAAAATTGCTCCTGAGACTGTTCAAATTGTGTCAGTCAGGTGCAGCCTTGCTGGGTAGCACTGGGATCATGCAGTGCTGGTGGTCCTGGCATGACCATTGATTAACTCTGTGCTCACAACTGGAGGGAGCAGGGGATGGTAGTTTCCCTTGGATTGCTCCTGCAGATGTGGATTCTCTGATGTCTACAGACAGCTGAGTTCATCCCATCACCGCTGGGGGAGGCAGATATGGTTGCCTTGGTTGCCTGTCTCCATGAGGTGGGAATATCTGACCGGTTGGATTGCAGTCACCCGATGGATTTAAACCTGTGGTGACACAGGTGTGCACAGCCACAGCCACACAGCCGCACAGCCACGAGGAGCCTTAAACACAAATTAAAATAATGTCACCCCAGGAAACTTATGCTGTGCGTGAGTGAGATGACTGCAAGGCTCCCACTGCCTCCTGAGAGCAGCTGGGATTTTGGCTTCGAGGAAGGGACTTGCCAAGAAGTTGTGACACAGCCCTTGCAGCCTGTCTACACTGCAGCCAACAGTTGGTCATGGTAAGCAAAAAAGCTGGTCAAATAACATTTGCCAGAGTGTTCACTTGGCCTATGCCCCACACCCTGAATAACTTATTTTACAGATTATTTTTTCCCCCAGATGACAGGCTAAATGCAGGGCTTGCTAATGTAATTCTCAAAAGCAGTCCTTTGTCAGGTCTTGGGAGAAGGTTTGAAGGCAAGTGCCAGGTTTCTCAACAGCATAGTGTCTGTGGTCCCAGCCAGGCATGTGCTGGGGGAATACACAGCCATGTGCCAGAACCTCTGCTCACACTGTCTCCTTGCAGACATGGTCCATCATGTCAGGTAAGAGATATCCAAAGGCTTGAGGACATGTTTTGGATCTTCTTGCTCCTCCAAAAGGAAAGCACATGGGTGAGCCTCTCCCATTAATCTACCTGTGCTTGGTGCAGCAAGGGTGGAGGACAGGGCATGCAGGCTCACATAAAATTGCATTTTTCAAATGAGTAGTGTTTTCTTTCTTTCAGGAGAATGACAACCCTGGTTACCTCAAGGCTGATGCACTCATGGAAAGTGAAATATTTATGGTGATAGTGATGGCAGAGGGGAAAAAATCTCTTTTGTAAGAAAACAAGGTGCATAAACACACAACATACCCCAGGCCACATCTTCATTTCACCCATAAGAAGTTTGTGCAAGTGCAGAAAAGCCCAGGCTTTTCTCCTGCCCCCCAAAGAAACATAATCTAGAGTTTATATCGGATGGTTTATGGGAGTTTATTGGAATATCCAACAGGGTTCGTGTAATGTGTCATAAGGTAAAGCCTGCTCATTGGTGATTTACAAGCAGTGTGTGCTGGTGTTACTGTAATTTATAGACCACAGATGGTCAAGGGGTGCCCCTGCTGACTTGTAGCTGAATAAGAAGCTGAGCCCTGTGTGTCATCTGCTGCAGGTACCTCCGGCTCACTTCCCCAGATTAGTGCTGATCGAGATCTGCCTTCAAACCCAGAGGGTCCCAAGACCTTTGCCTTGCAAGCTGGGGCTGTTTCAGGAGGGGAGAGGATACACATGATTAAGGCTGGGGGAAAAACCTTAAGCCTGTCAGAATGACACCAAAGGAAAATTGCTTTTTACAATAATAACTTCCCTTCTCAAGGCTGGTACTTCGTTTGATGGGATTTTGTCACCTGTTAAATGGAGAATGAAGAATGTCAATCCCCCCTTTCATACACCAGTCTAAGACAAACATCTCCTCTGCAAAAAATTCTATATATTCATAAATCTCCTCAGTAATGACCCTTAGGATAGATCCTATCTTTGCTCTCATCATTTTACCCTTTCAGGTAATTACTCTTCGACTGTGTTTTACTATGACTTTCTTTCAAGTTTACCTAAGTCATGTCTTCTTAAAACCTTATTAAATAATTGTCTGTTTACTCCAGCACCTCATTCTGATCCCCCAGGACTTTGCTCCCGGTGGGTGCACGAGGCAGAGGGACGACAGGACTGGCTGCACATCTCACCCAAATCTTTGGGAGATTTACTTTTTTTGGCCAGGGGATTGGGCCCCTTTTCACTTTTAATTCCTCTGCTTGACAAAGTTCATGGCGTCACCTCGTATTTCTCCCGGACGCGTTTTTGTCCTGCTGTGTGGCCTCGTCCTGCCCGCAGGAACACCACGGTGGTCTCCTGCAGCATCCAGCAGCTCTCAGAGGGACGTGCTGCATCCAGGGATGCCTGGTGCCTGCCTTGCCCACTGCAGCGAGGTCATGCATTTTAACAAGGCACCGCCGAGCCCTTTCTTAAAGGGCATTGATTATGTTTTGTGAAAATGGGCTTTGAGCTCAGCTGACCCTGTGCCGGTAGGATATTTCAGGGCTTTCTTTCTGCCTGGACCACACTTGACACCTGTTGGCAAACACAGCTGCAAATGCTGCTGAGAGAAAGCTGCATCCCAGCTCAAAACTGAGTGGCTCCTTTTTTCCCCCAATAGTAAAGACATAAGAGAATTTGGTGGCTTCTCTAGTTAATAAACAGAGAAAAAAAACCCCAAATTTGTTTTTCTTTATCAAGATGAGGGAAAAAAGCACCCTATAGACAAAAGAAGCAGAAGGAAAGCTGTAATGGAAATAAAATTGACAGCCTCTCAAAACTCAGGTGGCACTTTCCTTTTCCAGTTAATTACAGTTTTAATTACATGGCTTCTTGTGACTCCTTGATACCTAATAAACTAGACTCTGTGGGGCGGCAAAGTTGAGTTTTGCTTGAACTGCAGGTGTAAGGCTCAGCATGAAACATAAATCAACTTCTTAAACATGCTCCCATGGTGTGTTCATGCTTTTTCTTCCTATTTGCATGTAAAAATCACATCTTTTCACCATTGTTGGGAGAAAAAAAAAAAAAGAAAAATATTCAAGCTACAAAGCAGAGAGTTTTATCTTTGTATCTTTAGATATAAAATCCCCTTTTAGGAGGGAAGGAAAAAGGGTCTCTTATTTTTTTAACTCCAGATATGATAAATTTTAAAGGAGTGATGTATTGCCCACATAGACCCCCTCTCATTAACTTTTTATTTGCAGGGGGAGTGGGTGCATAAGATAGAGGAGGAAAGTTCTTTGGCAGAATGAAAGCAAGGGGAGATTGGTGTGTGGAAATAAAGAGATATTCAGCCCACAGGAGCTGCCTCTCCTGAAGGTTTGGAAAACAGAGAGTGTCTGTTTATTCTTTGTGTATTATGCCATGGAAATGTGTTCTCCAGTCAGGTTCAAGCATGTGCCATATATTACCTCTGAGCAGGGCAACATGCTGATGACCTGCAGCAGCAAAAAGCTGGAGACAAATATGATCCAGAAATTCCCATTGGCCTCAATCCCATGGGATCTGATGGGCCATGAGTCTGTGGCAGGAAACTCTACTGTCAACATGGTCAGTGGAGATTTCAGTGGAAGATTGCCCATCTTCCCTCTTCCTCAAACCAAACAAATTTATTTTAAAAAAACAGGGGAGGAGAAAAAGTGGGAGGAGAAAAACAGACAGTAGAGTTTCACATATGTCATTTGGATGGTGCAAAAGTTGAGCAGCAAGGTTCACATGTGGGACATGAGTGCACCAACAAGTCCTTCTTAACCTGTGAGACTGGGAAGGGCTGGTTCTTAATGCCTTTTTCTTAGTTTTAACTTCAGCTTGTGATTTGTCTGCTGAAGTGCTGGTTTTACATGAGTGCAAAAGAAGTGTATTTTTTACGAGCGAAGAAGGAGAAATAGGTGCGTGGGTAGCAACTTTTCATGCTCAGTAGGGGGAAGGTGGGAGAAATCATAATGTCCTGCTTGCCTTTCAACAAATCTGTATGTATTTCTGTTGTATTCTACCATTGCTCATTACCTGAAGCAGCACTATCTATCCATGGCTGCAGCAAAGTGTGCTGAAATCAGCAGAAGGTGTTTTTCTCCTCCAAGAGCTCCATGCCCATCATTCCCAATACCCACCTGCCTCCCCCATGGCACATCCCAGCCTCAGCCCCTGTCCTCCAAACACCACTGACATCTCATTGACACCCACAGTGTTCACCCGAGGCACAGTCAGAGGCACCTTCCCATATGAAAATGTCAGGCAGATTTCAGCCTTAACTTCAACAGAAATCTTGCCTGAAAGTCAGTCTTCCTGTAGACTAGGCTGTTCTGGTGTCATTTCACCTCGATGTCCTGTTGATGAGTATTATTGGTTGTTTTTTATTATTGTTGTTGTTCTTGTTAATTTTTTTTCCCCCACAGTCTGGCTACCTCATCTGTTTAGCAACTGCATGTGCTGCTTACCTGAACAATTCCACTTGCAAATGACAGGTTTCTCTCAGATCAATACTGTGTTCAATCCCTTGGGTATAAATGCTTTCTACTTTTGTGGTCTGTTTGTGTGCAGCATTTGGGCACTCCATAGCAAAAATGTGGGGAGCTGCAATTTCTTTATGTTGTGTGGTGTAAGTGAAATAAAAACCCAACTCAACAGCCAAGAGAGAATTTTCAAGATGAGAAAAAGAAGTATTCCTCCTACCTTCCTCCCAAATAAAGTGTTTCATCATAATTTTCAATTAGTTTTGGTTTTGTTCTTGAAACCCCGTGGAGAGGAAAATATAATATTTGGTCTAGTTTCACGTATGTTTTTTCCAGAGTGGGAAAGCCAGGGTAAAATTAAGGGAGCTAGAGAAAACACAGGAGAGTGGGGAAGAAGAGAAACAAGAGTTTAAAAAAAGATGTTTCAAAAAAATTTTACTCCAGAGAGTTTTTTCAGAGCTGTGTCTCTCAGCTTGTACTGGGATGGGATGCATGAGGCATCAGAGCAGCAGCAAGGGATAGAAGATCATGTTGTGGGGAAATCTCACATGCCTATGGCTCAGCAAGGGGATGGACTGAGTGAAGATATGGTGATGGAAGAAGCAGCAGCATCATGAATGTCTGTCAACCTAGCACTCCAAATGGTGTGGAACGTGAGAAGAAGGAGGACAGAAAAGTCAAGTATGCAAAAAGTTTTGGTTCAAAACAAAGAAATGCAGCAAAACTTTCCAGCTGAAGCAGAGTAAGCTTTTTTTTTTTTTTTTTTTTTTTTAGCTTCTAAATGCTTCCAGAGGAAGTTTTTGAACGAGGAAGAAAAACCAAGCACGCATGGGGTGGGAAAGAAGCCACTTGTTTCTGTGTGTATTAAGTTGCCTGTGCCTGGCTGGTTAGGAGCACAACTGGTGAAAGCTGCAGCACTGAGCTGGAGAAAGTGCAAAAAGATGTTCAGGACCATCCCAAAGTGAATACACCCCTGCAGGATGGCTGCTCCTGTCATGGAAAGGGAGGGTGGCAGTGCAGGAACAGCAGCGTTGCGTGCATTAAACCATATGCCACCAATCCATATGGCAATGTGCTCTGGAGCCTTTCAAGGCAGTTCTGACTTGGAAAAGGCTTGAAAAGTTTTCACATGGGTTTTTTATGGTCTGCTGAAACACAAATGTCCATTTTTCATGCCGCAGAGAAAGTTTCTCTGGAGGAAGAGGGTGAGGGCAGCCACCCTCTGCCCAGCTGCCTGTCCTGCTGCCGAGCTGGGCGAAGGAAGTGTAGAGTGGGGAGTGAATTTCTTATTTCTTATTTCTTCAGCAGTTGTTGGCAAGCTGTGCCTTAATAACAGCATGACAGACAGTGCATGAAGGAATATTAGCCACAAAAATGATCCCTTCGGGAAGGAAGCTTGGCAGAGAGGTTTTGTCTAAACTTGGGAACTCAGTGCGCATCTGTCCAAACCCCCCTGAGGGCAGAAAGGTCCAGGTGCTAGTGATCTTGCCCTCACTTGAGACACCACCACCAAGGTGCCTGGCACTGCTGGGGCATAGTATGGAGGAGCCTTCATCCCCTTCAGCAGGTTTGGGACACCATTTGGTCAAACAGAGTGGAAAGTGCGAAGAAACAACACTGGCTTGCAACAAAATCTGGTTAAGATCTAAAAAGAATGGGTAGGGGGAAAAATAAATCTGCTCCCTCCATGTGTTCTACTTACCTGTCATGTTTTGTGGCTAACTGAAAGGTGAAATGTCGCACTACATGGCACACATCAGGGCTTTCTTATGACTCACCTGTCTGTTGGTGGTTTTCTTCTGGATTCTCCTCATGGCATCTTGCAATTAAAGGAGAAAAACAGTTTCCAGGCAAATGTCAAAGAGCCCCTAACTTACTGTTAAAAAAAAATCCTAAAAATTGAAAAAACAAAGAATCACATTCCCCAGTGCGGCCCCAAAACTTGCTCTCATTTAATCTCATGGATTTGGAAAGGACTTTGTGATTCTTGAAATCACACCTGGTGACCTCTTTAAAGCTGAGCTGGAAGAGGCATCACAGCAATGGAAACATGCTACAAATGATGGTCACACACCCATCTCAGAGCAGCTGGAAAGCATGGAGAGAATAACAGATTATCCAGCAGTGTTCCTACCCATGGTAAGCATTGCAGATCTAGTGCTTTAGGGGATCTATTATATTCTGGTTAAACAAGGCTATCTATTGTTTTAACCAGCTTATCTTTTTTGAGCTGGTCCCTCATAAATTCAGCCCAAGATCAGCTGAACAATCCTGCGTTTTAACTTTTAGGAGGAACATAACTTATGATTTACTAGATAGCTGTGTCGAGCCTAATGTAATAAAAGTCCAACCTATGTGATGTGTATGGGCTACTGTATTATAAATATTTAATAAGTTATATGGAAAAAAAAGAAAGTATAGGGGTTCCAGAAATCATATTAAAGCAACTAAGTAAATGTAAAGAAGGTTAAAGTGTCTAACTCTATATGGCATAAAGGCTAAAGTAAACCAGATCTGTTTTCTAGATATTTTTTTCCATGTACAGCTGTAACTGGGCTGCATAGAAATAAGCCAAGTATTTAAAGACAGGCAAAGTAAAAAAAAAAAAAAAAAAGAAAAGAGAGATCTAAAGCATTTGGTTGGCATTGATAGCAATCATTTCAAAAAGCCCTGGAACATTTAAAGAGAATTAGAAAGGATTTTGCTGGAATCAAAGGGAGAGCACTTTCCATGGCTGGATGTATATTTGGGTATCTGCAAACTGATTAAATCAGAGTGAGCAGAACAGTCTTGATCATCCAGGACTTTTAAAACAGAAGAAAGGAGTTTTCCTGTTTGGGCTCTTTTTTTCTCACTCACACATCTTACGGTTTTCATTCTTCTGCCTACTTGATGGTAAAGTAACATTTATTTTGGCACAGAGACTCACAGAGAGCTTTGAAAGGCCCTGCAGGTCAAGCAGCTACAGCCTGCACCAAACCCACGGGGGTGAGAAAACCTGGAAATATTTAGATTTAGGGGTCTTTTTTTTTCCATCCTAAGCTAAATTTTGTTCTTAGAGAAGTCGTGGATATCTTCACACTTCACTGCAATATCCATTATGATGCAGACAGGGCTCCTGCTTTGCCACCTCCCTGCTGGCCATTCCTTTGGCAGTGCCAATTCCTCAGCCTCCTTCCATTCCTGCTGCTCAAGCCAGAAAAGGCTTTCATGAGGACTTTGCTGTTGCTGCTGATTTTCCCTTGGTGTCAGCCAAGCAGAGAGAGGGGGAGCAAGCCTCACTAAATCCCTGGCTTGCCCTCTCCTCCTCCCCACTGGTGGTGTTGGTGGTCTTGGCTCCTTGGTCTGATCCCTCCAGCCATCTGGGGGGAGCTGGGATAGCGCCTTGCTTAGTCAACATGTGACAAGGGTGTGTTTTCATTTGTGAAGAGTACAGAGGGGAGTGAGGCAAAATATTAGAGTCAGCCTTAAGTCCCACTGATGCCAAAGGGTGCATCTGCTCCCCGACCTCCACCCTTCCACTTTGGCTTGTGAAGTCTGCTGAAAACAATCCCCTCCTTTTCCTTTTTTTTCCTTTTTTTTGGGTTTTACTTTTAGCTTTCTCCCAGCCTAGGCAATGGATTTGGCCAGCAGGAAGTGTGGGAGAAGGGAAGAGGGGACTGTGGCAAAGGGGAGTGGGAGGGAGACCCTCCCCTTGTGCAAGAGCTCACATTGGTGGGGCTCTTCCCACAGCTCACTCCTCCCACCCAGCCTTGGATAGAGGGCAGGAGAGGGGTTGGGATGAAATCAGCAGAATGATGAGAACTGGGTGTGGGGAGAGTTGGGGTCAGTGGGGTGAGGTGTTTTCCCTTAAGTCCCAATATGTATTAGAAATTTTAAAGCTGGAAATCGGGGTCAAGCATGGGATGGATGTACTGCAAATCCAAAGCAAACAGCAAAATGAAACAGGCAAAGTGAAAATGGAATTACATTCTTCCCCTGCTTTTCTACCATCTCTGTGCTGTCAAATGCAGTAAACAAGGGTACAGGCTAACCCAGCTTCCAACAGAGCTGGCAAGAGCCTTTCCTTTCCATTTGATGGAAAGCCTAAGCTGGTTTTTGGTTAGGGAATGGATCTTCTTGTAGCTTTCCCTAATGATATTTAGAAGTCCTGCACAGGATCTCCAACACCCAGAAACTGTCACATTTTTAAGCCATTCTGTGGATTCCCTCCATGGAAGAGGAAGAATCCCACATGGGCTCCAGTGGGATGCTGTGTTACCTGGAGCAGTGTTTCCCTGCTCCTGCCCAGGGTGTCAAGGGCACTTGGCCACACAGTTTCTTCCATAGGCATGACTCAAGCTTTTGTCCAGCAGCCTGGTTTTATGGAAAAGGAGGGGTAGAAAAACTCACTTCACAGTGCTGACAGGAAGAAAATACAGTACAAAGGGGGCTGATTCACATATTAAAATAGGCACCTTTTTCTTTGCAGATCAACTTTTTTCCTAACTTTTGCAGTGTTTTCCCTCCTACAATTGAAATCTTAAGTAACACTAGCCCACCTCACTGCTACCAACAGAGAGGCTTTACAGTGCTATGGAGAACTATTTTGAAGGTACAAATCACTTGACCTAAAGACTCTCCCTGGAGTGTCAGTGCTGTGTGCTACATTTTCACTCTGCCAAACCCTTTATTTAGCACATGCTAAAGAACATTTAACATTTAAAGATCCCCTCTGTACATTCTTTAAATGTCTCTATTCTTTGCTTGGAGATTAATATGTCTTCTGTGAAAATGAGATAATTGATTACAGAGCTGTATTATTTACAAATGAAGTGTTGTTCGTGTATTGACCTTTCATTTCTACAGCTCAATACTAGTCCTTGTACAGTGTTTTTAATTAGTGAAATGGTAACAGAATTACAAGAAAAAAGCTTGTGTAGATACCTTTAATAAAAGGAAACTTTAAGATGACTTACATATCTAAAACTGCAAAACATAATATTTGATCAGATTCTACCTCCCAAATCTCTGTTTGGAAAGAGAAAGAAACCTCCTGCTTCCAAAGGCACCACAAGGGGTAACACAGGGTGAAGGGGATGATCAATAGACACAAGTGAGTGTTTGCCCTTCACCCTGCTCTGGTAGTTCTTCTGCACCAGGGGATTCATTTCAGCCCAATCTTCTTGATGAGCAGCCAGCAAAGCCCATCTGAGCATTTCAAGATGAACGGTCCTGAAAAAGTCAGAGGACTTGGGCATATTCACAGCAAAAAAGCTCCCAAAACCAGCGGCTATGGAGCACCAAATGCCAGTGTCAAAGGTGCTAGAAGTGCTGTGGTGTTGCTTCTAGCACCTTTCTTCCTGCTTCCTTAAAGCATAAGGAAGCAGGAAGAAATGATGAAATATGGCATAAATACAGTCCACAGGATTTGGAGGTTTAAAAAGAAATAGGTTCTTTTTGGGAAGGGGAAGGATGCCCTGTGAGAGACACCAACAGTCTTGGGAAAGCTTTGGATTTCAAGAATAATCAAGAAAATCCTCTCCAGCCATGAGTTCGACTTAGTCCTCGTGTGAATGCTTTGGTCTGTGTCTGGTTAATTTGGCCTCTTAAATGAGTAACTGTTTCTAGTGAAGGCGGGGATTTGGATGGGGAAGGGGCATGCTGGAGGCAGACAGTGGCATGCAAGCCAAGCTGCTCTAGGTGCTCATTTCAGGTGCTGATTGAAGGCAGAGATGCTCACAACAGACAGGGAGCATAACTTCCACTAACAGAGTCAGACAAACATAAAAAAATTTATCTAAATTTAGATGGACAACATGCTTCTAATAAAACCCTGAACAGGAAGAGCTCCGGTTGATTCCACCATCCTTCTCCAGGAGGGTGAAGGAGGATTTTCCTCCTGGACTTCGATATATTCAGACTCATGAATAAAAATATATGAAACATAAAGCAAATCATTTAATTTCTCGGTAACAACGATGTTAGTCACAGCTATAAAACAAATCTTGTCATGGAAAAAGAGGGTTTTTTAAAAATCTTTTTATTAATTCAATAGAAGCATATTAAAAATGTCTGTCATTACAAGTCTGGAGAAAAGCATTAGGTTCGAATAAGGTCATTGAGGAAGGCTAGAGGGAGGGAAGGCTTTAAGTGCATTTTGAGCATCCTGTGGATACAGACAAATAACACAAATCAGTCTTCAGAGGGTCCCTTTTGGGGGACCTTCACCCCAAAACACATGGTCCCATGTGCAAATTCCACTGAACTGATGAGAAAAACCTCACATCATCATCTGTCAGCACTCTTTGGGAAATGTGAGCTTGCAGCTTTGACAGCTGAATTGTTTGCAGCCTGTACCTTATGAGAGGCATCTCAGGTACCATTTTCTTGCTAAGGGGCTGCTCATGTTCCCCTCTAAGTATCATCATCTCCTGGCCTAGTGATGATCCCTTGTTCTTACAGAGCAGTCACTCCTATTCAATGATATTACAAGAAACACAATTAGGCATACATTCAAAGCAGCTGGAACAATTCTGCTGTTTATGGTCAGGTTTAGCACACAAGGTAAATCATACATCTCTTGACACAAACCATGGTATAATTTTGCAGAAAGTGGCAGCAGTCTTTGGGCAACCCCAGCTTGTGGCTGTCCCCATGTCTGCACAGAAAAGTCCCTAAAAAGGGCCCATCCACCTCACATGATCAAATTTTAGCCTTCGTCACATCTGAAAATAGCAGGGTGGGGGTGTGCTGCTTCTTGAACACAATATATCCCATACATCCAGCTTTCTGGGCTAAGCAGGATGCGGGGACCTCTCAGATGTGGAGCCAATAGGGAGCACTCTGGCTACCTGGGATTTTATAAATCTTTCAGCTATCAGTCTTTCAGAGCTCCAAATGCAAAATCCAGCAGCCCGGGATATCATCTGGATTTATGACTTGGGATTTATGAACTGGTCTGGATAAAATAAGAACTGCCTGGCTTTTTCTTTTTCTTTTTTTTTTTTTAGTTTGAGAAAATGAAATAATAAAAAATGAAGACCTGATTCTTTTTTCCATTTTCAAAGCTTGTTGTTTATACAAATGTGGATGCCTTGTATATATTCAATTATTTTGATTTTTCTTCTTATCTGTATGCTTTCTGGGGCTGGAAGCAGAACAGAGAACAAGCAATGCTGCTCTCACAAGGTTTCCTGCCTGACAGGAACCTCCTGAAGAATCATGGTTTTGGGGCACTCCCAGCCCTGTTCCCAGAGTTAGGAAAGGTGCTGATAAACGTTTAAGAATGTCTCGGGATGTTTCCAAGCAGTGGGATAGCTCCTCACCATACAGCTGCTCAGCTCTCACCCGCTTTCATCACTTTTTTCCTGAAGTAATTTTTCAGCTCATTTTATTTTTCATTTGATGCACGCTGAGTTTTTATTATATGTCTATTTATTATATAAAATTATATGTTTTATTAGGCATGCACACATATATGCACACAATCACATGCCTATTTTCAGCTGCAGAAACATGCACACATATGAGTTTATGAGACAGTATTATGGATGCTTTGCATAAAGGTTGGACTAGAAGATCTTGAAGATCTTTTCCAACCTTAATGATTCTATAATTCCATGATTCTATTAATTCTTTTATTAAAAACCAATACTAGTGAACTGTATATATTTTGCATGAGAGTCCATCCCAAATGACTTTCCAGCCTTATCTGTAACTTGTGACCTTCCTTGCAATATTTCATCTTACCAAAAAAAAGAGATGGTATTTACTTTGGTCAGGTGGAAAAAGTGTCAGATATATTTTTGTCCTCTCTTCTGATTGACCCTTTCATACCCCTGCGCATAGTTTCTGAATAATTTTCTTCCTGTGATCCTTGAATTCTCTTCACTCTCTTATGGATCAAGGTACCCCTTAAGAAAAAACAGCCTAATATTTATCTCCAGTCTTCCATCCTCCCCCCCTCCCCATCCCCTTGGGCACAGTATTCACATGCCAGCGCTGCCAGACCATGCCAACACCTCCAGCCCAGGCTGCTGAAACCTTTGCATGCACTCCTCACCTCCTCACACCTCAAGCTGGCACTGCGTGTGAGACCTGGACACTCCAGGAATTATCTCCTCAGGCTTCTGACAACCTCTCCAGAAGGGAAGAGGCTGCAGAGGGAGAAAAGGCAAGGGAGGGCACGTGAGGAAAGCTGCTCTCACCCCTTCTCCTGGTGGTGCCACACCAGCACCAGAGGAGTGGGGATGAGGCTCCTGGAGCAGCTTCGTTTTGCTCTGCCTATGAAGAACAAGCTTTTACATCACCTTTGGTGCCTGGATAACCAAAGGTGGGGGTGTTTATCCCACCAAGGAATTCAAATCATCCAACCAAACCCTCCCAGCACCTATCCTGAGAGCCATGGCATGGAGATGCAACAGACTGAGTCTAAGAAATGTCAGCAACTTACTCTTTGTGGGTCTGAAGGAAAATGCATTGTTTTGTTTCTAATAACCACACATTCAGAGTGGAGGTTTTTTCAGCATGACTTGAAGCCCAGGAATAATTTGATTTGGAGATTTTTCTGTGAATAAAATCAAGGAGCCCAAATCATGTCTCAGAGCTAGATATAAATTGCTGCTTTAAAAAAAAATCCAAAATTATATTGGTTTTTAATTTGCCATTTGAATTTTCCAATTGCCGTCTTTTTTTAAGCTCAAAAGTTATGTGGTGAGCAACCAGGTTTGGGAAGGGGAGGCCATGAGACTGCTCCCTGATTTAGCACCTGCCTAACCTCAGCTTTGGTTAAGAAAGTTTGCCGAGAATTTCATGTGAATTAATGAAATTTAATGAGCAGTGAGGATGGTGCTGTTTGGGAATAGATCTTTCCAGTTTTCACCCCACCAAGCATCTTTATTCCTGGTACTCAGGTATCCTCTGCAGTTCCCATTCAAGCACTGGAGATATTGCAGGGGCAGAGTGAGGGGAATTTAAAAAACAATTTTTCTCCTCTGCAAGCCTTTCTCCATCCACTTTTCACATCACTGGGAGCTGGAGAAGCTCTCGTTGTGACACCAGGGATGTGGTACCCACACCAGAGCAGCACTGCTGGAGCTGGGGAGGGCAGTGGAGCAGCAGTTGTCTCCTGGGGACATCCCAAGTCTCCCTGCAGCACCCAACACCAACAGCAGCCACCAAATCAGTGTGTCAAAAGCATCTTCACTTGGCTGCTTGGTGCTGGCATGTGGCTCAGGCTCTCCCCCAGTGCCAGTACCATCTCTGGCGCGGTCCATTAAAAATTATCTCCCCATCAGAGAGAGAGGGAGGGGGCTGGGGGCAGCTCTGGTGCAAGGCACTCAGTGTCTGGACCTGGCTAAGTTCAAAGGCAGCCTCCCTCCCACCCCGAGGAGGGATGTAGCCGGCCGGAGGATGGCTGGAGGCCACACAGACGGGAAGGTATGTAACAATCCATTTATCACTTTGCAAATATTAGTGCTGCTCGCATTTGCTGCGGCAATATTTCTTCTTGGAAATTGGTGAAGTGAGTAATAACAATGTTATTTATTCTAAGACCTTGGAACTGAGAAGCAATAACAGGGGGACTGTTCCCTTGAAAGCTTCAGAAGTGCAGGAAATAAAATGGGGGGGCGAGGGGGAGTGGTAAATAGACCAACAAAGGTCTGGAGGAGAGAAAGCCATCGAAATCTCGTGTTTAATTTCTTTGCCCCAAAGGTAATGAAATGCTTTTTGTAATGATTTGTATATAAACAAGGCGGGGTGGGGAGAAGGGTGAACATTTTGGATTCATCTCTGGCTGGCACATCCTGCTAGGTAGCAGAGCATGCACCTTGGGTTTGGGGTCTAGCAAAGCACCTCCTTCACCCCACAGTCTCCTGGCTCTCTTCTTTCAATTTTTTTTCTTTCCCCCCCTTCCCCTTCCATCCCTTATCTGAATATATAAGGCTGCCCTTTGCTCAGATTTATGGGTTGGGGCAGCACTGTGTGTATTTACAGTCTCCTGACCTGCAGACCTACAGCTGAACAAGAGCAGGAGGAAACCAGGGCCTGTTCCATACACAGAGACAGATACGAGGGGGAGGCAGCAGGAATTGTGAGCAGCACTTAACATTTTTAACTATTTGGCCAAGCCAAGGAATCAGTGATTAGATTAGAGGCAAAGAAAAATGAGAAGCAGGGTTAAAGATTTAGGGAAGGTGGGGGAAAAGGACAGCAACAACCAACAGAGGCCCCAGGTTTGGCATGGGGAGAAATTGAAAGTTATTGGGATGTTGTGAAATGTTTTTGAGGGCAAAAGGGAAGAAATGAAAGCGAATCTCCAAAGCGTTACAATCAAGTTGTGCTTTCCTTGGGCAGAGCCAAACGGTGCTTTTCAAGTCTAATTACCTTTCGAGGAGGTAGATTACTTAGTCTGTGTTTATTCAGGTACTAATTGCCTCAGATTAAGCCAAAAGAAAACCTTACTCGTTTATGATAATAAATATTTCTTAGGTCCGTATCTATCAGTTGGTTTGTGGGCAGAAATTCAGCGCGGATGAGAAAATATTTCAAAGGGGCCAGAGAATTACTTGACTTCTCAGAGGCAAAGGCAGCAAAAGTGGCAACAACCTGGAAAATAAATATATGAAATGCAACGTATGCAGGGGTCACAACATAGCATAAGTATATCAACATGATGAACAGCTTTGATGAAAATGGTAAACAAAACCACCCTCTCTTCCTGTGGCTTGTTTTACATTGCAATAAACCACTGACTCTATAACCTATCAGAACATGCTGAGATTTTATGCATCATTTCCAACTACTATTTGAACATTTGGTTTAGAGTAGTCATGAACCATAATTAATGGGATTTTTTTGTGTGTGAGTCCTGATAAAAAGCAAGCTTTATTGTATTTTATTACCTGTTGGTCCAAAGCTCCATATAGATGATGTAAATTCATTGTAGGTTTTAGGCTGGGGAAAAAGAGGAGGTGGGGGGTTTGCACATGACTATGATGAATTAGCATTTACAATTTCTAATCAAACCCAGAAGTTCAGCTTGAGATGCCCTGTCCAAATTTTCTTTGCTCTTACAAGCAAGTTGGTAATGGTGGGACACAGAGATTTTGGCCCAATTTAGCCTTCCAGGAGGAGAGGGGGAAAAAAAACCCCAACAACCCAGGCACCACAAAGACCATGGAGATGAATGGCTCTATTTTATGAGCCATAAAAGTTTTATTCATCTTGACACCGAAACAGGTTTAGGCAGCGAGTTGACACGCCTTAAATAAATAAGTGGAATTAATTCCCCAGCTCTTGAAACAATAGCAGCATGCCCGTAACGCTGAGAGCTGCCCTGTTGTTTCCCCTTGCTGCTAGATATTGATATTATTTGTGGGTTGGTTTTTTTTTTCCTCTGGGGCCTGGTTGCTCCACTTCAGATTCTTCCCCTGTTTTATTAGAGGTTGAAAAAGGTTCAAGACCTGGTTGTACCACTGCTCCCACCGACAGCTAAGGAACCAGTTTGGCGTCTGGTTTGTCTGTTGTTTTACTGCTGACCTTCAAATCAACTTTCCCCCCTGACCCCAGGAGGCATCTATCATGACAAGAGGCTGTTTAACACAAATGGTGCCCATTTATAGGGGAAGAGAGTCAGAAGATTTCCTTGGTTGTTGGGGTTTTTTTTTGTTGTTTTCTTTTTCTTTTTTTTTTTTTTTTTAAATGAAGAATTTGGTTTTTTTCACCCCTCTTTTCTCAGTCACCACAGGTGAAATCCCTCCTAGCAGCTGGCTTATGAAATAATGCGAGGGGAGGCCTTAATGAGCTGAAAGCACCCTCAGCTGGAGATAAATATATGCAAATGAGATGCACAAACAAAGGAGCCCGGACAGAGAAATATCTGCAATTCCAGCAAAATGCTGCCTGCAGCTAGAAGATGAACAGCTTTGATAAAATGGTAACAAAAAGCACCTTTTTCTCCTCCAGCTTGTTTTACATTGCAATAGAGCATTGTTATTGTAACCCATTGGAGCATGCAGAGGTTTTCTGCGGCTTCAAAAAAAAAAAAAAAAAAAAGAAAACCTGTTTAAACATTTGTTTTTAAGGCATTCATGGGCTATGAGCAATGTGATAGCTTGGGGTTTTTTGGTGGCTTGGGGTGGGTTTTTTGGGGGGTGTCGGTTTGGTCACGGTGGGTATTTTGGGCGTGTCTTTTTTTTAAGCTATTTATATATATATATATTTAATATATGTTTTACCTGTTGGTCTCTCTCTGGCTTGGGTTGCTGGTGATTTTGGTCATGATGTTTTGCAAGGGGGAAGGCAGGACGGAGGTGGCTGTAGCTTCTCAAAAAATAAAATAAAAAAAAAATCCAAGTTTTGCTTTCAAATTTGGAGGGAAAATCCAAGTTGACAACTAGTAAGAAGCAGCTCGGGGCAGGGGGGAGAAGAGGGGAAAAAATCCAGACTTGAACATTCACCAAGCAGCACCCAAACAGGCAGCTTTAATGAAAGCAATCAAGCCTCGGAGCTAATTCAAAGACAGACATCTAACATGCTGATTTTAATAAGCTTTTAAAAGGCAATCTCTAACTTTTAAAAGTCACTCTTTTTAATTTAATTGGGTTTTCTTTTTTTTTTTTTTTTCCGGTTTATATATTGCCAAAACAAACACAGTCACTAAAATATGTTTTCAATATGTATAAGTAGCATATCTAGACAATGTTTTAAATTAGCCCCGAATTTTGAGGGGAGGGAGAGAGGGTGGAGGAAGAAAAGAAAGAGGCTTACTTGGGATGAGTCAAAGGTGTTTTCCAGGAGTCATCATGTCAAAAAAATACCTTTATCTTCTCGTCCCTGCCTGTATGAATCCTCCTGTGTGAACACACGGATGCCTCTTTACCTATAGGCTTCTTTGGAAAACAACCCCGACCGACTGTCTCTCGGAGATAGGCAAACCTGCCTTTCTAGAAGGCAGAGGAGAAAAAGGCAGAGAAAATACAGTGCTGTTTAACTTTTAACCTTATGGTATCATTAAACAGATCATTACGGATTTGTAAATGGAGGATAAACACTGTAAAGTTTAGAGGGCCCTTTACTCCAGGCACTGACTGCAATTTTTATATCTGGCAAGAAGAAGAAAAATAGACTTACCTTTAAGAATAAAATCCCCCTCTTACTTTGGCACTTTCGGATGTTAGAGCAGACAAGTGTCAGATTTCCCGATGTCAAGAAGATTTCCTAATTTTTCACAGCCTTCTCCTGTTGCATTTTTGGCCCAATGTGAGAATCATCAATTTAATTTGTGGGGCTGCGCACTGGAAATCAAGATATACGTGTACATGTGCTTTAATGAACCCTAAAACCTGACAGGCAGCTCTCTGCTTGCAGTTGCCCCAAGCTCAGGATTTCAAGAGTTAATAAAAACTTGGTTCTATTAGGAAGGCTTTCTTTTTGCAGCCCAGGTTTGTAGCAGCATAATTATGTTCAACTGCTGCTGTTTGAAAAGGGCAAACAGCATCTTAGGCACAGAACAATGAAATTACAGCTGAGATTTAGGTTAGCAAAAGCCGTCTTCTGCAGGCTTTTATGATTCATTATTTCCCATTAAATACAGTATTAGAAGTGTACACCAGATAGCTCATGGTTGCTGCGCTCAGAGCACATTATCTATATTACACAGGTCTGGGGAGCAGAATTAGAAAACTTTGGGGGAATGAGCAATATGTGTTTGCTGATAGAAGTACCATATGGCTCATCTTCCTCAATTGCTTTCATTGCGACTCTGATGCTGGAGAAATTAAAGTTTTATTTGATGTGGCACAGCTTAATGAACTGTCTTCTGTTAGGAAAATTGAATATGTTTCCTGTTATTTGAGCACAGAGCCCTCATGGTTTTGGCTGATGAGGGATGCATTATGTATTGTTTATTTAGCATTTTGAAAACAAAAGCAGATATTGGAGGTAAAATTGATTACTGCAGGATGTGTTATATAATCACATTTTTCTCTCTTTAAATTATGGCCTCGCCTATTGTTTTTACAGCAGCAATTTTTGAGGTGGGGGGAGGGCATCCCCTAATAAAAAAGGAGGGGTTGTTAAGGCTAAGTATGTGATCTCTGCTTTGTTTAAAAGCAGCACTAGAACTTTTTAAGCTTAGGGAAGGACACGGGAAAAAAAGAAGTGCACTTACACATGTATTAACCGGCAGGCCCAGTGGCTGCCATGCCGTTGGTCTGGGGATGCTCGAGGACTGCATGTGCACTGTCACCAGAAGGAGACTCATTTCTCCATCCTAGGTGGAGGACACAAAGAGGGGAACATCCAGAATTCAGGAACCCAATTCCCTGGATTTCACATTTCCTAGTATGCCAGCCAGACTTAATTGCAAAATGCTAATACCTGCAGGGGAGGGCGTGAATGTAGGTGGGGAGGATAGAGAACATTATTGGGAGGAGCAGAGCCCATGTTACCAGGCACTGCAACATCAGCCATTTATCAGGGGCAAGAAATAAGATATTGATGGAAAGACGGCTCAGATTAGAGGCAATGTGTGTTTTTGGCTTTGTTTTATAGTGTAAGCAGACATGCACACACCGGGGATTATGTATCCTCCCCGTGTCGCTGGGGTGGTTGGCAGCAATAAGCCCAGTGACAGAGAGAGCTGTGGGTGCTAACCCTTCTTCTCTCCACGGGAGCAGACAACTATATTTCAGCTCTGAAACTTACAGGCAAAAAAATAATATCATCTCTGAAGTGTGTTATTCTTATTAATTCCACTTCTACTTGTTGGAAATCCTGCCCCATGACACCCTCTGGCTTTTGCTGTTATTGATCTCCCAGGAAAAGGCAGGGGGGATCAGGGAGCAGCGAGTGGAAGGTAAAACTGGCTGTGATAGCTCAGCGCTTCTCTCCTGCCCTCCACGCTGCTCTGACAAAAAGACAATTTGTCTTGCATGCCCCACGATGTTCGAGGGCTCTGGAAAAGGTGCCTGTTAAACAAGCCCCACACCGAATCCAAATACCATCCATTAGGAGAGAAAGTCCCAACGTGTTTACAGCAGCGGGCCAAGGCGCGCAGCCCTCGCCCCGGAAAAACTCCCATTGACGTCAGCGGAGCTCTGCTTATGCAAAGAGTGAGGGATGCTGCCCTGCACCTTTAGAGAGAAAAGACAAAAAGAAAAAAAATAGAAAAGAGTGGTATTGGAAGGAGGATGTTGTTCCTGAAAACATCTCGGAGCAAAGTGTTGTTAAAGCAAAGCCTGCACAAACAGTGACTGTAAATATTTTCTATTCTGTATCACTCTCCAAACAGTTCCCTGCCATAATTTCAGGTGAGTACGAAAATAAATAAATTATAGCACGAGGGGAAGAAGAAAAAATGAGAAAAGGAAAAAAAAAAATTACATTGCAGCCAAGGCTGAAACCACAAAAGCTTAATTTCTTTCATCCAGATCTATTTCCCAGAGAAGAAACCGGTGGGTTTTTATGAAAGGCTGCTCCATGACAGGAGCCTCCTTTGAGGAAGACCATTATGCATTGTTATCAGCATGGCGTAATTTGACTGTTGACAAAGTATCTGTGGCAGTGAGAATGAAAGCAGTTAGAAGTGTGTCGGGTTGTAATCAAGAAGATGCTTAGCTGTGCAACGCTGCATCTTGAGCAGATTTGAATCAACATTGCCTTGAGGGGACACACACACACACACACACACAGGCACAGACACACACACACACCAAAGAAAAGTCCATTAATTTTTAGTGGGAAAATTAGAGTGGCACTTGATGAAGTGAAATTTGACATGCGTTAATTGCTCCGCAGCTCTCCCAATTAGAGATTTTCAAATTCTTTTACTGCTGTCAGCCTGATGCCACATTGTCTCGCTGGACAAATAGTAAAATTGCAAATTGGGTTGATCAAGAAGTTGGACTTGAAGGTATTGGGCTTTAGTTTGTTTGGGGCTGATCATCATTTTCATAAGGGAGTTGAGGGTGTTGTGGCCTATGAAGGGCATTTGGGGAGAGAAAAAGTGCAATAAAATCCCTCTTCTTGATAAATAGAGAATCAATGATTTAACAGAGCTTGTTTAAAAAAGATTAAAGCATGCAAGAAATGGACAATAAAGCAACGGAGTTGTAAATAAACCTTTAATCTTTGTTAAATCTGTGTCTTGCATGAGATTTCAAATATGATTCTGTTTTTAATAAAACCATTAAGTTCAGTTTATTTTTTCATGCACGTCATTTGCAGTGTGGCAGATGGAGGCAAGGGGTGGGGTTCAGGTTCCTGCATGCCTTTTGCCCTAACCTGAAAGGCAGCATAGCAAGACCATGTTTTATATCAAAAACCAGTTATAAGGTTGCGTGAGCACATATTTGTGCTGGTTCTGAAAGCGTGATTTTTGTATCTTTTGTTTTTGTTTTCTTCCTTCCCCCCCATCCTGGATCATGCCTCCCCTCCCTTAGCCTTTGAACCCCTCTTAATTCATTAACATATTGAATTTTTTCAATTTTCCATTTTCTTGCAATAACAATATTAATGCCGGGGCCAAGGCCTGATTGGAGCTAAATTACTTGTTACCTGCTGGCATTTATTTATATGGCATTGAATTATAAAGCTTTGCTATTGTCATGCCTTGGGCGAATTGTTTATGACACCAGTAATAGGAGTAATTGTTATTGTTGAAATTACCTGTCAGCTACCCATAGCAGTGGCCCTTGTCCCACTGACAAATAGTGACAGGGGAGAGGGATCCTCCGCACGTCCTCCTGATGACTTCTCCTCTGATAATAAGGAGTGCAGGGCCTCTGATAATTTGCCTGTCACTGTTGAGTGCAGCTCAGAGAGAGTTGGCCAAATTGTTGTCATTCACTTTGACAAAGACAGCAAAACGCTCTGGAGCAGGAGGAGGATTATCAAAATAAATGAAAGCCTTCACACGTCCTTTGTTTTGGGTTTTTTGGGGGTTGGGTTTTTTCCCTCCCCGTTGCCAGTCTCCTGCCTTTATGCCAGAGCTGTAAAAAATGGGGATACGTTCCTTAGCAGTGCACCTTAAGGATCAGCACAGGGTAGGGGGCACAACACAAGGGCTTGTGCAATTTGCGTGCTGTTTGCCTGAAACATTTTCGTTTCTAAATATAAATTTAATTCTTTATGGATTTTTTGGGACTTTCATTTTTTTGGTTTTTTTTTTTAGCCTAAGGCTGTCTGCATTTTGGCAATTACCAACTGTCACTGCAAGAGAAAGGGTGGTGTTTCTGTTGCATGGGTTTGATTTCATTTGGTTATTTATTCTGTTATTTTTCACAGTCAGCAGCTTTTCTTTCAGCTCTCCTCTTGCTCTCGTGCCCAGCCCTGGTGCAGCAATCAGTGTTGCCCCATGCCCAGGGCTGCTGCAAGCAGCTCTGCCACTGCTACAGCTTTTTGCCCCCCTGAGCTATTGCAATATCAGCCAAATTATCTTCACCAAAAATATTATTTCCTCTAGGAAAGGAGGTTCTGCCACTGATAAACCCAGCAGAGGTCTGTTTGCTGCTGCGAAGGAGCTTTGCGACGAGGCGGTGTTATTTGTCAGAGCCTATCTATTTATAAAAAAAAAAAAAATAAATAAAATAAATTACAAAAACTCCCCCTTCACGTCCTGTGACTGGTGCTCACGGGAGGACGCCCACGCTCAGAGGAGACTTGCTGCCAATCACACCCCGACTCTGCTGCAAAAGGGAGATATTTCACACCATCACAGCAGCCTGGCTGCAGCAGGGATGCTCAAAGCGCAGGTTTGGGGTGAGCACATCACACCCTGCCTGATCCGGAGTCATCCACCCCGCATCCTTCACAGCTTATCCTATAATCGCAATAATTTCCCCTTTATTGGTCTTTACACCCAGGTAATGACTACCTGGGGCACAAAGCACCTCAGGGGCTGCTTTAGGCCCTTCGCCCCCAGGAGCCAAGTCCCTAATTGATCAGTAAAACCTCCCACTGAGCCTCTGATGCATCGTGTTATTAGCTGTAACAATGAGGTTTGGTCCACATAAATACCTGTGGGCACCACCTCACCCCTCGCTTTGCTCCATGAAAGAGCAGGTCTGAATTCCTGCCACCGAGAATTTTCATCAGCAGCAAATAAATCTGCCGAATTCAACTCTTTCATTTGTAACCATTGGGCTCAAACGCATAATTTAGCCAAATTATCAGCTGCCTCCATCTTCCCAGGGAACGAGTGCAAACAACGTTTTAGGAACAGACATCTAAATTTAGTAGGGTTTTGAATAATTGATAGGCTGGTGTGACAGAAGATAGAAACTTATGTTTCTAATCATCCCAAAGCATTTCTCCTTCCTCCCACCCCCCAAAATGAAGTCGCTTTGTTTGCAGTTAAATATAGGGAAGATGTCCACTTAACAAGTATAAAATTGTGATAGCATTAAGAGGTTATCCATGGTAATAAAAAGCGGGGAACATGCCTGAGAATGTGATCTGTAAGGCAGATAATTTTTAAGGATGGAACTTGTCCTTGCTTTGTCTTGGGAGAGGCATGTTAGTGATCTCAGAAGGGGAGGGTAAAAAATATAATACGCGTTTCCAACTGCAGATATTTAAAATGTGTAATGTATTTCGGCATGTTACTGTAAGCTGCTGTTTGATGTTTTTCCTAAAAAGCCTAAATTAAGCATCCCAGATATGGTTGTGTATCTCCTCCTCCTAGCTGCATCAAAAAAACAAAATACATTTTAAATGGCTGTATTACCAATACCCTGGTAGACTTCAACACACGAGAATAATCATCTTTTCTCTATTTTCTCTCTCTGTTCCTAAGCAGAGTCCCAGCATCAAAAATCCCACCTTTACATTTCAAGCTCATTTGAAATGTAAACTTTTAGCAAATAAGCGATGGCTTATGGAGCTGCATCGCCGCTGTGACTGGCAGCAAATTCCTTTTTCTCCCTCCCTCCCTCCCCTCGGCGTAAGGGGTTTGAAATACCCATCAGTGTCAAAAGAAACTGCGCAGATCACTGCTGCTCTAAATAAGGCAGAGCAATGTTGAGGAAAAAAACCTGCTCCCCCCAAAGAAAACCCAAAAAAAAACCCCAATCACTCAATGGATTAAAATGACATTTCTGTCCCATGTCAGTCCGAATGACAAAGTGTCACGTTTTGCATCATTTCAGAAAGATATTCTTCAAACAAATTCAGCATATAAACAGGCAGCGGGTTTTTGTTTGAAACATTTCAGATCAAAAGTTAAGGGAAGAACAATTAATATTGCCTATTAAAATCCCTGTTATTGTTAGAGATACATTTTGTGGTTACTGACTATAAATAAAAGCAAAGGAACAGAGCCACGGTTTCTCACCACTGCAGATAGAAAAAGGCGATTTCCAGCTTTTTCTGTTTTGGTTTATTTTCCCCTCAAAGTTGCTCTTAGATGTGTTTGCTGAATAAACAGGATTAACTGTATTTAAAACATGAGATAAAGAACAGCTTTTTATTATACTGAACAGTCTGCAGGGTTTCCAGGCTCCTCTGAATGCACTTCATGCCTGGAACAAAATGTTCATATTTTACCTTTTTTAATGACACCATATAGAACAAGCAAAATATTCCTGTAATTATACAAATATAGAATCAATGGGGAATGGTTAAAAAAGAGCATTTTTACCATTTCTGCTTCTGGCCAAATGCCGGAGCGGGGTTTGTTTTTTCACTTTCTTTCTTTTTGCTTTTGCCTTTGTTTTGGGGTTTTGTTTTTGTTTGCAGTTTTGCAGCAGGATGAGAAACCAGGGAGGAAAGTATTCCTGTTGCTGAAGGGGCTTTCCCTTTCCCTTTGGCTGCAAAAACTCACCGGGTGCTGTTAACACAAAACTAATGGCGAGAGCGCGATCCGGAGAGCCAGCCTGCTATCAGCTGCATTTCAATGGAGGCTTTCGCAAAAAATAGGTACAAAGAAAAGAATTTAGACAAATTTGCCTCTTAACCTTTAAAGATTTCCTGCCTATTCCAGTATGTCCTTTATTACATTAATTTTTTATTTAAATTACACCATTAACTGGATATGAATTTATCAAGAATACATATATTGATTTATAAAACAGTATCATTAATTATTATAATAGCTAGATGTAGCTGATATTACAAAGCCATTTAAAGGTTTTTAATATAACTTGGACATACATAGATAGATAGACATTATGGACAAGACTACAATTTAAACTGGCTACCAGCAGTTAATGAAATCCTTGATTTATCTTCTCATTTAGAGATTGATTATATTGTTGCTTTGTAAAACTATTTATTTTATGCCATTTTTCAAAGGATGTCTCAATAAAAGAAAAAGATAAATAAAACATCCAGCCAAGTCTCAAAGCATATTTGGTTTTATATTTTCTTTTTTAATGCTGCAGCTGCTAATGTATTACTAGTTTGGAGACTTGTCACCTTTATGGAGAATTGGCTTTCTTGATAGTAGCTGTGTTTGAACATGCACAATTTCCTATATTTGAATTTAAAAAAAAAAAAAAAAAAAAAAAGAGGAAGAAGAAGAAGAAAAAGGAAAAATAAAAGAGGATGTCTTCCCAACAACGTTGTGCTTATTTCCTAAACCAAAACCCGACAAAATGCCTTTCTGGCATAGATTCCTTAGGCATATTTTTTGTTTAAGCTGTGGAAAAATGGGACTTACCCTAGTGCTGCAAAGCAGTCAGTCATGGAGAACATTTTGATTTAAAATGCAATCTGAAGAGAAGAAAAAATAAGGGGGACAAAAAAAGAGAAGGAATGATATAAACAAACAGTGCACCACTTTCAAGTTCCTGCTAAAATGTTCCTAGCTTAGCTAATACATTGGAAGTTTAAATCTTTACACATTGTTCTTGAGGGGCTATGTCTCTTGACTCTTTATTTATATCACTTATTCTTGTCTGGCAACATATGTTACCGATTTATTAGAGTATTTTTTTACTGTTAGCCAGACAAATGTAAGGGCTAGCTGAGGAGGGGTAGTTGCATCTGATGAGTTTAACAATTGCAGGGCATCCTTTAGGGGTAGCCAATGGGCTCTTTTGAAGCTATAATACTCACCATTAACCATTTTCATGCTGACATATTTTTATTGTCGAACTTGGGGCTTTCCCTCGTCTCAACCTCTTTTGTATTCAGTGGCTCCACAGGCAAATCAAGCAGTGTGGCTCAGTGCTTCTTCAAGCCAAGGTTTTTGTAGGTGTCTCAAACCACACTCTCATATCTTGGCACCTAAATCAGCATAGTGTTCCCCCCACAGCTGAACAAAGAAAAAGACACGCAGAAAATAACACTTAAAAAAAAAAAAAATCTGATTCTATAATCCATGACAAATGCAAGCAAATCCTAAGCATAGGTGGTCAGATTTCTCAGTGCCATTACTGACACCAAAAGGTGACAGAGAGGAAGACTTTTCCCATCAAAGCAGTCTCCTCCAAATTCTTATTCTAAATGGATTCCCCAGCAGCAGATGGAGAAGTTGCAAGGACAGGGGGTGAGCTGCATGTCACATTTTGCATGTGGTGTTTTTAGGTGACTCATTCTGGAGCAAGAACTTCAACTCTCCCCACCTTTTCCTTCCTACTCATTCTCTGTCCTGTCTCCTTGTTCGATGGCAACAGCTTCCTCCAGCTCCTCTGAAAACTGTAGCCCTGTGCCTTGTTTCACTGCTGGAGCCTCATTTTGAGCTCCTGGGAGCCAGCAGGTTTGTACAGGCCATGGGGACATAATTCCTAATAACTCCCCCAATTTCCAGCCTTTTGGTGCCAGATCAGCCCATTCCACCTGTCAGCAAATCCTACTGAGCATGAGACATCCAACATGGGATGCTGCAGAGCTCTCCTCCCCGAGGACCACAAAGCAGATAACAGGGCACACTTCAAATTTTCTGCTGTTCGGAATTTAATCAGACTTTTGGGATTTTTACAGGTCGAAAAAGTTGTGTTTAATTTGTGTCTTCAGGGAGCAAGGGAAGAGGCTGTGAGATAACGTAAGAGCACAGGACCTTAGTGGTGATGATGTTCTGGAGAAAATGTACAGCAAGCAGCGTTTTGGGTGGGAAATGAGGTGTTTTGGGTAGAAAAAAAATAGAAATTGCAATTAAACTCGTAAGGCTCCCTGGAAAGGGGGATTGAAGGTGGATCAGAGCATGTCTCCTGATAGCACTGGGGTGTCCTTGACAAATACCACACCATATAGTTTTAGCTGGGAGAAGAGCAAATGCTCCTGTGGGTTTTTTGGTTTGACTTATTGACAGTTCAGTTGTTGTGGGCTAATTTGTTTGGTTTTTGAATTTTTAAAAATTATCAAAAGTTGCCTCTACTTACTGTAGTGGGCTTTGAGGACTTTCTAAAGTAGGTCTGAATTCAGCAGCATGCAAAAAACTTGCATGGAAATGAAGATTTTCTTTCTGTTCATTTTTTCTATCAAGAAGCTGGCCTAACCTTTATTTTTTGAGTTGGTTTCCCCCCACCCCTCCCCAAATTGCAATATAATTATACTTTGGATGCCCTCCTGAAACAATTTGCAACCCCCAAATGAACCTTCAGGGACAAGTCTCATCCTCCTGAATGCCAAGGGCACGGGGAAAAAAGCTGCAGATGAAAAAGTCACCCAAGTACTCGTAGATTTAAGGATTTGAAATCTTGGCTTTTCCCATTTCTCCAGAAAGGTTTTATTTAGGCAGATGTCATCAGTGTCCTGGGCAAATATTTGGTGGCAATACCAAAGCTTGGAGCATATGGATTATCACTTATTTTATTTTGTATTTTAGGGATTTTGATGGCAACTTCATAATTAAGCTAATAGCCCCCCTTCAATTTATTTATTCCTCTCAAACCTGCATTTTTTTGGCTGGGGAGTGAGGAACAGGAAGCGTGACTCGGTCTCTCAATCACTCTCTTTCTGTTTTGTCCATCACCTTGGTTTCTTTCCCCTGTTTTTGACCTGCACTTTTTCTGGATCAGACACTGTCAGGTTGAGAGGTAATAAGAACCAGATGGACATAGTACAGAAATTGCCCAAATGGGTACGAGAATGTGGGGAGCTGTCAGGCATGGAGAGAAGCTGGAATTTTTCAGCAATAAAATGGGATTTATCGCCACTCTACCACAGTCATTGCCGACAACCGTTTACCTTGACAGAAACCCCATTCCAATAGGCCATACCGATGCAGATTTTTTTTGCTTTTTTTTTTTTTGCCCAAAGAGTGATGATTGGTATTTGTTCTAAGGCTCAAATGGCCTGCACTAAAGGTGAAGCATTAGGCCAAAGTCCTGTATTCCCTACTGAGGCAAATGAACCTGCTAAAATAAGTTCCTTCCACAATAGCTGTGTAATTGAAACCAGAAAGTGAGAGAATTTGATAAATTGCTTGACCCTGAAGGAATGTTAAGGTCATAAATTTTCATTGCATTTTTTTTTCCTTTTTTTTTAGGAAAAAAAAAATCTCTTTTATACATATATAGGTAGATAGATATATTATGTTTAGTATTTGTCTCCAAATTCCAGCTAACTTTCAGATCATTAGCCATTAGTTTGCCATCTTCTCCCCCTAGGAAGCTACTAGAAGGTTTAGAGCATCCTACCTACACCTTCCTAAGAGGGCTGAAGGACACAAAATACTCACAAATAGCCGTACTGCTGAGGAGTCAGCCACATAAGAAATAAACAACCCAAAACTGGGAGGTTAGCAAGTGCAATCCCTTTAGCAAGACAAAATAAACGACATAAAAACCACAAACATGCTGTACTTGAAGAGTGCTGGACTAAAGAAAAGGCTGTAAATCATTTACAGGTTATCAAACATTTATTGCTACTCTTACCTTTTTTTTTTTTAAACTTAGAAGTGACATTACCTTTTACTTGAAAAAGAATGATCAGTGTCTTCTTGAATGATATGTACAATATTGAATAATATGGATGTAATAAGATGTCCCTTCAAGCTCAAAAAGACACAAGAAAACCCCAGATCCCAAAGTATCTTATTCTGGTAACACACAACTGGAGAAAAAGTAAAATAAAATAAAATTAAAAAAAAAAAAAATTAAGGCAAACCCAGAAAAAGTATGAGAATAATTATGAGGAGAACCAGCTAGGTAAAACATCCAACCATGTTCCCTGTTCTGTGCTTGCACCCGTCAATAAATACAGACACACTAAAACAGCTCCTAAGGAGAAGCAGAGGGGAAACTCAGAAGTATTTTGGGTTTGTGTGTGGTTGTTTGGGGTTTTTTTTCCTGCAGTAGCAAAATTTACTTCTACAACTGTAGCAACTTCTGCTTCACAACTGCTTGAAATTTGCCATTCATACAGTAGCTGCTTTTTATAATCTGGCTTCTTTCCTCCCCCTGCTTTGGATATAACATTCCAGAGGCAAAATTGTCTCACTTCAATAAGGTGTTGCACTTTACATAGCCATACATACTTAACCCTGCATGAAGCAAGTTAAATAATCATTAGCACAGTAACCCATTGCTATCAAAAACTTATTGGTCCTCTAAATTTTAAATTAATGGCCTGTCTCTCTTGTTCTGTGGGTGTGTATGTATCTGATTTTCAGACACTTCAGTGGAAAGTCATGGACGTTTTATCACTGCATATTAGATGATTTGCATTATTGACATTTCAATTTTAAAGTAAAATAATAAAAAAAAAAAGTGCAGGGAAAAATAGTTCTGCTGAGTCGGTTCATCCCTAGACCCCTGATTCTTAAGTAACTCTTCAGAGTGTTAATTTGCAGTCAATATTTGACAAACTGGTAAAGAAATGCACTCTGCTCCTCTCTAGCCGGGTTGCTGTAGCTCAAATAAGTTTCCTTAAGGAAGCATGAAAAAGAGAAGCTAAAGGAAAAAAAAAAAAAAAAAAAGAAAAAAGGAGTTGAAACAATGCCCCTGTAAAATTATAGCAAAAAAACCCCCTCAATAATTTATACTCACTTTTTCTTTTTGGAGACGTTAAATAAAACTATGGTGAAATGGGGTTTTCCTGCTTTGTGAGGGATGTTCTTTTCCTCCATAAACTTTCTGGCCCAAATCCCTTCTTTCCTTTTTATTTCTTTGAGTCCCAAAGTAACTGCTAGTCATTTTGAGACAGTTACTTATCCAGAGAATGAAGGAGTATCGTCTGCGTTTCAATTAGGGAAGGAAAAAAAAAGATAAAGACTTGGAACGCAATCGAAAAATGCAAAGAGACATATTAGGATGAGAATTTTCATCTGTTGCTGTATAAATATTTTAATAAAAGTTCTAAAATAATGTGTCTGCCTCCTGCTCTATAAAAGAGAGGAGATTACGAAGTGCAAATGATGCAGCTTAGATCTATAGATCCGACTGGGATTTTTCACTGTTAAAGAATCTCTTCGTGTTTCTCCTCCAAAAGTTTGTTTTAGAGCAATTTCAGACCCCAAGAAATATAAATTTCTTAAGTATAAATAAAAGATGACCAGCGAGCGGCTTCAATCGCTAATATTTTTTTGCAAACTAATGTTCAGCTGATGCAACTCGATTTTGTTTTTGCATCACATTAGTGTCACAGCGGCAATGAGTGGCCTTTATTCACCAACCCTTTGAGTCAGCACTTCAAGACATCTTTCAAATTAGGTCATACCGCAAATTTGCCACTGATACAAAGGTTGATTAAGAGAGCTCCACGATTTTAAAGGGATGTCTTGTGAGGAGAATTAAGGTCTGGTTGATAGTTCCAGGAAATGTGAGGCCCCGTAACTACATGAGAATAATGTATAGGCTCTACGGGGAAAGAACATATTTCCTCCGAGCGCTTGAAGAAATACTCATTTACAATTTAAGCAAGTCCTCCCCCCCCATCCTCCTACAGCAGAAATTGTGTGTTGGGTCTGGAAACCAAGCCATGAACTACAGCACAGAGGCAGTGAGACGAGCCCTGTTCTCCTCTTGCCGAAAATCAGTCCCCCCACTTTGATCTTCTTTGGAAAGACCTATTTCTCCCCCTCCCACCGAAGCATCTTGGTTTCTGCTTTCCCCCATAAAACAATCCAGCGTTGCAACAAGACCTTTCACCCGTAATGTAGCAACTCCAAGCTGGAGCTGAATTGCCGTGCAAACCTCCCCTGAAGGTCTGGAGAGGATGATGAGAACTGACAACCAGTCATGGTGGCCACAGCTAGGGTTGCAAATGACTTTTAAGCCCAATTTAGGCATCCTAATGAAGTGGCCAAAATTTTTCCCCCCTACAGCACAGAAGGGACAGTAGCTCTTCTCACTCAAGGGTCTGAGCATGCAGAAGAATCTCAAAGGGAGCTGCCGAGCAATTCTGGAAATCAGACCACTTCATTTTTGATGGCTGAGTGAGAAGTGAGATGAATGATGATCTCTTTGAAGGGAATCAGACCTAAATCTAACCTTTTTGTGGCACTCGGGGATTTTAGATTTCCCCAGCTTTCTCTTTTTGCAGCAAATAAGAACACATGAAGAGCCGAGAGTTCCTCTAATTTGATGTAAGTGGATAAAAGTCAACTGCCAGCTTCGTTTTGGTTTAACTCTTTGGCCCACCTGACAAGGCAAGGAGCTGCTTTTAATGTTGAGTTTGCCTAATGCATCACTGCTCAGGATGTGTGGAAAAAGAAAGGCAGGATTTTGGCTGCAGCTACATTGAAAGCAGTATTTAATTCTCCTGTCGCTGAAACTAGAGTCCCCCAAGTTATCTTTTCTATGCTCGGGAATATTACCATGATTTAAGGCTATGGCATCAGTGAAAAAAACACAAACAATTTAAAACCAGAGCCCAAAGAGAGGGCTCTTGCCATATGAATAGCCACGAAAGCCAGAAAAATGTTTCTCATTCCCTCTTGTATTTTCCTTCATTTCTTTGCAGCGGAGTCCCTGAACTTGCATTTCTACCCCAGCAGCTGACTTCATTTCATGTTTTTGATGTTACGATCACCCACAGACCTTTCCATTCTCCATATGTTTCTGGATTCAGTCACTTCACCCACAGCCCTCCCCGACAGTATAACACCTCAAATCCCCCTGCATGGCAAAGTCTATTTTATTCCCAGTCACTTTCAATTTGCCTCCTGTGTTTCTCTGAAGGGTTTAGTTGAATGTGATTTCTAGCACCAAAAGCAGAGGAGGGGGAAAGTGGCAGGCCACAAATGAGAAGGTGGCCTGTGCCACTGCCAGGAGTCACTGGAAGTGAGAGTTCTGAAAAGAGCTGAAATAGGACCACCACGAGATTGATTTTAATATTTCAAGCTATGTTTATGCTTCAGGTTCCTTTAACCTTCTTTTTCCAGTTTAGAGAAAAATGGATATAAACCCTAAAAATATAAGTAATAATGAGATTTAAAGACTGGAACAGCAGCAACAAAAGGTCCCCATTATCTCCCAACTCCCCTGCAGACCTAATTTGGTAGTGTCACCCCACCTCCTGCTCTGTGGAGGTAGCTGCTGCTGCTTGAGCTACTACTGCCCTTCTCCAGTCTCCATGAATCAGGCAAGAAAGGATATGAACTCATGCCAGAGTGACTTAAACCAATTGTGGGAAAACAAATTGGGGGTTCCTTTAAAAAAAAATTTTTGAAAAATTCATACTGCCTTTTGAGTCTTTGTGGGGACACTGAGAACATGCTTCCAAGCTCTTTTGTTCTGCCCTAAGGGATGGAAAGCTGCTCTTAATACAAGAAAACAAAGCCTTCCATTGCCACTACCAACAAAAAAAAAAAAAAAGAAAAAAAAGAAAGAAAAAAAGCAAGCTGAAACGCTTATGAACACTTTGCTCCAGGCTCTGTGGCAGTAAGGAAAAATCATTGCAACCATCACAAGACTTGGCAACACCAGGGCCATGCCAGCAGAGCGCTCTTCCCCATTACTGTAAATCACAGGCTGAGCCCAGTTTATTGTGAAACATCCAATTGTGGCTCCTTGAATACGATAAATAAAACCACCGTCCCTCGGTGCACTTGACTAGCGTTTGTGGAAGTGAGGGGAAAATTCACACGTCTGCCTAGGGACAGGACAGAGGCAGCCGATGCTTCAGTGTAGCTTGGTGGAAACAAATCACAGAAGGGGAGCTGCAATTAAATATGGGACTTTCTGTGCCTCTTTTCCACAACTGCTACTGCCGAGAAAATCACTTCATTCATTTTAGGCATTGCAGTATCAAGTATTTTGAGAGACTAGACTGTGGCTCGTTTCGGGTTGGGTTTGAGTCCACACTTGGATCAAAACTGAACCCACACAGCGAAATCAAAGCTGAAATGGTCCCTGGGGATAAGGCATGTCACGAGGGAGGACATTCACCTTTAGCCAAGGAGCCACGAGCCCACATTGCAGCTACCAGCCCTGGAACGTGTGCCATCAGTGCTGCAGGGCCCCGCTTCAGCCCAGCGACCGTGGTATTGCTCAAGCCTTTCCTCTGGGAATATGTCAACAGGAACATTTAAAACTCAGCTTCTGCAAGCTATCAGCCACTGGCCCTCGTGCCAGGAAAACACACAGGCACTAATGGAAACAGTACACAAGCAGGGAGCAGAGCTGCACGGGCTTAGATCAAACTGTGCCCATATTTCACAGGATTGCTCCTGCCCCACCATCGCTTCACTCCTGTTTTCCGCCACTCACAGACCCGACGGAAGGAGGGTGTGATGGAGCCAGAGGCAGAGCAGCTCTGTAAATAAGGCCAGCTCTGAAACCTGCCAAGCCATCCTCAGCTATAACAGGCAGTAATACCGCAGGACTCACTCCCTACAGGACATGGCTGAAAAATATTCCAAAATAACAGATTCAAAGCCCTCTCCTCACCCAGAGCTTGTCTCCTTTTGTGCACGCTGGATCAGCTGAATATTTATAGAAGAGATTGGAGGTCAGGCTGCTGCACTGGCCGCTGCAGCCCCCTTGGCCAGCTCTTGCAGGGCCAAGTCGCCAGCTGGCGGGTAGCACCTCTCCCCGCCGCGCCGGGAGCGCAGCCTCCTCTGAGCGCCAGCTGGCTCTCGGGGACACCGCAGCGACAGACCCACGGCAAACCAACGTGCTCCCGAGTGACTCAAATTAGAATGGGCCCTCACACGGTGATGTTTAAGGCAGAAGTTTGTTTTGCAGAGGATGGAATTTGTGATTTAAGTAGTTTTCTTCATCCCCATCGTTTTTCTCCTCCCCAACAGCTTCGCAGCTCAAAGTCCTCTTTGATATGATAACCCACCAAACTATACAGGCTAGAGCCCCCCACACAAATCTGCATAAACCCTGCATCTTCACCAACAGGTGTCTACCACAAATAAGCTTAAACTTTAAGATGTGAAAGAGCCAAGTGCTTAGGGGCAGCCAGTTTGCTCCATCAGCTCCATTGAGCAGATGAGAAAAAGCACCTAATTAGCTAAATTTATTAATATGCTGCTTTCTTTTTCTTCAAAGAGGATACAGCTACATTATAGAGGTGAAACATGACTTTTGATGATCAAGCAAGCAGTGATTAAATAAGGTTAATCCTCATTTTATATGCTAATAGGATATTTATAATCTCAACTGCATATCCAATTTAGCTATTTTATTTTCTGTTGTTAAGAAAGTATTTCTTATTAGCGAAAGAAAATACCCCTACGTTCACTGCAGATGCTATTTTAATTGGGCTCAAGTGCATTGTGTGTAATTAGTCCACTTCTCTAATAGTTCATCTATAATTACACCATGAACAATGTGCTTAAATTTCAGAAGGGCTGCCAGTTTAAATTTTTTTTAAAATAAAACTGCTAATTAATTGGTGACCCTTCCCATGGACAAATGATTCGCGTTGTATCCTGGCCCCAGGGCTCTTAAAGGATAATCTTCTCAGAAGTCTGAACACCTTGTTTTGACCTGCTGCCTCTGATCTGAGAAACATAAAGGCACCCATGCCATCCACCTGGTTTCTCCAGGACTGCCACTCCAAACCTCCTCCCATGGCGTGGGTATGACTTCAGTAGCAATTTTAGACAATGCTGGCTATTGAGAATGATCAAAGAAAATAACTGGATGTCATTCATCTCCTTCAGCTCATAAATTGTCTCAATAGTTTAAGAGAGGACAGCAACGTGGCAGATATGGGGAGGGTTCCCATTCATCCACCACAGAGCTACTTTTAGCTCTGCAGTAGAGAAAAGAGAAAGAAATAGCCCCAAACATGCTGACGGTGAATATGCTGTGATCCTATCAGCAGGACTGAAAGGTCAGCTCTAAAATACATCTTCTGCAAATGTCAGGACAAGGTGCTGCTCAGAGCTGGTGATCAAACTGAGCTCTCTCAGAGGAAGGCCACATAATGTGTAAGACACTGTATGGGGTAAATGTTTCCCTCTGTAAAACACCTGCATTGATTTCACCGGCTGCACACTGTGCCACCAAGCCTGGTGTCTTTTGTGGAAGATCAGAGGGTGCAACACTAGGGCACAGTGATTGTCCTCAAAGGAGAACCTCCTAATCTCTGTTGCACTTCTCCTTCCCCTAAATGGCAGCAAACCATTGGGCCACAAACACACGTGCACATATTTATGGATAGATGCATGTGCACAAAATCATGCTGAGCATGAGGGATCTTCATCTCATACTTCTCAGACAACCATTTGGTAAACACCACTTTGCAGCTTTGCTCAGGTGTCCCTCCTGGCTGGGCAGCTCCACCTCAAATGGCCAGGTCCAGCTCAGGATTAGTGCAACAACCTCGTTGTTCCCTGTCCCTCTGCTGTCCCATGCCCACCCTTGGTCAGCCCCTCGTGGAGCTCACAGTCAAAGGGGTCTATTTGCTCAAAGGGTCTAATGATTTATGATAACCACACAGAGTTCTAGAAGAAACAGGACACACAATGAACCTTGCTGCTTTTCCCTCCCTACGAAGACCCTCAACTTAAGAAGAAAATAAAACTTTGAATCAAGAGGGATACCCTTGCCCAGGAGGACATAAACCTGCCTCATTTTACAGGGTTCCCATCCCAGAAGTTAAACCTTTCCATGGGCAGGGGAACAGGTAACTAAGCTGACAGGATAGGCAGGATAAGGGCAGTGTCCTTCACCCTTCCAAAAGCCTTTTGATATCAGAATCAAGGTCGTGGATCAACACATGCCCAGCAGAAGACAGAGGTGGAGAAGAGACAAAACCACACTCCCTGGAGCTGGAGAAGGAGATGCCCTTTGGGGGAACACTGCAGGGCTGCTGCCATACCCTTTTCCCAAAGCACCCCTGAAAAAGAGCCACCACTTCGATTCCAGGCTTCTCTTCTCCCTGGGGGTGTGAAATCCTAGGTGTTATTGAAGGAATGGTGAGTTCTTCCTCCCTACCCACCACCCAAAAACAAAAGCCTGACCTCTTCCCATCTGCTGGGGAAAGCCAAATCGCTACCATTCTGGCTCTTGTGTAAACGAGCTCTTTCTGCCCAGAAGTTTATTTTTCAAAACAAGTGTGCCTGCAAAACAGTGTTTATTTAAAACTCAGTATGAATGCCAGTAACCCAACAAGCACAGGGAACAGCACCCGGAGGTCTCCCGCTTAGTGTTTGAGAGCTATTAAGTAAATCAGGGGAAAATTCCTCAGGAAATGATGGGGTTAGGCCTGATGGGCATCTCCGTGTGATTAAGCACAGCTTAATGAGGTCATGGGTGACAGATTTGGGTGCAGAAGTGTTTAAACAGCATAAAAAAAAAAAAAAAAAGAAAAAAAAGCATTCATAGCACACAGGGGATGGGAATTGAGGCTGGTTGTGTTATCCTGTGGTTCAAAAACACACAGAAAAACGGTGGCCTTCTAGCACACACGAGCTTTTCACAGCCTTCCTCAACAACTTCTGCCATTGAGCAAACATTGCAGAGGCTCTCAGCTAGGAATGGTCTGGCTAGTGTCACGAGTCAAGGATGGCCAGCAGCACTTTGATTTCTTAGAGGTTAGAGAGGAGGATTTAGGTCACAAGGCTTTATTTCTACCCCACCTCCCCAACGTCTCTAATAGAAAATGGTTGTCTTGATCGAAGGAGCTAAATTCTGCTGTCATTCTGCAGGACTGCAGGATAATTACATTGACTTCATCTGAGCACTTGGGTTTTGCTGATACATCTGTCAAGGACAGGAGGGGATTCTCAGTGTCTCACAGTCCCTGGAGCATTTGTTTGAGTAACCCTTCAACATTCACACAAGAGGGTCTTCTTACACAGCCCATGACTGACTCACTAGGGAAACAGTCTCCTGGCTGACATCCCACCAGCAATGTGGCATCTTCAAGGCATGAGGGACCCCAATAAAAGGGAATTTTTGGTTTTGTCAGCTTTAAGGTCAAAAAAGTTTCTGTCCATTGTGCTCTGTTGGCCTGGAGCAACTGACTCCTCCTTCCAAAATAATAAATGGATGCTTACAGGTTTTCATGTGTGTTCAACCATGATGCAATATATCCTCCCAGCTGGCCACACCTCTTCTTTATTTAGCATGATCTATTATTAGTCATCCAGTTCACCTGGTAGAGTGGCTTGCATTCACTTGTGAGCAATGAAGATTTTACCAGTTGACTAGTTAAACAAAAAAAAACAAACAAAAAAACCAGCAAAACCTAGAACCCATATTAGGTGGAAAGGGAAAGGCCAAAGGGAAATTACTGCTGGTTTAGACAGCAGCATAAATTTTCTTCCTATTTTTAACCTAGCTTTTAATTTAATAAATTTTATGACCCTTATATTAAGTACATATGTTTTACAAGACATTGTGTCCCTTGAGTCACCCTGAATTTACTCTGCTATAGCAGAGTTAAATGAATGAATACTGTGTTTCTGATTTCAGCTTACCCCTTATTTGATCCTTATATAGTCAATAAACCTTCATGGAAGCATGAAGCAACTGGATCAAGCAGGGTGCCAAAGCTGTGTTTGGGAACTCTGTTAGTCTTTAAAAGGGAATTAGTAAATTGCTATTCTCTTATTCAGATCCTGCTACACCCTGCCAGGTTTTCCACGCTGTTTACAAGGAATAAATGTTGATACCGATAAGACTCTTGAATTTATACATTATCAATTTAATTTTCATATGATAATTTAAAAGGGAGGTCAAGTTTTCCTTTCCCCTTCAAGCCTTCTAGCCCCCTAAACTTAACTATTTTTCTTTTCTACTGCTCCCTGGAAACCTGGAAGTGCAAAAAACATTTAAATTAGCCCTGTGCAGGTTATGGACTATTCCCAAACAAATGCAGTTTTGGAAGGAAGATGGGAGATGTTTTAGAAACATTTGAACAAAAGCCAACTTTGCTTTCCCAGAATCAGTAATCCATTCACTAAAATTGGGGCATACAGGCTAGTAGGTGACAGCAAAATAATGAAGAAAAAAAAAGTAATGACAACTAGAAATCAAGTATAAACAAATTGGAAGATCAATCAAATTACGTGGAGTGGATCCCTTTACAAAACTCAGATGCCCTGATACTCAGTGCCTGCAGAGAAAATAAGCATGTACAGAGATTAGTCTTGTTTGGGTGCATTTACACTGTTTATGTAAGTAATACATGAGGGCAGCTTTTCACAACAGGTTTGCAGTGGTGGCAAAACACAAAGATTAGAGAGGGATAGCTGATATTTGCTGAACAGTGGGAGGCATGACTTATTGATTGGCTTGGTATCAACCCGGAGTTCTTTTTTAATATAATAAGATTAGTTTAGAAGGGTGTTTTCTAAATCGGGTGGCTCTTATTTGATTTGAGTACTGACTCTTAGTGACTTGCCAAAGTTCAGTAAATATGCAGAGTATAGTATATGCACTTTATCTTTGTGTATTAGCTATGACATAAACACAGAGGGGAAAAGTCAAATTTTATACATCAGAAAATGGGTTTGTTGCCAGACATTCTAACGTCGCGTATTTAATTTCACTGATGTATGTTAAAATGGGAAACCAAATTCAATGAGCTGTTTGTTTCTTTCTACAAATACGCTTACATCAATGACCTCTGAGGACATGACCTCAGAATGTAACTAGATGTTTAAAAGAACCTCGAAGATCTATATAAGACATTAACATTTGTGTCAGAGGGCAGTATACAAGCATGTATATACTCAGCTGTCTATATGTCGACTACTATATTTTTATTGTTACAGGAAACCAGCCAAAGTCCCAAACAGGAAAATTATCAGCTCCTTTTTTTTTTTTTTTCTGGCATGGTCCTGTTTAAACCTAAAGGCATGACCTTAAGTTAGAACATATTTTAGCCCTGTTCAGTAACCACTTCGGCACCTTCTGTGTGGGGTTTTAATGCTATCCTGTCTTGGGGAGCACAGGACTCCAACAGTGGTTAGGCACAGTGCATGGAGGTGTGCAGCCTTGAGTGTGCAGCCTTGAATCCTTTAGGATTCACAGAAGGCTCCTAAAAAAAAGAAGAAATTACCATTTTAGCAGGAGTGACTCCTGGTCACTCTCCAGGGACAAACTGATGTCAAGTTCTGCTGTCTGTCAGGATTAAGTGCCTGTTTGCTTTCTCACTAACATGTGGTTTGAGAACAAAGCAGCTCAAATCTCCTCCATTCTTAACAAAGCATCTCAAATTGCTGAGTAAAATTCCTTAATCCTCCCATCTTAATCTGAAAACATCAACGCCACATGGTAACACTGAGGTCTCTTTTTGTCCACCGTGGAGCACCATTGACATCACTGTTTGATTTGGAGCTAACTTTTCCTGGAGCCACCCATCAGCAGAGGGAAACCTCAGGTGCTTTGTTCTCACAGCAGGTCTGCCCTGGTCGTTGTTCTTGCTTTATGTTTCCACTGCCAGTGAGAAACTCAATCCAAAGCAAGAAGAGAATAAACTGGCATAGTTTCTCATCTCCATAAACATGTGTGCTAAAGTGTTATGTGAGCTTTTCCATCATGAGAACCTTGGGGAAGAATGCAGCAGCTGCTAGACTGAGTGGTCCAGACGTCAGGGTAGAAGAAACAACCTTCAACATTCCCATCAGTAGAAGCAAGCAAATTTGGTCTAGAAAGTAAGGAAACAAAACACCTGATGTGAAGGGGGTTGTGCTGTTGTAACGTGGCACAATAAAGAAGTCTAAACACCAGACTATTTGATCTCAGTGCCTATGCATAGTCGTCATTCTGATGTAAAACTCAGCTGTCATCCTGACCAGTATTTTCCTGCAATCATTTAACCAATAACAACAAAAATCAACCCCAATTTCTGCTAGAAAAGTCATAGAAATCACTACTGGCTCACTCTGCAAGCATTCCTCCTACTATTACTACTGCTCTCCTACCACTTCTTTCCTGTGTTAGTCTGGCTTGTCCTGTCCCAGCTTCAGTCAGTGGTACCAACAAAGCCCCAAGGAGATGAGATCAAAGACTTGCTTGGCCAATAGTAGTCAGAAATCACTGGCCAGGGATGGGCAGAAGTGTAGGACAGCAGCAATTCTTTCCCAGTCACCTCTTTTTATGTGGGAGATAATATATGGGCCAATTTCTCCTTCAGGCACTTACCAAACATGCAGAAGTTTTCCATGTAAAACTTGGGAACATGGAGAAAACAAGAGGTAGATCACTTCAGTAGATTTTATTCCTTTTCTTCTTGCTGATTTCAAACTCTTCCTTTGAGTTCCTAGCTGTAGAGGTCCACTAACTAAATTGAATGCACTCTTACCTAGACCTACTGTGATCTACACTTGCTAAAAATTAGTTTGCATCTCATTCTCCTCCATTTCTGACCTCAGCAAAGTGCATGCCTTGGTTCAAGCTTTGCTTCCCCCTCTAATCAGGGCCAAGTCAGTCCCAGAGTCAGGATTTTTATTCCAAAAGCCGTAAGGGCTCCATAAGGAGCAGCAACTAACTCCCTGTGAGGAAACTTCTAAGATGTTTTCTTCCTCCCATCATCAAGTAAGACACCAAGAGCAGCTTCAGAAGGTCTGGCCATGAAAAATAACTCCAGGTTTAAAACCAGCAACAGTCAGCTGGAAATCATAACTCACTGCTGAGCTGTTTATGCACAGCTGGAGCAGACTGGTGTGGAACAGAGTGTGCAGGGCAGGTTGGCACAAGGATGCACAACATTCTGTTCTATATGCCCTGCTGCTTGGCTGCAGAAGGGATCAGCAGGGTCATACCCTTCAAGATGCCAAGGCCAGAGGCTGAAATGTATCAAACCCAGCACTATCTGGGCTATAGTATTTAGGAAAACAACGTGTAGAACTTCACAGCCCCATGCTGCAAACTTTGTCTTGTAAAATGTTTTATAAGCATCAAAGATGGCTCTTGAGACTGGAGATGAAAAGCTCCAGAATATTTTCTTCATCTATCACATCTCCAAAAAATATTACAAAACTGTCTCAAGATGCTTCCAGCTCCTTGCTGGAGACAGCAGGTCAAAAAAATGGATATCTATGTCCAGAAAAGATGCTAGAAAGATCTCTGCAGTTCTTTTGGATAAAGCTTGAGAAGCTGATTTATTTAATTAAATTATAATAGTGAGCAAGCAGACAAAGATTCTGGGACAGGCTTTTCCATAGAAAACTCACAAATGGGGACTTACAGAGTAGCAACATCTCTGAGGCTACTCTGAGCAAATAAAGCTTTAAGGGTAAAAAGCAGGGAGCAAGGTGCATGCAAGGATGGAGCTCAGGGACTGGAATGGATGGGAGCCAACAGAGCCTGGGGAGGACCAAAGACCCTTTAGTATAGGCAGGGATGACTGATCTCACACAGAAGGAGAACAGGTCAAACTCTTGAAAAAAGCCCAGATTATTAGGAAACAGAATCCTTTAGAAATTTTTCCACATTACTCCTGCAGGCAGTGAGACTGCGCATTTGAACTATGAGCTAACGGCAGGACTTGAATCCAACCATTCCCACAAAAATGCTAATACTCTTCAAACACAACTCATGGGCCAAAATTCCTCCACACCAAGGTGACAAATGAGCCTTGAAAGACATGCCCACAAAGCAGACAAGTCTCAGCTGATGACGAACAGGCAGCCGTCACTGCTGCGTGCTGCTCTCAACCTGAGTGGTAATAGCTACTGGCCTCAAGAACTAGTTAGCTCTCATTTATATCAGTGGAAAGCAGTGTCTCCACTGAAGTCAATATAGTTTCACTGGGCTAAGTGTGATCAAATTAGGCTTGATGTCCACAGACCTGAGTGTATTGCTTGCCTTAGGGCAGGGGGAGCAAGAACAAAGGGCTCATATATTGGTATCTGTATTTGGTCTGTAAAGGATTGCTCTCTCTTGCCCACCACATCTTTCAGCAACGGACTATGTGGAGTCATACAATTAAAAAGTCATTTATGTTCAAGATTCCCACATCTCTGACGTATGCCTTGTCACAGCACAGGAGTTTAGCTCTACTTCAGAGAGATTCGAGCATCATGAAAAGCTGGCTGCCAGCAAAAATCATTCTGAGAGGAAATAGGAGAGGAACAAAGAAACAGACACACACAAAGCAACCTGGAGATGTTACAGGACTCCATCAGAGCTGGCTCTGGGTACAAGCAAAGCAGGCAGCTTCCCAAAACAGTAGGGAGACCAAAGCATGGGAATATTTCCTCTGGTGTCCTTCCCCCTTCATGGCGCTGGATCCTGACTGATTGTCCTGTTGGTGGCAACTGGAATCAGGAATATGAAGAGCCAACCTTTGAGGTCACTCCCTTGATTCCTACTGGTAACCACGAACATCAAAGCTTTGTTTGCAGTGCTCCAACATGGAGTGTAAAACCTCCCAGGCTGTGCTGGTGGTGCAGGCAGAGCCTTGGGAAGCTGCTGGTGACCCTGACAGAGCACAACCAGCCTTCTCAGGGACCCCAGCACCTGGCCCTGGGAAAAGCTCACCTGCCACTGGAGCAGGATGGTTACCATTTCCATATTCCCACATTCTGCCTTGTGCAGATGATCACCACACCATCCCCACCAGCTCTGGGGCAAAGCACACAGGTGAACTTGCAGCTAGAAATGCACGAACTACAAACACATACCCCTTTTGTCAGCCACAGCATTTTACAGCCCATGGGGGAGTGATAAGCCTGGGCTCGGTATCTGCTTCATGCTATGATATAACTTTCAATCATGTTAATTAAATTAATATGGGCCATGCTAATGAAAACCACAAAATACTATTTTGGTGTCTATGAGCACATACATTTTGATAATATCAACTTGTCATTCTGATGTTCCAAATACCAGCAATGTAAACATCTAACAACACTTTCATCATAACAAAGGAAATTCTGCATCAGCAGCAGACTGAACGCAGACAGACTTGTGTAAGCAGCAAGCACCAGAAATATTCAGACACACTAGGGCTCACCAAGTGCTCCACAAACGCTCCTCCTATCTAATCTTTTAATCTACTTTTGAGGTATATTTTTGGCTCGTGTTTTGTTTTAGGTTAGGGGGTTTTTTATTATTATTATTCTTTCCCTGCATGATTAGCCATCCAGGAAATGTTTAAATTACAAAATCATAAGGTTTAAAAGATTTATAGATCAAATTATATTAACCTAATGCAATAGGCCAGCCATACGGAAATTAGAAGTCTTTATATTTTATTTTGGTTATTAAATTGCTCCCTTTATACTGTGTAGTTTGTTTGTAACAGCAAGGTTTTGCTGTCTGATGTCAAAACTCTCAGAGTAACCAAGCAAAAACAAATGACTTAGTCCTTGGTTCAAAGAAATAATAGGTTACCAGCATAATTAATTTTATGTTTAATTACTGCAGAATGAAACAATTCAACAATATCCAATCAATCCTCAGAATGACAGAACAGAAGGTCAGCAGTTGCTAAGTCAATTGTTTTGAAAGAGAAATTTATGTCAGGTTCTCTTTTATGTGCTGGAGAAAGAAATTGGATAAAAGTGGTCAAGCAAATGTTAATTAATTGTATAAATGTAATCCTCTTGTCATGCAAAAATCACAGAGACTCCAGGCACAGCGTGCAAAACACTGAGTATGCATCAGTCAAGGAAATCTAGAAATGACATCTTTGACTTAAAACAATAATAATGAAAGAAAGGAGAGCAAGCAGGAATGTTTGAAAGCCAGACTAGTTTTCAAGCTGGCGTTCAGAAGCACATTTGTACAAGCTGACTGGTTCAGTCTGGTGGCTACACAGGCAGGTCCAACATGAAGTCTGACCCTGCTTGGCTCCTTGTAGCAAATCTCAGAGATGGCTGCTTTTGCCCTCCCTGTCTTTCCTCAGATTAGGAAGTTAATTGGATTCAAAACTTCCAACTCCTATAATTATTTTTTCACCTGAGACACCAGGTATTCCACAAGGTGTTATTTCCCTGAAACACTAGCCTTTAGCTACACGACCACGCTTTCCCATCTTGCCTCAAAATAGCTGCTCCTGCTTCCACACTCCCAGGAAACCTTGGCATTTTGAGAGGCCTCACCTGCAGTTTCCAGCAGTTTCCATCATTTCACCATACATTTCACAAGGTTGTTGGTCAGGTGTTTCCAAGACCAAGACTGTCTGGTGGGCTCAGCCATCCTCTGACCCAAAATTTCTTTTTTTTTTTTTCTGCACTGCTCTTCTCTTCAAGCCTTGCTTATGTCACCTGTGGCCACTCTCTATCACCAGCTGCTTCTTCCTTTAATAACAGCTTGTGAAAAATCTTTAACCAGTCTATCATTTTATTTTATTCTTTCACCATCATCTTCAGCTGAAGGCTGATGAGGAAAGACCTGGTGGCCCAGTCATCAGTGCCACAATTGGACCTGGCAATGAGGTCCATGAGAATTTTCTGTGTTGGCTCTGAAGTCTTGCCAAGGCAAGGACAAGCACTGGGTGTTCCTTACCTCAGCTCCTGCCACACTAATGGAATGATCACAGCCCTTTGAAAATTAGGGCAACAGAAGCATTAGAAACCATTGATCTAATTATCACCATGGCAGCCTCTTTTAATTCATTTTTGCACAAAACCCAGCTGGGTAATTGACTGCATGCAGCGCACAGGCACACCAAGATCTCTGACTGGAGAAGACTTCCTTCAGCCAAGGATAAGTTCCCTTTGGTGCTTTATCATTGAGTGGGAAAATTGAGATGCAATTTTGCGTGTAAACCAAACCAAGCTGTGTTATGAACCAATTTGGTCACCTGCAAGGGGAGGTGACCTCAGGGAATTCTGGACAGACCAGCCTTGAGCTCTCCAGGACACAAAACACATTTTAACGTGCAAGCAACGCATTGCGAAGATGAATCTTGCAGCAGCTCTGCCATGCCTTGAGACCTTCTCTCTGAGGCACTTAGCTGGTACCAAAAAGGGGGAACGGCAAATGGCAACCTCCACCCTGTTCCACAGCTCATTCCATGGTGGGAAACCAGGCAGATAGGGAAGGAGGAGTGCTCCACAGCACCTCACTGGCATTCCTAAGCCTCATGCAGGGTTCAGCTCTTATTTTTCCATGGAAGATGCCAAAACATTTGCAGATTAGGCAACTATACAGCTGTATACTTGTTTTAAATGTATCTATTATAGGAGGATCCAAAAGATGGCAACCAGTGGGAAGAGCACACCATCCAAGAGCCCTGGCATGGACCCTTGTGATGTTGCTATGGCTGTGAGTGGTAAACAGCACCATGGAAAAAGTTACTGAGCTTGAGCAGGGACTGACTTTTAAATCTCAGTTGGGCATCCAGTTTAAACTTGAGACACAAATGTTTTAATGGTGCCTTGAAAGTATGGAGGACATCACAATTCCCTTCTTTTAGCTATAACTTTAGAGCAGAAGGTGAATGCCACTGCTTTCTGTACAGAAGGATGCTTAACACAAAAGGCAAAGGCACTGGAAACAACTCTTTCAAAACCTGCTCCTAGAGAGATTATTTCATGGTTTTGCTATTCTTGACTCTGGGCCGATGATGCCAGCATTACTAATCCTTGAAATGAGGGGGTTTACATTGGGAGTGTTGACATAACCTTAGCTACAGCAAGAAGAAAGGGTACTACAAGATGGAAATGTATATTTTTGGAAATAGATTTCATTCTGACAACCCTATAACAAACAAGTGAAATTTTAATACTGTGCTTCGATGAAAAATGAGCTGCTGAATAAACACCAGACTAATTCATAAAGAGCAAACTCAGCCTGTTTAATATTTCTTGAACTGTCCCAAAAATTCCATTGATCACTAGTGATGCTGTAAATAGAAAATTCCTACCATTTTCAAAGGAGCCAGGAGAATCTCACTGGGGTTTGCCTATCAAACTTTTAGACACTTTTGAAGCTCCCAGGCTAAAACATAATAAATCAAATATGAAATTGTATAGTGTTGGGCTGAGCTGGAACCTAGGATTATGTAGTCTGTTCCTGGAATTGCTTTAATTTTTTTTTGTGAAGTATTTGGTTTCTACTTAATTACTGTGTCCTCCACAAAAAAAGTCAAACATCCTTCCTTTGATCAATCAGCTATTTAGTTAGTAGTGCACAAATACTTCAAATATTACTTATTAGACCATTTTCCAGTTTAGTACTCATGTATGATAGTGTGTTTGATTCCTGGAAAACTAAATCCATGTCATGCCCAATATTAAAATAAGATCTTATAATACTGGGGTTGGATCCCCCCTCCCTGTCCCCTGCTATTCTTTCCAGGGCAGAGTTGTGAAAACAGCAAGATGTCAAATACATTGCATTAAGTACCAAGGCTTAAAATCAAATGGATATTCAACAAGCATTTATATAAGTCTGAAAGTTGAGAATCCTTCACTGTATTTTCCTAATTTGGGTGTTACTTTTGTCAAAGAATTCCTTTATCCTTGAACATATTCAAGGTGATAATTTTTGCCTGTTTTACCTGGTGTCAACCCTATTCCCTTCCTAGACAAGGAGTGCTGAGGCTGCTCATGACCCAAAAAACCAAAAAAAATGACTATAAAATCAAGAGCTCCTTGGGCTAAATGCCAAAAATGAGAAGAACGTTGCCTAATTTAAATGAAAGCACCTTTATTTCTTCTGCCCCTAAACCTGACCCTGCTCTCCCAGGGCACCAGGCAAGCTTGGACCTGCAGTTCCCTGATCTCTACTGGCACCTCGAATCCAAGCTGGTGGGGAAGTTTGGGATAATTTCATGTTAGGCAGAGTTAAAACCCAAGCTGTCCAGTTGCAGTGCTATTTTAGCTCAAGCTAGCATCTTTCCCACACTCCTCCCTTGTAGCACAGACTGACAACCTCTCCCCTGCTACAGCTTTTTATTCCTGTCCTTTCATTTGTCCTCCTTTTCCCAGAAAACACTCTGGGACATAACATCTGCCCTTTCCACCCCCGCCCCCACTCCCTTTTTTTTTTTTTTTTTAAAGGGAAAATATATCATTTTCAAGTGGCCCAGAAGCTGACATTCTTTGCTTACCTCCATTCTTTCCCCCACTCTCACTCTCAAATACTAAAAGCGTCCTTTTACAGCTTTGTAAAATGAAGAAGGAAAGGAGTGGATGATGTAGATGTCTGAACCAGACTTGCACACAAAAAAAATACCCTTGCCATGCTACTTGAAGTCAGCATTTTGCACTGAGAGACAGCAAAGCTGTGACTTAGTCTGCTGCAGCACAAGTTCTCTCATTTTCAAATGTTGCCTCTTGAATCATTCAAAACTTCTGCTCCTTTCTCCATAGGCACATAAGGACGAATCTATGAACATAAATGCAGAAAAGATTTGCATGTTTACAGTTCAGGGCTGTTCTGTGGATTCCTTTCAAATGCATGCATAGAAAGGCTCCTCACACCCTCCCCAAGTGCTCCCAAAACCAGCCAGGCTGTGCTGCCTATCTCTTACCCTCCAGCCTTGCCCTGAACCCCTGTAAGAGCTGATGTAAGCATAATTTTTACTTCTTCAGAGCTGGATCTGTTTGCTCAGGAGCACGTAGATCAAATTCTCTCACTCCCCTACTACACAATACAAAGTTCTGCATAGGTCAGGGCATGAATCTTTTTGTTAACAGCCCTTTTCTCTGTATACTCACCTAGCAGAGAGATAAATAAGTGTGTGTATATACACATGAATGTCAGTCTTCTTATGTGCATAACATAGCTCATGTGGAAGCTTTTTGCCTCTTTTTCCTCTAAAAGAATGAGGAAATTTTGTTTAATACAGGTCCCTCATCTTCAGCAGCACTTAAGAGAGAGTGATAGGTTTGCATGCCTCAGTTTTAGTTTATGAACTGCCAGCCCACTTTCAATGACAAAAGAAAATGTAACCTAGGTTGCTTTTCAACCACTGATTGTCAGATCCCATGTTCAATATGTCATGTGAAGTACACTTCATTAAGGACTGAATTACTTTACTTGTAACATGAGCTAAATTAAAGTCAACATCGGGCTACATAAATCACCAATTCAAATGCATCACTAAGTGAAACAGTCATCATCACCCCGTGCCCTAAAACAACCCAAAAATCTGGGCTTCATTTCTATATGTTGTAAGGAGGACAGATAGGGGTTTTTTTTAGGATAGATAGATTTTTTGTTCTTTGCTAGGACTCACAATTTTACTGTCAGAAGCTATTGGAGTTTTAAGGAACAGCAATGGCCCTGCAACACCTCTCATCAGACAACGTATTTCATGGTGCCGTGAATTCTCCGCTCACCAGGAGCAGACCCAGAGCATCCATCAGCCTGCCACAGAAGTCCTTCATCATCCTGACAGAGTGGAAATTCGGTATCCATCCTGTTTAAGCGAGGATATGGGAAGGGATAATCCTGGGAACACTTGAGCAGTGACCAGGGCAGTCCCCCTTGGGTAAGCCCCTGGATGACACGACTCCAGTCTGTGTGGTATTGCAGGATTCAGACTGACAGTTTCCCACCAATACATTTTTCTGTTACAAAGGGTGGAAAAAGCTATATGAAAAGGAAGTAGTTGGTAGGAAAAAAAATAGACCAGTGCCTCGTCTGTAAAAACACAGGACTTAATTATCTCCTCTTGCCTAAGTTTTATTCCAGTGCAGCCCTGTTGGGTAAAGAATAATTTTTCCTCCACATAGAGCTGAGAACAGATTTAAGCCTCCTAGATTCATTCTGAAATTTTAGGGAAGGCACTGCCTGGCCAGAGCTGTGAAAGATGTTTCCAGATGACAATGGGTGGCAGAAATAATTAGCATGAAGAGCCAATTCTTTATGCCCATTGCCCAAGTCAGAAAAACGCCTCTGAGGTCTGAGAAAATCAGTGTAAGACTGGTGAACAAAGTAAAGAATTACAGTCTAAATTGCTTCTTCATATTTATTTCAGCTGTTTGAACGGTGTATTAACTTCTGTTAAATACGTAAACTAAAGTTACTTATTAAAAAGTAAATAAGACTTGTCTGTTCTTTTCAATAGATCTTTCATGTGTTTTTAACTTGAGAGGAAGATGAGAAGTGAAATAGTAAAGAGGCCCTTTTTTGCTGGTCTGCTTGCCATCTGGATCTCTCTAGGCCCTGGCATCTGCAGGAGAGGAAGGAAAAAATCAAAGTATTCCTGGAAGGAAGAAGAGCTACTACCTAGTAGGCGAATGGGAGAGAGAAACCCGGAACTCAAGGGAAGGAAGAAGGGGAAATATGAAACTCATTTATTTAGCCTCCCAGTGCAGATTTCTTAGCATGCCCCTTAACTTTCTGATCTCTTTGTTTTCTTGAGTATGATGATTTTCATGCCTTCTATTCTTTTTTCCTCACATTTTAGTTTGATGTTCTTTCTCCACAAGCTTCCTGCATATGTCAGCATGAAACAATAGGCTCTCATTACACTTGGCTTCTTTCATCTCCTTCAGACACTGACCTACATTTGTTCTGTTTTTGTCAGTGTGGAAACGTTTTCCCGTACTGGTTTGTTAAAAAAAATAAATCACATGTTCCATATTACCAACCATGTTCTGTTGTCCAGAGTATTTACTCTGGATGGTCTTGCAAAATAACTCCAATTTAATTGTGAAGTCCTGTAGTACTCAGATACCTGGCTGGAGCTGAAGTGTTACCAGAGCATGGGAAACCAAACCTTGGTGAGCACCAATTCATGTGCTGACATTACAGGATTAGCCAAAAAAAATGTGCATCCACAGTGAGGTGGGACCTAGACTTCACCATGAAGTCTTCACATCATAACCAAGCCTGTGACAAGCTACAGGAAAATCATCTTCCACCCCACTCCTTTATGCACTCCTTGAACACTGGTGCATTTTTCATGGGTTGTTCTGGTAACACAGCACCATTTCCATCATTCTTACTTTTCCAGCAGAAAACTCGGTCAATTTTCTGAAAGAAAGTGGTGATGGGTTTGCTCCAGGCTGCCAAGCCCAGAGCAGGAGTAAGGCAAGAAGTGTGGGATCAGTTTGAAGAGGGTGGCAGACATTCTCTGCCGAGCAACCTGGGGAAGTCCAAGTGACATTGGGGAATATCCTCAATTCAGCCCAGGGCCTCCATTTGTGCAGTCCTGTTAGAGAGCTAGTATTGCTTTCACAGCACATTGCAGGAAGCTGCTGAATAAGTAGGAGGCATTTCTATTTGCATTTAAAGAAGAGTTTTGTCAACACAACTACTCCCAACTTCTAGCACTGGGATCTTAAGGATTCACAGCATCTGTGACTGAACTGTTGACTTGGGAGTAATGATCCCAACTCACCCAACACAGAACCAGGATCAAGGTGCCTTTTTCACAAGGCACTCACTCATGGACACCTACAAAATATGGCAAGCCTCTTTCTCTGAGGAAGTGTATAAAACTCTAGAAAATTAAAACAAAACATAAGCAGTTGCACAAAAGCCACCATCCAGTCATACCAACCACATATTTTATTAAACTCAACATGCAAAACAGCAGAGGCAGCAGGTTTCATCCTGGCACTTCCAAACAACAACCTAAATAAATACAGTGCTGATGCACAAAGAACTAGAATTTTGGTAACATGGTTTGGCAAAGCAATCCTGACAATCCATCTTCTGGGAACATGCCAGGTTTGACCTTTGTCTCATAAACCAAGGGCTTAGCATTCCTTAACCCATCCTACTTTGTGGGAATGCCTATGCCTAAGTATTGCACTGCCCTTCTGAAGACAATAATTTTTTAATACTTTTTTTTTTTAATGCTCATTGGTCCAAGGAAAGAAGCACAATGAATATTTACATACTGGCAAAGCCAAAGCAGCTACAACTTGAATATTCAGACAGCCTCAACTGGTGGGTAGGCATGCATATAACTTAAAAATGCCAAACCACCATCATTTGCCTGCTCAAATACTTAGTTTTGGGACCACACACTTGGGAATGTGAGTCAAACCCCTGCATCTCCAAGGCACAGCAGAGCTGTGCTGCTGGCAGTAGCCATTGTGAAAGCTGCACCACATGGTGTGTTCAACTTGACTCGTGGCCAAAATGGGACTCCCAACACACAGCTCATGGTGTCTTTGCAAACAGGGCCCTGGGCAGAAAGGTGGAGACAGATAGACAAATCTGACCAGCCCATAGCTCCCAAGAGGGCATAGAAAGGAATAAAAAAAAGGCAGTAGGAAAGAGCTGAAAGACATAGATGATCTTCTGGGTCTGAACACCATGTTCCAAAGGTCAAGGCTGCTTCTTCCCCTAAGGAGCACTGTCTCTGGAGGCACTGCAGCACCAGGCACTGTCCCCTGCTGCCTGGAACACTCTCACACTTGCAGTCACACTGTGCCACATGGACTCCTGAGCTCCATCAGGACAGGAATGAACATAGTCACACTGGACATAAACATCTATCACTCTGAGATGGAAAGAGATTTCTCAATTAATAAATCATCATAGCAATTGGGCATTTAGAAAAAAAATGTGTGCTCTGCTTTGATTAGAGAATGCACTTCAGGAGCCACGTTCTGATATTTCCTGATTTAATCTCCTGTTAAAAACCACCTGGAAAGTGACCATGTAAGCTTTCCAGCCCCAGTCAAAAGTATATTCTTTGGAGACACTTCAGCTCTTTCTTCATTTAAGTGCACAGAAAGATGACATACTTACTCATGAGTGATGGTTGGCCAAAGGGGTCTTTAAAGTCCTAAATCACCAGACATAACAAATTAAGTTTTAATACTAACTTAGGTGGAGCATGGAAGACAGAGTGGCTTGTTCCTCACTGCGAAAGCTTTGCACTGCCAGCCAAGAGCCATGAAGCAGCTTCAGCAGGCAAGGTCAGGATTTACCTCACACGGGAAGACCTCGACCACTGTGGGAAGACTGCCTTTGGAAAAACACACAACACCCTGAATATCCCTTCTGCAGCCTCACCCATGCCAAGTCACACATGCCATTGAACTCACATAAGAAGTGACATGCAGGGAGACTTCTGGCATGCTGAAGGAGACAGGTATTTTGGGAAACACTCGCATATCTGTCCCCACAACACAGTAGACCTCTGGTATACGCTCTTCCCTTTGTAACAGTGATAAAACCAAAATACCAACTGTCTGAAGACTTACTGCTCTTTCACATCCAAATCCCCTCTCCTTTACCCCAAACACGGGAAAGATTGGGTCCCAGTGAGGACCTTCTTACTCTGGCTTGTCTCCATGTGCAACAGATTTAGTGCCTCAGCCAGAAACCACAACTCTCAATGCTATTGCCCCACACTGAAATCCTGACAAGTACTGTAGACTTTTTATAACTGATTAGGAGATTATTTTGGCTGGCCTTGCACTTGCATAGGTGATTTCTAATGAATGCACAGTGCTTTGGTATACGATGCCAGCTACAAGCTCTTTATTAACATTTATTGGTATTAGGTAACATTTTGAATTGACAGAACAAATCATTCCTAACCCCAAAGGACTCTTGCAAGCTCTGTAAAATATTTATGTAGAGGAAGGACTGTGCTGAAGTTCCAAATGACGTCTTTCCATGTCCTGAGCAGGTGAAAGGCAGCAGACAGGCACTTCAGCACACACACATCCTATGCAAAAACGCTCTGCAAAAATAAACTGAAGTAAGTAATGACAACTTGATGGGCTTCATGGAGGAAACGACACGGTTGCTGAGAAATGTGCAGTGAGGTCAGAGGACTGTCTCAGCCACATCAAGGTGGTGGCACAAGGAGGGGGTTTCCTGAGTATGAGCAAGGACCAGATGCAAATACAAATGGCAGTGATGAGAAGCATCATCACCACCAGACAAGTGTGCAGTCTCTGAGCTCAAGCTGGCTCAGAGACAATCACAGACTAGCCCACAGCTAGGATGAGCTGATATTTGCTTTATGACCAGCTCTGCTAGAATGTTTCCAAGCTTTTGGAAGATTGCATTACCAAGAGGTGCTTTACAACCCAAAAGCTTCAGTGGATGGCAAGCAATTTTGCAGAGCATCCTGCCATCTCTGCTGCTGGTACTCAGCCATATATCATTGCCTGCAGATATTAAAAGATGTGCCAACCCAGCCACCTGAGGGGAAGAAAACGAGAAGCATGCCTGTCAGTGCAGCTCTGCTCCAGATAAGGATATAGAGATTATCAGATTCTATTGAATCCCTCAGCAGCACCTGAGATGTAAACCTCAATTCCTATTAATAGTCACTCTAGGTCTGTCTCTCCTATCTTCCATTTTCTCTCCTCTTAACCTCCTGCCTAATAAAGGTCAGGCTTGTTCAGCCATGGAAAAATCCTCTCTTGCAAGTTCTCAATGGGAGGCAAGCTAAGACAACAGCCCAGGTAGAGAGTGGTACAATGGAGCAGGATGCACATGTGCTGAGCATTTGTTCTGATCCTTTAAAGCCCACAACAAAAATATCACCAACTGATTTTCCAGCAAGCGAGCTGTAAGCATCAGAAGGTGAATTTTCTTTTCTCAATTTTATTTCCCTTCTCTTTTGTGTATGTTTATATTTTTATTCCTCTGGCCTAAAGAACAAACAGGATTTGACTTTAACAATAAAGCTTTTTTCCTTCTCCTTTAAAGGATACAGCTAAAGCAGAATAAAGAGAAAAGGACCGAAGTAAAGATGCAGTTCTGTATTAACACCTGAACTGCAGTATTCTTTTCTCTGGTTGCCTTAAAAATAAACTCTAATGTGCTGTATATTCAGGTACACAAAATATTGTGCAAAGATTTCTACACTTTGTTCATCTGGATCACAGAAATCTTAAGGCTCTCAAGCTCAGAACTTCACTGCACCCTGGAACACAGGAGCCCATTTCCAAGAGGTTTCCAAGAGGGAATGAAATACACATGCTGCACCAATGCCATGCTGGGACATCAGAGAGGCGGGGTACTTCCCAACCTCAGCATCCCCAAACTGGGGGTTCTGTGCCCTCCAAGCAGATTCTGTACAAACAAGTGCAGAGCACCCTGACAGCCCAGCTCACAACCCAGGGTCCAAAAGCCACCACATGTGCTTTGCTCCCTGCTCATTCTGTACCTACACAGTCAGCCCATCTCAGTGAAACCATCAGACTTGTGCTGCTAGGGCCTCAACTCACCATCTCATCATCCCTTTCCTGGATGGAGGTGGAATGGGGCAAATGATGCCCATTTCCCTAAGTGGAAACATCTCCTTGACCAGAGTCACCACGGAAATACACATTCTTCCCAGAAGGTGCTGCTCCATCTCAAAATGAATGCAAAGCAGCCAAGGACTTCCATTTCTACACTATTATCCAAAAAGTTGGGGGTTTTTTTAAAATTACACAGAAAGAACAGGCCAGCCCAGACCTCAGGGGCCAGTCCCTCAGCTGGTGTGAATTAGTCAAGCTCCTTCAATACAATTAGAGTCATTTACTCCCACTGAAAAACTACTTCAGAAAAATGGAAGACTAAAAAGCCAGTATCAGGGTCCAGATTTCAAATCCTCTGCCCAGCCAGACTTCCAGATGGTATCAATCTGCCTAGACAACCCAGAAAGTCTAACCAGATCTCTCGAGACTGGCATTTCAATGCTTTGGATGGTGGTGCAGCACAAGGATGATCCTGACCTCTCTAGTTTTAATCAGGTGGAGAAGAAAATAAAAGAGACCAAGGCATTTTGCTATTGCCATGGTTTCAAGACAGTGACCAAAACTGAAACAGTATCTAACTTTAATTAATGGGCTCCTGTCATCAGCCCTTTCTTCTCTCCTCCTCTACGATAGCGGCGTCAGAAGAAAATTGCCAAATCTAGTGCAAAGGCTGACAACCTTCACAAAAAGGTTTTTGTATGCAAAGCTTTAAGAGGAAGCACAACTCAGAACCCACCAAAAAAAAGGGAAAAAAAAAAAAAAAAGACATCTGCATGTTTTTCCAAGTGTTTTGCTTGGTCTGAACGGGTTTATTTTTCCTGCAGAGCCATGAGTGTGGTGCTGACTGTCTCGCAGCAAGAGCCCAGCTAAGGCAACTGCCAGCATGTCAAAGAAATCAGGTAACAGGGGGAACGGGTCCATGAAGCAGGAGAGCTCATCCATCTTCAGCTGAAAACTCCCTTCAGGACCAGTCCTTTCGGTGACTCCCAGCTACTTAACTTCTCCAAAGGCCCTTTCTTCCCAACAGACAAGACCACACAGGATCTAACCTGCAGATCCTGTTGTCCCAACAGAGGCCAGCGCCAGATGTTTGGGAAGATAATGTAGACAAACAAACAGGAAAAGCCCTATCACGGAAAGATAGGGAACAATCTAATCTCTCCCAAACAGCTCTTCACCTTAACCCCAAAATTCACCTCCGGTTTTAAAAGCTAATTTACTCCAGTTCAGTGTTTTTGTCAAGAAATATGACTGTGTTGACATCATGCAAAAACAGCAGTAACAACCTCGAATGGACAGAAACACCTGAAGATGCTTAACTTCCACCAGCACTGTTCTAAAGTAATTTGTAAAAGTTTAAAATATGTGTTTAATTTCTACCATCGAGTGAAGCAATTTAATCAGCCAAGAGGTTTCTTTGGTCTCCTCCTTTAGTAAACCTCTAATTCCTTTTGAACTCCTGCTGTGTTTCCAGTCCTAAGAACTCAAGACAGTAGCCATCACACTCACTTTCAGACCCCCTGAAGCCAAGAGGATCAAAGTTACAACACACAGCCACCAGCCCTAATATTAAAATGTTACACACAAAATGTTAGTCACTACATCTCTTCCATACAATTCTCCTTAGACAAACCACATAGCAATGCTTCATCGTAGAGCACAAACCTATTTACATATTTTAAAGCACATTGGGAGGTCGTTTCCTGACAAAACAAAGACGTTTTAAGGCATATTTACTGTCTGTGTTTCCACATGTTAAGAAAAAATTTTGATTACAAGCGGTGATTAATTGATCACATACAGCGCGCGTGCTTTGGAATTGCTGTGAATAGAATTGCATTGAAAACATCCTAACAAGGACATCCCCAAATATTTGAAAACAGACAGAGCTGCAAAATGAATGCTGAATGTCATTCAAAGCTGATAATAACCATCTTTCAATGCCAGTAAACAAATAAACAAAACCTTTTGGGTTAACAATTATTGAAAGAGTTTTAAATTGCTGATTACTATTGTAATATCTGAGATGGAGAACAGCTGAATTTCTGTATGCTAAGAAGAGCTTGCTGAAGTGACAAGGACCATTTTGTATATGGGTAGTTTTCACTCCTTCGTGGTACATTGGAATGTATATCTAAGGAGGAAATCAAAACTATATTGCTATATCTAATAGGAAACATAAAAACAAAGGACTCTCAATGTTGAGAGCTTTTCCCTTTTTCCAGTAAACAAGGAATAAGCCCATGTTTCTCTATGTAATTTTTCTAAAACATTGGCATTCCAGTTCACATTAGCTTAGCAGAAAATTCCCAAAGGTTAATGAAAAAGAACTTTCTCTGAAACAAACAATAAACCAAGTAACACCAAAACAAAGAAACCCACAGAGGTAACTTGGGAACAATGAGGGATGCTGCTGGGCAGCTGACAACCAAAACAGCCACTTCAAATATCAATAATGCATTTTCCAGTCTGCTTTCCTCTCACCTCTGCATTGCATAGCTTTTTGTTGGGATCAACCATACCTCAGGATCCTATACAAATAATTCCACGAGCAAATAGGTAAACACCCAGCCTGAAGTCGCAGCAGAACAATCTCACAGAAAGCTTGAATAAATTAGATGCTTCCAGATCATCTGGTCTTCATGAAAATCACCTATGGTAACTAAGGAACTAGCTGTGGCCATCTCTCAAATGCTAATCTGAGGCCTTATGGAAAGCAAGGGAAGGTCTTTTGGGGGTTTGTTTCTTGGTCCTTAATTTTTTATTATTTTGGTTTTTTAAAATTTTTTAAGAGATGGTGTACTCTAGAAATTTAACCTGCTATTAAAAAAAAAAAATCTGGGAAAAGTAGATCATCTGAAAACAACCTAGCAAATAAAAAGGAAATGCAGACTGGCCAACATGGACTTCTTACAAAAACCAATATTATCAGATTAACAGAGTATCCTCTTATGATATCATAACAGCCTGCACAGAAAGAGAAATGCAACTTCAATAAACTCTTATGACATTCTCATAAGCAAATCAAGAAAACATGGTCATGATAGAGCTACTTTGGGTTAAGTGTAAGGGTATTTCTTAAAGCCATTTCCAGAAAGCTGTTGTCTACAATTCCTGGTTGAAATGGCAAAAGCATTCTCCAGGATCAGTCCCAGCCCTGGTCTTTATTTCCATTAGTGCTCTAACTAATGGGATAGAATATATTAAATTTGCAAAGGGGACCACATTGGGAGGGACTTTATGGACAGGATTAGAACTCAAAACTGGAGCAGCAGCTTGAAGGTGATACAATTAAATTCAGTGAGGACAAATCACAAAATCACAGAATAGTCTGAGTTGGAAGAGACCCACAAGGATCATCAAATCTAGCCTTAAGTGAATGGCCTATACAAGGATCCAATCCATGACCAAAGTGAAAGGTTCTGCATTCTGGTGGTATGACCAACTGCACTAAGGAGGGGATCATAAGACCCCAGGACACCCCTTCTCCAGGGAAACCCTCCCATTTTAACCCTGTTTTTCACAAGAAATCACTTTGTTTAGGGCATCTTGAAGAAGAGTTTCACACCCCCCAACCCCCAGCAATAATTTAGGGACTACCCAGTAAGCAAAAACAAACCAAAAAAGCCCCTGCTCTTCAACTGAAATTATATGGAGCAAAAAGGAAAATGTTAATGGATTTATAGGGAAAAAAAATAAGCTCCTACTCTCTTCCCATTGTTTTCAACCATCTGGTGTCTCCTAATTCCCACTCAGCTGGCTGGCCTCACGGACTGCCATGGTCTCCCTGTGTCACCAGGGCTCTGAAACCCTCCTGGCAGCAGGGTTTGGTGGGGTCAGCCTCCCTCCCTCTCCATGAGGGCTGCAGGAGCCTTGCTGCTCCCCAGCAATGAGGGCTTATCTCCATGCCCTGGGATTTAAGCATGTTTATTATGCATGTAGGCTCTGCTCCCTGCTTCCTGGTAGATGGAGACATACCCCAGTCCCTTCGGGTAGCTTTCCTTTGTAGAGCAGGCAAGAGGTAGACTTGTGGCAAATAGCATTACTCCTAAGTAATTTTCCCTTACTTTGTATAAGCAAATGCCTTTGATATACAACAATCCCCGACATGTTCAGGTTACATGCTTATTTTAAGATCTTTTGTTTACTTTATGATCTTCATAGGTCATTGACATCCCATTTAGCTCTGGTGACCCTGTTTATACAATCGCAATATACATTAAAAAGCGTTCCTTTGGATAACATTAACATTCTTGATCTTAATCCATCACATGGGCTAACAATAGCTCCAGCTCAGATGTGTACGTAGCTGTTAAAAGCTTTAATGTAAAATCCAATACACATATCGAGTGGGAGAGGCCTGATCAAACAGATTGGCTTTCTTTTTTCCATTCTAAGTGGCAGAGGATCCAGAACTATGTAAACTCTCACAAAATGCACTGCAGGACCCCTCCAGCCACCACTCAGTGCAATTAGATTCACTGAAAAATGTGACTTTTTCTCCAACCCCTCACCCATCTCCAGCACGTGACACTGTTGCTGGAGCAGTCAACCACAACCATCTCCAGGAGCTTTGATTCCTGCTGTTCTCCCACTGGCTGAAAACATGAGTCGGTGCCGACCTGGCATCGAACAGACTCTCCAGGCAGAGGAGCAGAATCGTCCTGCAAACACCCTGAGGGCTGCAGCTTCTCTCACATGATGGGCCAGGAGTGTTTACTAGCAAATTCACTGGGAAGTTATGCTGCCTGCCATGAGTTTATTGACTTACCTGATATTTCTCTGCCGTGTTGCCCACCTGCTGTGGGAAAACCATTGTAGGGTCTGAGGTGTGAGCAAATTCTGGGCTTCCCTTAAGGCTGCCACACCCAAAGGACAAAAAAAAAAAAAAAAAAAGCAGCCAAAACTGTACCCCATACCTTCTGCAAAACTCTGGCCAACTCCAGTAAATGGAGCTCAGGGATGGGAAGGCAATGGTATATGTCAAGTAACTCATGAGGAAACAGGGATGGGAAGGCAAGTAACTCATGCAGGAAACAGCAGGTTCTATAGGAAAATCAGCCAGGATGGCTTAAAGACACCCAGAAAGCAAGCATGGTCTTCTTGAATGCTGAAGAAGTGGTGGACCTTGGGTGGTATCATGGCAGCAGTGTTGAGTGTGAAACTGAGAAAGACCATGACAAGGAGAGTTAGGTATTTTTCCTTTACTGGGCCTGGTGATGATAATGCAAGAGAATAATATAAGGTTTGAAGACATAAAAAATTCTGCTTTTTTTCCCCAGTGTTTGCATCTGACTGAATTCAAAGAGATGAAGTCCAAAGAGCACCATGCAAAGCTACCTTGAGTCCTTTTGGTTTTTTTGGTCTGTTCCAGGAATGGCTACCTCTATGTTGGTAAAGAACAGACTTGGTGACCTCACAAGGTCTTCTCCAGCACCACTTGCCATGACTTCTGCAATGCTACTTCTGCAGCAGCTCCTCTCATTAGAGAAATATGCACCTCATAAGCATGATGAAAGCCAAACAATGTGGCTGTACCTAGAACATGATGACCCTTCTTTTTGCCTTTCTTGTTTTCCCTTCCTCCACAGGTTCAAGAAATGCCATTTTGGCAGGCACATGAATATCTTTTGGGCTCAGCCCATATTTCCCAGGAGACTGGGTTCAGTTGCAGGGTAAGAGAAAAAAGTCCTAATAAAACATCTGACACAGTTGCCATGACACACCAAAGGCAGGATGAATATGCTGAAGAGGACATGTGACACGAGGAGAAAGGAGAGCAGCTGAGAGAGCCAGGCGACACGTCCTTGGGTCAGATGGTCACCACAACAGCTCTGGCACCTTTGAGCTGTGCCAGCTGTCCTACTGCCAGACCCTCTGTCATGTCTCTGATTCCTGAGGAATCAGAGAAAACATTTGGGAGATTCAGCATAGGGCTGGGTTGCAGAGGGAGGCTGCCAGCTGCACTGCACCTTTGCATGTCCCACCTAGCAATGAACAGCACTCCTGAAACACCCTGGGGCTGCAAAGCAAAAGGGGAGATGATATCACACTGAGGTCTCCCTGCTTACGAGTGACCAATTGTTTTCTCTCTGCCCTATTAGTTGGTTTTGTATGCCTGTGTGTCTTCTGAGTACAAACTGAATCTTCGTTCAAGGTGCACAATACTAAAATCTTAATTCAAATCAGACCTTAAATTGAAAAAAATAAAATATAAAATTCTAAGTGAGTGAAAAGTGGATAATGCAAACTCTTCTACCTCTGAATTACAAAGTAAGCTTGCATCTAGTCACAATTGTAGGCTTCAAATCAGAAGTGAGCAAGCAACTGCAAAAGGATAAATTTACAAAATTAGGCAGGGTGCAGCTTTGCTCAGTGACACAGTGCCAAGGGACAGGAACATGGGTGTGGGTGTCTGTGTACATCTTGCCCGAGGGTCAGCTCTGCATGGATGGATGTGCTGTGAATTCAGGGACTTGTAGTTTTCCCTGGGATGGTGCTGGTGCCTGGGAGCTGCTTTGGCAATCCTGCCTTATTCCCAGCTGCCAGTACCTCTCCAAATCACCAAATCATTTGGGGCCAGATGGACAGCTTATAGGATGAGTGTCTTTGGACAAGAAGAAGGCAAGCTGAGACCCACATTTTACAAAGGGCAAACTCCCCTGAGGTCAGGCACAGTATATTTTTTGCACTTGTGGTGCATCAGGAAGCAAGAGAGCTCTACTGTAGCTCCTCACTGGAAGGCCCAGGGTGCCAAGAGGGGGAAGCATGGCATGGACATCCCTTCCCTTCTAAGCTAACCTGCAGAGGCAGGCTTCAGCACATACTCCAGGAGCTACACTGGTGTGCCTGGGGAAGTTCAGAATGGGGAAAAAGAGAGAAGATAACGGACAAATTCCCCATTTCACTCCAGAAATAAGGTTTGCCTGATGTGCACGGAGAGGTTCACATTTTCCAGAGCTCATAGGCAACTTTTGTGGGATGGGAAATGAACCTACTAGTTTTTGCTTTGCCAAAACCACATTTTATAATGCTGTAAACTGATTTCACACTGCTCTCTTCAACACCTTTGAGCTGCCTGAACCACCACATTATTGAAGATCTCGCTCCCCCTGTCCTTTGTGGTTCAAAAGCCACCAGACAAAACAAACAACCCAATACTGAAGATTGCCCTGCCTCACAAGAGAAAGGAAGAGCAGCAAATCCCTGCAGCATCTGTCTTCCACTCTCTGGTAAGTTCTGGGGCAGTTTTACTCATGGCATTTCTCCTAAGAGAAGTGTGAACCATGGTGGAAGAGCTCTTTATAAATCTGGAGCTGCTCCCCCCTGAGTCCACCCCCTCAGCTAGCTGAGCTCTTGAAGCACCAGTCTCTCTTTCCAGCCATGTAGCTCACCAGCTATGGTTAAACTCAGCTGCACCTTGAGGAAGGAGGGCAGTCTTGAAGGGAGAAAAGGTTTTTTGAGATGTTTTCAGCTGGTGAAACAAAAGCTACAGGGAAAAGCCTGGATGTGGCACAGCAGTTTTTGTCTGTCGTTTCAGATATTTATACTGGAATATGGTTGTTATCTCTTCCATCCTAACTTCTCCTTCTGCTCACTACTACAGGGAGCAGCTTTAGGATGGCACTGCACTCTACTGCCATAATATTGAAGATGTAACTAATTCACCATTTAGACTTCATTGCCTATAAAACAGGAGGAGGAAATGGGCTGTGAGCATGATAAGGAGCAAACCCTGGTTTGAACACAAATATACTTGAGAGTTGGGAGTAGAAAGAGGAAATTAAAGACAATCAGCTGAAAGCATTTTTCCAGCCATCAGGCATTGTGGTGAATGTGCAGGATGGTGCCATGACCACCAGCTGCAGGAGAAGATCACCCCAAAGCCAGCCAGACTGGACACATCTCTGATATTTCAGGCCTTCCAGTGCTTCTAGGATCCCAATTAAATAAATTACTGCAGGAAATACTTATAGCATCATAGAATATTCTGTGTTGGAAAGAACCCACAAGAATCATCCAAGTCCAACTCCTGGCCCTGCTCAGGATAGTCCCAGGAATCCCACCATGTGCCTGAGAGTGTTGTCCAAACTTTCTTTGAGCTCTCTCAGGGTTGGTGCTGTGACCACTGCCCTGGGGAGCTGTTCCAGTGCCCAGAAAACCCCTGGGTGAAGAACCTCTTCCTAATATCCAACCTAAGCCTCATTCATGTCATTTCCTTGGATCCTGTCACTGGTGACCACAGAAGAGAGTTCAGTATCTTCCCCTCCTCTTCCCCTCATGAGGAAGGTGAAGACTGCTGTGAGATCTCCCCCTCTTTTCCAGGCTGAACAAACCAAGTGACCTCAGTTGTTCCTCATACAGCTTCCCCTCCAGACCCTTCACCATCTTTGAAGTCCTTGTTTGGATGCTCTCCAGTAGTTTTATATCTTTTTTATATTGTGGTGCCCAAAACTGCACACACTTGAAGAACAATATTTAAATCTTAGCCTCTCCTTAAAGTCCTGGCTAAGCAAAAACCTCTTCCCTAAAACTTCCTAGACCTTCTCAGAGGATGTGAGCACTCCTGTTTGGAGAAGAGATAAATGCGTCAGAACCAAAACCATTCACCCCAGAGCCAGATCAGCCCTATCTCCTGACAGGAGAGAGAGGGAGGAAGGGAAAACTCAGTCCTCAAGACTGGCTCTGGTCAAGCCTCAAGCTCAAATCTAGGACAGAGCAAAGAATTGCTTTTGGGTCTCTGTAATTGATATTAAACTGCCTGTGTGGACACAAACAATTGCTTCAGAAAAGACTGAGATCCACATCTCTATATATTCAATATCCTCCAAGCTGGGATATTCACTTGGAAAGTAGGAGACATGGATGAAGACTGTTGCTCTCAATTAAACAGACATCTGAGAAGAGCTGTGACAGTGGGGCTGCTGGAGGCAAACCCAATTCCCCAGCATCCACCTGCCTTGGATCCCACAGCCAGAAAGGGCTCTGGAGAGCTGGCCAGAGTGTGTGGAGTGGGAGGCCCTACTCTCTACCTCACCTTGGGGGTGCACTCTAAGAATAAAACACCTTTGCAAATGCCTCCAGCGTTTCCTGGAGCTCCCTAAAACTTGCCAAATTTCCTCAAGATTTTCCAGGGATCCCAAACTCACCCGGGCTGTTCAAGCCTAGAAGTGTGAAATCTTATTTTCCAGTTCTTTGCTCAAATTTAATGAACCATCCCCTGTGTAACCTCCCTTGGAGAACATTTTGAAGCCCCGTGTACTTCCCTCCCCCTCCACAGCCAACACAGCCAGCATCTGGCAGGAGCCCCAGCGTTTATCTTTCCAAACTGGGCTGGGAGGACTTGGTTACTCGAGTCGCTCACAAGTTTCTCTGTACCCTGCAGAGGGAGGAAAAGCCACCAAGAGAAGAGAGAGGTACAACAAGGGCATCTAGCCTCCTGTTTCTTCAGCAAGAAATTGCTAGAGAGTGATTTGAGCCAAACCTGAGCCACTGCTCGGGATGAAGAGCCTCTGGGAACCTCGATGAATCTGCCCCTAAGATAATGCTCCATTTTCCCCCTAACTATTACTGACTGATTAAATGAACTTGAGCATATAGCAGGTCTTTGCTGCTGTTGTTATTTTCAGCGTTACTGTTTTTTTGGATAAGATATACTTAGGGAAAACACTAGAGATCTCAATTAAGCAGCTGGGTGACTTATAAATATATATTTATGTTTGAAGCCTAAGTGGCCATTGGCTTCCCTACTGTTTTACTTAGCTAACAAAACAACTCTATCAAAGTAAGTATTATTCCAAAACCCAACTTCCTGCACAGAATGCTCCCATGTGCTCCATCAGTCTGCTTCTCTGATGAACTACATCGTTTCTTATAAACTGTCCATGGCCCATAAATTTCCAAGCATAAAGGCTATTACTGTGCTGTGCAAATCTGCTGAGAATTTCATCCTTATAACTTCATTTCATTTGGGTGCAAATGAGTTTGGTAAGAAAGTTGATCCGCAAACTTTTTCCCCCGTCTTCTGCTTTTGAGCTTATTTTGATAAGTAATACTTACTTGATTTAGACTTGAGGTGGGCTTTGTTTTGACTGATTTCAGTCGGACTGCCTCTGCCTCAAATTGGCTTTCTTTAAAAAGGGGAAAAAACCCAACTGCTCAAGCATTCCTTTCTCCAAAACTTAAAAACAAAATTCACAATAAACGATGGATGAAATTAGAGCAAATTGGGGTTTGGGTCACCTATTAGATAAATATTGCAAATCTACTCTGTTTTGTAATTCAAAGAGAAGATTCCTGCATGTATTCAAGTATTGGGAGCAATAACTACTTCATAAAAATCCCTTTTCCTTTTCTGGACCAAGCCACAGGGTCACAGGGTGGTGGAAAATTGAGGATTTTTCTTTTTTTTTTTTTGTGTGTGTGTGCATGCAGATGAAAACCTCTTATGAATGTTTTGCTCATTTTTAGCTCTCACAATTGCCTGTTTATGTTAGGACTCCTGTTGTCACATGTAGCGGACAGATCTTCAAACAAATTGTAGTCTTTCTGTCCACCAAACAGAAAAATGAGTGGATTTTGCCATCGGGTGCAGCACGAGGCTTGTGCTTTCCCTGGCTTAATTCCAATTTCCATAACAATACAAATTAGACTTGCTCAAGGCCATCGAAGAAGTGGGGGCGTGGGGGAGAAGATGAAATAAGCCATAACTCTCATGGCTTTCTTCCTCCAAGCCCCAAAAGCAGTCAATCACAAGCAATATGGAAAAAAAAAAAAAATAATGTGCAGAGGGACGTTTTGATATCTTGATTCTGGAGACTTCTTGACTACCTTGTACTAATTTCATTATGCTCAATTTAAGGGCCTTTTTATTGATAGATACCCCAGGAAATATGACTTGGAAACAGCGTGTTACCTTGGGATATCACCAACCATTTGACATTGGGGGACTAAAACAAAAACAGATGTTTTAGGAAATAAGCAGCTTGAATATATCACTCATAAACCAATTAAAACTTTCTGTAGCAAGTTGACATTTCCCATGAAGCAAGCAATGGGAGCAAACTCAAATCAGTTGGCTGCGAGCTACAGAGCAATTCCCAGCCACGGATTTTTTTTTTAATTATTTTTTTTTTTACTGCTTTGAAAATGATGTTTGGATTCAAAAAAAGAAAGGTGTGATAAAGAAGCAATCTCACCTTGTCACTCTCAAACCCAGAATCTGTCTTTTCACCTTCACACTTCCCATTCATTGCTCATTAAGCAAACAGTGAGATATTCCCACTATTGTTTGTCTCTTTGGCAGAGAATCTCCGTGACTTCAGGTCCAAGTGCACTCCAAAATAAGGCATGAAAATTGTTTCTGTTTGTTTCAGGTATTTAGTTAAAAATAGTTTGAGTGTTCTTGAGAGTACAGAGGGAAAAGGAACAGTTTGAGGAGTTGTTTTCTTATTTTAGGCTTTTAAAAATGTCATCCTTTATTGCTTTTTTTTTCCCCCAGGATACTTTGTTTTAAAATTTTATTTTGCAAAGGCAAGCAAAAACATCTAAGCACATGCTTAACTTTAAGCATTAAAAAGTCAATGGGATTTAAGCATGTGTTTAAAGGCAAACATATGCTTTAGAGCTCTACTGAATAGGAATGTTTTATTGAATCAAGGTTATAGACAGGTTAATAAAATGGGTTAATATATGCAATCTGGAAACAAGAATTAAACAACATGTTTCTGGAATATCAACATTACAAGCATTGCCTCGTTCTAGCTCAATTCCCTAAATTACTATTGGATTTGTAATGTCCTTGACACTGTCTCTCTCTCATTTCTTGAAGAAATGCAGATTATTGTACTAGATTATAATCAGCTGGCTGAAGTACAGCTCAAAGCTTATGATTCTATCCAGAGCAATTCGGAGCAAAACAGTCTTAGTTCAAAAGGAGTTTATTCACCAAAATTATTTTCAAAGAAAATCTGCCAAATCTTTTCCACTGACACATACCTGTAATTCCCTCTGTATAAATATTCATGTGCTGTGAATAAGAAGTAGAAAACATTGTGTTATTTTTCAATATTTACTCTAGAACTAGCTCCACAAAGGTGCTTATTGTATGACAAAAGATAGGAGTTTACACTCCCATCAAAGGTTGCTTTAAAATAGATCATAAAATCCATTGTGAATATTTAAGCCAAGAGTAATAACACGGTGTCATATACTCACACAGTATAATGCAGCAACACTCTGCATTTTGACATCTGCCCAGACAGATGTTTAGAACAAAGTTCCTCAGATTCTTTCTTCTTTTTTTTTCTTTTTTTTTTTTTTTTTTTAAGTTACATGGAAAAGAATCTGGGAATCATCTTTTATATCGAAGCTACTTAGTACAATTCAACTGTCAACAGATTAATTAATTTAAATGTAGACTTACTGAGGAAGCCAAAAACTCGCATAAACCCTGAACAAAAAAAAAACCAGATAAAGAAAGAATAGCCTCCCAGCAACATCCTGGCCTTAGGAAATATACACATTCACATGAGTAGGATGTAGGATTCCCATTTACACAATCTATAGGATGCACACAGAGTTAAAGTCTGAAATCCCACAATTCACCTTTCTGCTGTTCTCTCATCATCTTTAGCACAGGCAGCAGCAGCACTGACACTCCAGAGATATTTTCCCACTATATTCCTTCAGAAGGACTACATTAATTAGTACTTACTAATTATTTTGCCCATAGCAACACTGCTGGTAAATACCAAGGCATATATTTATTTAAAGCAGTTGCAGAGGGATCTCTCTTTACAACTCCACATCTTGTGATTTCAGGGGTTTAGATCCGTGTTGAAACATGCACATGACCACGTACTGAGTGCCAAATTCATTGTAATGTACAGCATGTTTCAGGGATAGTCCTTCAAACATAGTTAGCTGGATTTTTTTTTGACGGCTTGCTGGTTGGCTTATTTATTATGAAGATTTGTCAGGCAGCACAGTTAAGTTAATCAGTAACCAATAAAAGATTTAAGTTCAGAGATATAAACAGGTTGATTTATTGCTCACAAAGGTTTTTGGCTTCTCAACGGGAACTCATGAAAACATGTTGCTATGGTTACTTTGGAAACTGATACCCTTTCATACCCTACTAATATATAGGAATTTGAGAGAGGTACCTATGGCTCCCAGGGACCTACACAAAATTTTATTTTTTAGTATTATTTTTTAACTTTCTTTCTTTTAATTTTAATTTATTATTTTCACTATGCAAATATGTAAATAACACAAAACTTTCTTTGTTTTGAAATCTCTGTGCCGACTCCAAGTTTTCCCAACACCAGGAGAGTCAGATCCCTTTGATGTTTATCTGTTTATATGCATGTTTATCTGTTTGCATGTTGCCCTTTTATCATTTTTGCAATCTCCACCAAAAATCAACCTGACCACATCATTTTCAAAACAAAGCTGCCAGCCAAAGGATACTCACATCCTGTTGATTTGACATCTTCTCCAGCATGTAGATCCAAAAGACGAAAATCACAATGTTAAATATACTTAAAATTGAATGCAAACTCTCCTGCTGGATTCTTGGGGGAGTCTCCTTGCTGCTTGTTTTTTTGGGATTTTTTTATCCTACTGAACATGTTGCCCAACCTCACTTTGTGGCCATTCTGGTAAACATTTCGCAAGTTTTTTCCTCTAACTGTACTCATGATAATCTCTATGCTGAGCAGACAATTTGGTGCTGACTTGGGCTGGCTGAAATATGCATTGCATATGATTTTCCAAAAGGCTGATGGGATTGGTGTCCCAGGGTCCAAAAGAGTAAAGATTTCAAAAGACACCATGGGCTCCATAGCCTTGCTGCTGTATTTTTGGAGGTAATTTTCAAGCACCTGAATGTACACTTGTGTTTGAAGACCTTGCTGGCATTTAGGGTCAGGACAGAAGCTGGACCTTGAGCATGTCTGTCCATTCTCTGTGTACCACTCAGGCCACCAGTATTTCATTATCATCAAAAATCACTCCACCTTCCCCCAAAAAACAGCTCCTGAGCTAACCGGACCTTTGGCCCAAATTGTTAATCACCTCACACTCAGGTTTGTACCAAAAATAAAGTCTGTGTCAAGGCTGCACTGGAGGTGGAGGTGGAGATGGGGCTGAACCACACACACTGCTCTGGATTCAGCCCAAAAAACCACTAGTGGTGTCACCCAGCAAATAGATCATCAAATAAATGATGGCCACGTGTGACTTGGGAGGTTAAAGGTACTCTCTGTCAAGGTGTTCTGATGACATCATCATCAACCCAGAGGGCAAAGCTCAGCTAGTTTATGATGTCACCAGAAGGCTCCTCCAGGTTGCTGCCATAGTTCATGGTCATTATTTTCTGTAACAGAAGGAGATATGCACCTACATCCCTGCAGGGCTCTAATCCACTTTGGTCTTGTTTTCATGTACATATTTTAGGTAAATATATATTTTCATATACATATTTAAGTTACTATAAATAGATTTTTTTTTTGCATATGTATATACACAGCATATATTAAGTGTACGTATATTAAGTGTATGTACTTTTCACATACATATCAAATTTGCATCTACAGTTTTAATACAATTTTTGTGTGTAGATATATATTTATAAATTACATATATATATAGTATATAACCTATTCCCAGCCAGTGCTTAGTGGCAAGACAGGAGCCAGAGTTGCAGGGCCAGTACCCCAAGCTGGAAGAAGGGGTGGATCTGGCCAACCCCCTGCAGAGCTGGAGCCCATACAGGATGGATTCTTGTCCGTTCTTTTAAATTTTTTTTCTATTATTATTATTTTGCAGAGGAGTCCCAGCTACAAAGCATTTCCTAACCACTACAATCACTGAAGCTGGCAGCAGCCACAAGCCATTGATCTCTGAGGGATGCTCCATTTCCTCTACAAAGCAGCCTGGTGCCTACCTGACACGGGGCAAATAACCCTGGGGTAGGAAATACAGACAGGGAATAAAATAGACAGTGAGAAAGCTGAAAAATTAAGCCTCTGTGGATCTAAAGATGGGGATCCCCCACTCTGGACCATGCATCCAGCCCCTTCCTAGAGAATGAGGCTTGTGTTTCGTTTAGAGACAGGCAGTCAGGAAAGCTACATCATCTGGTGGCTTTGGCACAGCCAGAGCAGTGCACCGCAGCTGGATAGCTGATCTGTGCCTCTCTCACTGAGAGGCCCAACCACATGCTATGAAATGCTTTAATGTCCCCTTAACATGCTGGATAAATAATTTCCGTATCCATTCAGCGGTGCTCACATGTGGTCCTTTGAAAGAGTTAAGTAAAAATTACAGTGCCAATATATCTCTGAGATGAAACAATGACATTTATAGGTCATTGTAATCCATTAATTAATTAATTTTTCCCCAGCTTTCCGTATGATCCATATGATGCTAAATGCTAAATTTGTCCCACAGAACTGTGTTTTAACAAACAGACAAGTTTTAAAACTGGACTTGAAGGAAGTTTCTTAGCATTTGAGCTACCTCAGGAAGGGCAGGTAAATAAACTTGCATCCCCATAGTAGTCTATAGAGCCCTTTTTTGGGGCAAACCAAGAAGGAAAGGGCACAGTCCCTTGATGTCCAGCCATTACCACAAAGCACAGCCATGCACTGTAAGAGATGCTGCCCCATTTCTGCAGCTGGGGCTGTGAGGTGTTTGCAGCTCCTTGCCTTTGGGGAGGCTGCCAACGGGGCTGGGATGTGCTGTGCAGGAAGGCATGGGGTGAGGAGTGGCACAGCACAGTTTCATAAGTCAAAGATCTTGTAAAGCTGATAGGAAAGCTGCAACTCAATCCCATGCCAAGACACCATCAGGCCAAACAACACCCTAAAAAAAGGGGTTTCAAGGCAGAACTTCCTTTTCAAGCTGTGCAGTTCCTTGTTTCTTCATCCTGTAGCAAATCCATTTGTTTATCAGCGTGAAGTGCGTAGCCTGGATTACAGGCTGGAGCACAGCCTGTGTGAAAACCAGTATAAGGATATTTCTCTGCCCTCATGTGAAAGTCACTCTTGGGTAATCTGTAAATAATAATCCTCGTGAAATTCCTTAAATGCTTGTGTAGAGAAACAGAGAGAAATGCAGGTAGGGCTTCCTGAAGCAGCACATCAGGAAAAGAGATAAGTAGAGCTGGATCACTCAAGTGTGGGATGGCATTGTTGTTAAGTAGTCTAAATCCATCAAAACCCGATCCTGGCATAAAGTTCAGAGGTTTCTGTTGAACCAGCTAAGCATAGGTGGTTTTTGTGAGCAACTTAGTGGGATTTTAGACTTTCAGTCCATGGAAAACAATCACAGGGTGTTCACTGCCACCCAAGTAAGTGGTCCAAGTAAGTGTAAGTAGTAGAAAAGCACAGTTAGAAAGCCATTCCCAATATTTTCCATATATTTAAAGATTTTCCTTACTATTTTTTACATCATCACATCAACCCAACACATTTCATGATCAGTTCAGTCTCTGTGTGAGCATGCATGCAAATATATAGGGAAAAAAATCATGAACTCTCCCTCGTCTGTAGACATACACAGGCTACAAACAACAGAATGAAATGTCAGGTGATTTGGAGTCTGTTCACCTTGCCAAATTAAAATTACAAAGGGCCACATCCTCACTGAACATAATCTGTCTCTGATGCCAATAAAAGTGCTCCAATTTAAACCACTTGAAATACTCAACCCAGATATTTGGAAGAGTGCAGCGTGTGATGAGATTCCTGGGAAAGATTGTTGAGCACGGATGGGACAGCTGAACACCTCAATTCCTTGGGAAATTGGTTGGAAAGTGGGCATCCAAGTAGTCACCATGAATAAGAATAAATCTGTCTTCTTCTCTCCAGTCTGAATGCCCATCCATGCCATGGACATCTTGTCTCATTGGAGAGAAGAAAAGTGGTGTTGTCGCATATATAGGGCAAAGAAAAAAAAATTATTTCAACCATAGTTTCAAAAGCAGATATTTGACAAAACCATGTTCTGAAGGGGCTACCAACAGAAGAGGCACTGTCATATTAAGTAAGAAGATAACCAGCACTGGCAAAATAAGGGCTTAGTCTGTGCTCCTTCTCAGTTTCAGAATTATTGCTTATATTTCTACTTTCTTAACAAATTATTCCATTGACACTACAAAGCAGAGGGCTGAGAGTGAAGGATAATACACAAGAGAGCCCCTAGGCTGTTACTTTGGATTATAAGTATCTAATTTCAGTCATTTAAAGTAAATTCAGTTTTGTCAAAGACTCCAGTCCAACCTATAAAACTCAGGTCTGGTGAGCATGACAGCATGCCTTGGAGGAACAGGGCTACAAGAGGGAAAACAAACAGCTCCATTCAACCCCTTAAAAGGCCTTATTTCATCTAACCATGGACTTAGTACCAACCCTCTTTGATTATGTGTACTGTAAGAGAGTGAGTAGTTTCAGTTCCGAGTTGTTTCTTTCACATCCCAACATTTTCTGTGGGTTTTTACACCCCCAGTAGAGAAACTTCCATAACTGAGTCCAACAGAGCAGAGAAGGATGAGAAAGAGAGGGAAGAGAAGAACTATGAAAGCAATTTTTGGAAATGATGCCTTGTGTATTATTGGAACTATGTGCCATTTTTATTTGCACATAACTATCATGCATCCACCCTGACTGTGTGGCAATAGAACAAAACAAGTCCTGCACAGGGGGTAATTGGAGGCTACCCCTTTATTTCAGGGGACAACTTCAAATTTCCTGCTGAATTTGTCTCTGAACAGCAATAAACAGCCATCCATAGGCCCTGGATGGCAATCAACATACAAATTTCCCAATTTTTAGCCGCAGAAGTGCAGTCTTGATTGAATCCCCTTTTATTTAAGGGCTGTAGGCCTTGGGGAGCTTTCATAAATCAGAGATTTCTGTACCCTGAATTGCACAGTTCATCCTCCCATACACTCGTGAGGTCAACCTGTTTTAGAAAGGAAATCTTTCACCAGGTTCCTCTTTGCTCTGGTCTGAGAAGAATTCCTCAAGCCACAATTGGAAGTGTGGTGTTACAACCTGGGTGCACACATGGAAAAACTTAAGGCTACACATTCATTGCATCTGAAAAGGGGACTTGAGCTAAGTCAAGGGCTTCTCCACCTAGAGATCATGAAAAGCAAGGGCAGAGTCTTTCCTTGGTAAGCTCAGCTCACCTGCTCTGTATTTCAGCATTCCCAGTTTTTCAGGGGAGAAAACTATTGCTTAATGACACTCAATAACTTTGCTCAATTCCAGCATGAAACTTAGTTCATAAAGATAGTTTAAAGAAGTAAAAAGCAAGGGATTGTAGTATTGTTGTTGTTGCTGCTATTTTTATTATTAATAATAATAATAATAATTACAGTTATTGTTGTTGTTGTTGCCAGTTATTGAAGGGGTTTTCTAAATACAGCAACTAAATAGTATTTATTGTTAATGCTGCCAAAGAATGACAAATTCCTCAAGCAACAGCTCCTAAGCATCTGTTTGCTGAAAGCTTGAGCTTCCCTTGTTCAAATGATAACACTGTTTAGCAACATGGACTTGAGGAGCTCTGGAGGCCTCCAAAATGGAGCAGATATTTGGATGTGCAGTGAAAATTCCCACTGCTATATAGACTGAAGTGTTTAAATACATCTATATATACACACATATACATATAAAACTCACACTGTGCATCAGCCAAGTGTCTGAAACTTTATAAAGCAGAAGCCACAGTGATGACAGGGCATGAGGAGCTTGCTCTGCTCTGATAACAGAGGGTCTATATGACTACATGTCTCCTCGCTCGGATGCCAAGAAAGACCTGCTAAAAAATTAAAAAAAAAAATAAATAAAATAGCAGTTATTTCTCACTCTCAGTTTCTTCACTGCAAGAGTTTCCCAGCCTTCAAACTGGAAAAAACAGGGGTGTCTCTCCCAAGACTAGTGCTGACCTGTCCCAGCACACCAATTTATGCTTCACAGTGTCCAAGAGTTGCAATTTCCCTGGTGCCAGTTGTCCCCACCACCCCAAAAGGAGACCAGCCCAGGCTGCAGCCACTCCATCTCTGGCAGAGGAGTTGAGCCCCCAGCGTGAGAACATTTTGCCAAAGAAAGAGCAGCCCTGCAGCACTCACATTACATAAACAAGATAAGATGTCCTTGCAGCCCAGGCCCCGGGGCTTGTGGCTGGGGCAGGAGGAAGGAAGCTGGGAGGGGAGCCACAGCACTGCTGTCCCTGCCGGGCTTGGGAATGGAGAGGTTAAAAGGGCTCCTTCTTCCTCCCCAGGACAAAGATCTGCACCTCAGCTGTTCCCACCACATCCAGCAATTTGTTCAGACAATGGTGCAAAGACCTTGTCACAGGGCCTCCAGCAGCCACCTCCGTGGGTCTGGAGGGACTTCCCACTGCTCTCAAACAAGTGATGGCTATCTGCTGTTTCCTGGTGCAAACAATTTAACAAACCATAACCAAACTCCTTGCTGAACTCCTCAGTGCCTGGTGGCTCCTGCACTGCTGATGCAGCACCAACCACATTGTTCTGCTTGGCAGGGAAATTTGGTAAAGAGCTGTAACTCTGTCCCTGGGCAGTATATCCAAGATATCCAGCAGAGGATATCATGGCAATGATAGAAAAAGGACATTCTCCTATCGTAAGCCTGAACTGCACATTTTGGTCACTCCCTGTCCGTGATCCCTGAGCTGGACAGCTGAGGAGATCCTTTATGTCCTCCAGGATGTTTTCCTGCACCCAACAAGAATGGTGGCCTCAAAGGACAGAGCCATGTGCTCTCAAGCCATGTCTGCCAGGTTCAAGAGAGATGCAAGGACAGATGCTCAATGGAGCAGACCCCTTGCCTCTCAACTGAGACTCATACCCCATTCTGATGTAGTGTGGGCACCAATTCGGGGAAGAGCTGGTCAGATTTTGGCAAAAATCCCACAATATCCTGTTGAAATGCAAGTCCTGGCTCCCATTCAGTAGCCAGACAACTCCCCACACTCAGCAGAAAGCTAAATCTGGGTCCAAATCTGGACTCAGCCTCTTCAACGTCTCTCTAATTACTGCCAAGTAATTACTGTGCAAGTAACAAACTGTTAACAAGTTCCAATAAAGAAAATGTTTTGTAAGAAGAGAAGGAGGCAGCAGGAGGACTAATTTGCCAGGTTGGAGGTTTTAATGCCATCAGGGAAGATGTTGCTGATCCCTTCGTTAGCAAGGCCTGCTGTTAATTCTGCTCTGGGCAAAAGGATTTTAAGATAAAGGAAAGAAAGAAAGGGAAAGGGAAAAAAAAAAAAAAGAGCAATCCAGCCAGGAAAGAAAATTTAGGTGATAGTTTCGGTTTCTGCTGCAGTCTGGGTTGAGTAGGGCTTACTCCTATGCTAGGAACCCAAGGCTGTGTGGGAGCTCTGCCAGGCCAGCCTCATTGCCATGCATCCCCAAAAAGACTCTGTGGGCAGCAGCTGGGATGGGAGGTAGAAATCCCATTCACAGGGACTGAGAGAGCTACATTTTAGGGAAAAGCCAGGCCTGCTTTTTCATCACCATCTTGATGCTCACAGCAGTCAGAGGTCTCAACTCAAACCACAGGCAGCAACTCCCCTCAGTAAGTCAGGGATGAGAAAGATAACTACAAAGCACCTCCCATCAATAGGGAAACTGAGGCACCCTAAGCCAGTTTGCCATCCCATCGGGCAGCATCACCCATCCCTGGCTCTGCATCACCCAAGGTGTCCTTGGAAGCTGAAATCCCATGGATTTGCTGTTCAACTTGTGCTTGGACACATTAGGTACCCTACAAGGAAAAGGTGGCTACATCAGACTCGGTGATGATTAGCACATCAAAAGGCATTGAAAAGGGAAGTATGCTGTTAATTTACTCTGGCAAAGACAGTGACAAACTGTGGGGTTTTTATCCTTTATCTACATCCAGGACACCAGTAGGGGGGAAAGGAGCTTTTTTTGAACACAGGAGGCTTTGCAGGGGATTTCCCAGGCTTGGGAAAAAGTCTTTGGCTGAAGTTTATGTTTCTGGTGTTGCATGAGTTACCAGGACCCGAATAGGAGCTGACTTAATCCACCATTGTTAGATGCTGGTCAATGCCAGGGATCATTGCACCTGCCTGCACACGCTGCCCTTGTGCTGTCATCAGCAAATAGCTGAGCATTTCAGTAGCAAACCGATTTTATAGCTCTGAAAGACATTACAGCTTCTATGAGTCGCTGACACGCATTGGGCCTCACCACTACTTTCATCCCCAAAAAGTAAGCCTGTGAGGCTGCAATCCCCATCTGAGCCTTGTTCTCCTCCACACCCTTCCCACATGTACGTTTGCCCAAGCACTCACTTTGATGTCTGCACAGCAAGGATGTTGTTCAGGAAAAGTTATTGGGTGAGTCACTGGGCTGGGATCCACTGGAGCTCATCCTCCTCCAGGTAGGCTGAGGAGCAAGCAGCACAAAAGCTGCTCCTGGGATTAAAGTAGATTATGCCCTGAAGAACAAACCCCTTGATTGCTCCAGAGTCTTCAGCATCTTCAGCTGGGTTTGCCAGAAATGCCAAGCTGAGACTCAGCTGCTTGGCCTCTGCATTAAAGAGCAAGCCTAGGAATTAATTCTAAGGGTTAAGCTGTATATAAACCTCTGCAGTATGGCAGATATCAAAGAACAGCACTGTTGCTTAAAAATTTACTTTTCCGAGCTAGACACAATAACTGGGGAGTGGGAGTGACAACCTAAACCTTGTCTTGAACTGCCAGCTGGTGAATTCCCCACAGGAGGTATCTAGCCTTCCCTCCTGGAGAAGAAAGCATCCCCCATATACCCAAACAGTCAGAACAACAGACCTGAGTCTGGACTGAAAGGAGTGGATTAATTTCTATCTCTCAAGCGGATGCTAGAGTTAACAAAGCAGTTTAAACTGCAGTTCCTGCTAATTTTAGTTGTTCTTTCTGCACAAACGGATTTATTTTCTGCAGCCACCAGTTCGGCAAACCAATGTTCAGTCATCTAGTCTGCTCATACATGAGGTTTAACAACTCTACCTTCACACCTTAGGAATTACTGTTATCGAAAAAGCACAGCCACTGACAGAAGTTACAGCTTCTCAACATCTATTAGTGCTGCTAAAGCTAGATCCATTCCTACCTTTGCAAACGGTAAAGGCACTGGGTTTACTTCCGTGGAGTTGATCTGAGACAACAGAAAAAATGTATTTAAATTTATAGTGGCTTGTGTTGAATGTCATGTGCAGATGTGCAGGACCTACATCTTGGCAGTGTGGTTCCACCCTCACAAACATGTTGCTGGGCAAAAAAATTTGCTCCAGTGATTATGCATTACCTAGAAATTAAAATAGATTGAGTGGACTACAATAAATACATGCCAGAAAAAATATAAAGAATGTGTGGGAATGCCTATATTTTATCTGAACATTTCTTAGCAAAATAACTTCCTTATGGTGTAATCAAAACTGGAAAGCCAGCACCTAACTAAATTAAGTGCCAGAAACGTTAATAATGGTTAAAATTACCATTCAATTTATTTTTATATTGGATGATCTTCAAAGTTGTAGATTGAGGATTGCTGAAACCTTTTAGGGATTTGTTTCTCAAATCAGAATACTTCAGAGATGAAAACATTAACTTGCATTTTAACATATAAAAATCCTTAGTGAAAGGAAATAGATGTATTTTTTACGAAGAAAAAAAAAGGAAAAGAAAAACTTTAAAAGTTCCCCTGATAGTTACAGATGGTTTAATCTTTGGAACCTATTATGCGTTCATTTTCCCTTCAGCATTAATTATACATAATTACCACCACTTTACCCATACCCTTTCAAAAACGAAATCTGTTTACATTTTTCACATACGTTACATAAATGCAAGATTTTTTAACGCAGTTTTTTTCCCAGAAACGGGACTTCAATTTACCTTCTGAAGGACAAGGGGAGCCAGTGCGTGGCAAACCGGTTTTATTTAAGTTCCTTTAATACAGCTTAATTACTTTTAAACTCTGGAAGCAATTAGGTTATCACCCTTTGAAGTGCGACAGACGAGTTGCGGCGCTGAGAGGAGGAGAAGGCGCTGCGCTGCCCGCTGTTTGAGATGCTGCTTGCGCGGCGCGCAGCGAGCAGCGCAGCGCGGAAAGATGCGCTCAGCGCGGCTGGAGGAGGAGGGAGCTGCCCGTCCTGCGGGGAGAGCGAAGGCAGGAGGCTGGGGGAATGATAAACTCACGTTCGGCTAGGAAGGGAGGTTCTGGTTAAGGCTGAGAGCAGCGCTGCTGTTGTAAAAGATTGAGGAGGATTGTTCTTCGCACCTTATAATTTTACCCTGCGCGCAAACCACGAAATTGTACGGCTCAACTCTTCCTCCTTTCTTTTTTTTTTTTTTTTTTCCTTTTTTCTCTCTCTTTTCCTCTCTCCCTCCCGTCGCAGATCGCTGTCAGGTGGCTTTTTTCCCGGCCGAGCAGGGATCAAAGCGGCCGGGAGCTGAAGCGCCCATTGTGGGGCTGACACACGATCGCCCTGGGGCTGCGGAGGGTGCGGGGCACCGGGGCTGCTCCCCCGGCCGCTTCCCCTCGCAAGTGGCATTTCCCCACGGGCTGCAGGGGGTGGGCTGTTTGGGGGTTTTTTTTGTCCTCACCCCCCACTTGCCCCTCGGGGCGCCTCATTCCCCAGTTGTTTCATCTCGGCGCTCTCCTCGGCGGGTGCTTCGGAGAGGGAGAATGCCAGGGGAGGGGGCAACTCGCTGCCCCCCGACCCCAAAGCCTCCGCGCCCGGCTGCAGCTCCATTATTTGCATGTCATGTTTATAACCTGGTGGAAACCAAGACTGATATTTGTGGTCGGGAGAAGATGACTTTCACCTCTCCGGATCACTCTCTTAAATAAAAAAGAATTGACCAGCTATGGGCGTAAGCATTTATCTTGAGTTTGCGGTCATTATCTTTATTATATTGCCTCGGCAATAAATAAATCCAGTAGTTACTACCCCACAATAAAACTGTAGTATATGGGACACCTTACTATTACTTTCTTAACAATCTGCCATCTCTTCACCTCTAAATCTTCCCTGTCTGCCCGACCCGCAGGTGCGGAGCCTCCGCGCCGCTGCCTCCGCCTCTCCCGCCCTGCGCGCTGCTTTGCCTTTTCCCCGATGGTTCCTCCCCAGAGAGGCTCCTGTCAGCCCCCGCAGGTGCCAGTCCTGCCTGCAGCGTTCTCGGGGTGCTGTCCCGCGTGGGCATCCCCTCGGGGGGACATCCCCGGGACGGTGGTCCCTTCATGGGCATCCCCAGCTCGGTGTCCACCTGTGGACATTCCCCGAGTGGGTTTTCCCTGCAGGTAGGTTTCCCCCGTGGGCAATCCCGCCTGAGCACCCACTGCCCCGCGGCGCACACTGCCGACAGGTGGGACCCTGCTTTTTGGGATCATCACTCTCCTGCACCGCCACCGCCGTCCTTCTACCCCCCAGCCCGGCCCACGGGGTAGAGGCAAGGCAGAACCCGCGGGGATGCTCCTCTCTTGTTGGGGGCTGCACCTTGACCACCCCCTTTTCTTGTGTGGGGTTTTTTTGGCGGGGGTGATGGTGCAGGGGATCAGCCCCAAAGCAAAGGCTCAGCAGAGAAGGAAAGCAGTGCCGCTGCGCCAGGGAGCTTTCACCACCGCTCCCTGACTCCCGCTGCCTCTCTGGTTCTTTCCCCCCCCTATTCCATAGGTAAATGTCCACGCAATACTATTTTTTTACAGTCAGGATGCTGCGCGTATGGTGGTTTTTGTTTTTTTTTTTTTTAATTGTATTTTACCAGGGTGATTCCTTCTTGCTTTTAAAACAAGCGGCTTGGAAAAATATTCCCATTTGGGGCAGGAGCAAAGGAGAGGAAAAGGGGGGGGTGGAAGCATTTTTATTTATACCTTTGACATTTAAAAGAGCATAATTAATTTGTCCTGCTTGCATTAACATTGCTGAGGAAGGTTTCAGAAAGCAAACCAGCGAAGGGAAGGGGGAGGAAAAATAGAAGCTCGCCTAGAAAGCTCAGGATTTTTTTTCCCCTCTTTCAGATGTGTAATCAATCATTCGAGTAGGAGGCAGCAAAATTGTAAAGATTCGATAGATTAAAATGCAAATGAAAGGTAGAAAAAGAAACATTAACATGGCAATCAAAGATTTAATAATCGTAAATCACGGTGGGGTTTTTTTGTTGCAGCTGCAGTTTGTGTGTTTTTTATGTTTTAATCATGTTCGTTCTATAAATAAATAATTTCTGAAACGAGACTAATTTTTCACTATTTTAACCGTGGGCTATGGCACTAAATATTTTTTTTTAAGTATGGAACTCCAGATTGCAAACTATCAGACCAGAAAAAGGGGGGAAATAGCTAAGTTGGATTAGTCCACATTTGAAATTTCAAGTGCAATGTCTTCGCAGTGCCGACCGCTTCACTTTCCAATTGAAATCCTTATAAAGTTTATTTGGAATCGTGAATGTTTATGTAAAAGCAGACAACCGGCGTTTCTTTACAAGGCTAACGGTAGCGCCGAACCTCATTCCTGGAGTAAATATGGGGAAAAAAATACATGTATGTGTGTGTGTGTGTGTGTGTGTGTGTGTGTGTGTGTGTGTGTATGTTCTTTCCCCTGTATACACATATATAGGGGAAAGAACAATAACACTTAGACTGTATTACCTCCAAATTAAAGCGCTGCTAAATTTCCAGGGGAAGATTAAAGAGGGGGAAACATGGGGAGAGAGCTGATCGGTGCGATGAAGGACAAGCAGCAGAGGATTTGCTCTCCCCCCTCGGTTTAGCGCGGAGTCTAAAGGAAGGCTCCGGGACTGCCTAGGATGGCTGTGGCAAATTCAGCATCCTTCTGTTCTGGCTCACATGGGCTCGGCTTTGGTAGCCCCAAGTCCCGGGTTGTGGGGTGCAGTGGCTCGTCCTCTGGGAAAATGGCTGGAAAATAATTCTTTTAACTTTTGGGCTCAGTGGATGGAGTTCATTTTGTGCGGCGAGGAGGGGGAGAAAGGAGTTAATCTTTACTTCGTTGGTAATCTTTACAGAGCCGAGGGAGAGAGAAGGGAGAGGAGGAAAATCCCCCTTGGGCTGCTCGGGTTTGGGGGTTTTCAGCAGCGCTGCCCTCTCTATAGAGCGCTCGGGGAAAAGGAAGCGGCACAAAACCCAACCAAATGCGGGAAACTAGCCGCGTTTCTGCAGCCTTCTCCTGCTGCCCGAGGGGGCCCATTCCCGTCCCGTTCCCCCTCCCCAGCTCCCCCGGTACTCCCGGCAGCTCTCCCCGCCGCCGGAGCTTTCCCCGGGGCGGCCGCCACTCCGCGCCGCGGAGCCCCGCGCATTCCCCCGAGGCCGAGGGGATGCTGCGGGAAAGGAGCCCTCGAGGAGCCTCACCGCAGCACCCCTGCACCCCCTTCTCCAGGCAGGTACACGCCAAACGCTTCGGGATTTGCGGGTGGAATTCACCTAGTGGTTATTTTCCCTGCCAAATCCCACTAAACCCACTCTAATTTTTTCCCCTTGCTGGAGCCCTATTTTCTTTTCCCACTTCGTCTCCCCAGACTGGGGTGTCCCAGCAGGACGGCCCCGCCGGGAGCTGCCCTGGCCCTGCTCGCCGGCTGCCGGGACCGCGCTCCGGGATGTGCCCGGGACTTGCTGTCTGCCAGGCGGGGAGCGGGCCGGGGGGCTCCGGGCAGGGAGGGTCCGGGGGGCCCCGCCGCCTCCCGCAGCCCCTGACCCCGGCATGCACGGCGCGGCTCCATTGATCATCCCGGCCCGCCACCCCCTCCCTTTATGAGATAATGCAATTACAAACATCAATAAGGAGCTGCGAGGGGAATCATTATGCGGTGACAGTGATAAATGACGGTGCAGAAATAGCATGCTTTTTTTTTTTTTTTTTTTCCCTAACAATCCAGGGGCTTTGGGGGCTGAGCACAGTCACCAAGGTAACAGATGACATCCAAAATGGCACCAAAGGAAAAAAATGAACAGTCTTTCTTTCGCCTTTCACTCTTTTCGCCCTGCTCTTCCAAAAGAGTTAGTTGGGGCTTTGGAAGCAGCTGCCACACAGGCATGCGGGTATTTCCACACGCATTAAAGGGACGGGGAAGGTTTGCTGGCTGTCACACACAAAGCGCCAGCCCGGCCCGGAGCTGAGCAGCCACCTCCAGGAGGCACCGGGAGCTCCCACGCCAGGCGCGATGCTCTCCGCGCCGCGCACAGCTCGTCCCTGCCTGCGCCCGCGGGAAACGTCCCTTGGCTTTTATATAGAAATATATACATGTGTTATCATCGCGGGCGGCGGAGCAAGGTCAGGGGAGGGGATAAATGCTCTTCTGTTCTCCACGCAGGTTCAGGACGCGCGGAGCGAGGCCCCGGGAAAGGGAACTTTTCGCGCAACAGCGCCGGGGGTGGAAATATTCACCGCGCGGCCGAAAAGCGCCGCTTCTGAGCCCAAAAAAGTACCTGTGGCCGCGGGTGGCACGGCCGAGCCGGCAGGGCAGCCAGCCAGCCCGCCAGTCCCTCTGTCTGGAGCGGGACTCGGTGCGCCCCGCTCAGCTCGGCTGGAATTTGCTGTCCCCCCAAAAACCCCGTGGGGTGCGGCTGCCCAGCCCAGAGGCAGGGCAAGCCCCGCGCAGCGGTGCGCTGAAATACCGCGCTGAGCAGCCTGGCGCCTCGCCCGCCTCTGGGAAGGGCTGGGAGGGCAAAGCGCTGCGCTCGCCTTGCGCGGCACAGGGCGCACCTCGCTCCGCGGGGCACTGCGCCCGGGAGAGGCACGGAAAGAAAAGAGGGACGCGGGAAATCGGAGCCAATTTTAAAAAAATTTAAAAAACCCCAAACAACAACAACAAAAAAACCCAAACCAAAACCAACAAAACAGAGCCTCGCCGAAGGCCGCGCAAACTTCGGTCCGGCGGCGCTCAAGGTGCGCGGCGCTCCGCGGAGCCCCCGCATTGCCCCCCCGCGTCACTCTCCCGAGCCCCCAAGAGATGGCAGTCGAAGACGGCTTTCCTCCTCCTCCTCCTCCTCCTCCCTCCTCCCTCCTCCTCCTCCTCCTCCTGCTGCTCCTGGGCGGCGGGCAGCGGCAGGACAGCGGGGCTGCGCCACCCCCCGCGCAGCAGCTCCCGCACTCCGCCCGCGCACCCCGCGCAGCCCCAGCGCCGGGCTGAGGAGCGCAGCAGAGGAGCAGCCGGGCGGCTTTCCCCGGGCCCCTCCGGGCCCCCCCGGTGCGGTCAAAGGAGGGTAGCTAGGAAACAGCGAGCGGCCCGAAAAGGCGGAATTTCCAACGTGTAAAATGTTCTTAACGGAGCCATTGAGAGAGTGCAATAAGGCGTGAGGGGGAACTAATCTCCCCATTTAAATGTTTGTGGCAATTTTATCTAAATGAATTTTAATGCTAAACGAGGGATAATTCCCTATTTGTAACCCGTTTACTTCTCTTTCCTGTGCCTCTGAAGCTGTCTAACATCATGCGATGAACAATAACAATAAAAATACTGTCGAGGCATATTCTTCATTTTGAATGTGTTATAATTACAGCTGATTAAATGTCTTGGGATGTAATCGTGGATTTAACTCGAAATGTGCCCCCCCTCCAAAAAAAAAAAAAAAAAAGGTCCCATGGAGGAAGGTCTGTGCCCCACTTGGCTGTGGCTGCGAGAAGGGACGCGTGTGCCCTCGCCCGTGAGAGGGCGGTTTGTTTTTGTCTTTCAGGAAACCTTAATAAAAAACCCAAAAAACCCCAAACACGTAAAAACAAAACAAACAAAACGAAACGAAACAAAACCTTAAAAAAAAAAAAAAGCAAAAAAAAAAAAAAAAAAAAAGCGAGCCCCGTTCATTCATGTTTTGGCAGAAAAGTGTCATTACTCTGGGCTCACAAAGAAGGAGCAGGGATGTTCAGCCTCCTTGACGGTGCGGCGGCCCTTTAAAAAAAGAGAGGGGAAAAGGAGGGAAAGGGAAAAAAAAAGGAAAAAAAAACCCCAGCAACTCAGTTAAAAAAAAAAAAAAAAAGAGGGGGAAAAAGTCCCAATCATGGGGGACGAGGACGCCCTTCGGTGGCTTGCTTCACTCAGCAAGGTGTGCACTGCCTGCCTGCAGCTCTGCCTGCAGCCCTGCCTGCCCTGCCCAGCCCAGCCCGGGGTACCCCGGGGGACAGGGGGAGCAGGAGCCCCCGGGAATCTGCCCTGCAACACGCCCGGGACACCTCCCGCCGGGGGCAGGCTGCCTTGGAAGGGGCAGGTTGGGGGCTGTTGCATTATTTCGCCTTAATTAAGATATTTGTGTCATTTGCCTAGCCCCAGGAATCTCTATTTTTCCTTCTATAGCTGCGATTTGACTCCAAGCAATCGAGAAGGTCTCACAGCCTCGCAGGCTGGTTGGGGCTCTTTCCCCTGACTGGCTGCGGTGCAGAAAGCACAAATGTGCTTTTGAGGAAATTGGTTAATGAGGGTCTGCACTGGCCTTGCTTGCAGAAGTCCAGCAGCACCTCTTCCCCTCACAGATATGCATTGCCCAGGCAATGTTTTCCAAGCTTTATTTTCCTCCTTCCTCAGTATGCTCAATTCCAGAAAGAAACTCAGTAATTTGAACTGCATATTAGAACTGTAATTTGGGAGGGAGAGGGGGTAACACTATTTACAAATTTCTGTCCAATAATGCCCTACGATATTACATTTATTAACAGGCAACAGTTCCCATCCTGACAATTTACAGTGCAAGTTCCAAGAAAATTTCTTTATGCAGTGTAGCATTACTTTTACATTCTTTAAATATGAAGCTGATATTTAAATAGCAAATGATAGGTAACATCTCCAGAGCCAGCTGAATTTTGTAGGTGCTTGGCTCTCCATCTGGGATAGAATGGCTACAAATACTGCATGGGGGCAGGAAACAAATTTTGCAAGCAGTGGAGTCACCATGACAAAAAATAATTTGTTTTTATTTTAGATTCAGATTTCATTACTGCACTCAAACTACTACAACTGGGCTTTGAGTTATTATACAATCCAAACTGTTTCAATCAGAAACTCTAAGACTCAGTGTGCAATGATTATTATTAATAATAATTAGCTCCTTGGTTTCTTGATAGAAAAAGGCTATCAACAAGCATTTGTTTAACCACAACAAAAGTATAATTAGCTTATCCCACTTAGTAAATCTGTATGCATGCCAACTCATACCAAACTGCTACTTTTACAAAAAATTGCAATAATACAGATCATTTTTCCAGTCCTTTTTGCACAAAATTTATTTACAATGTATACATAAATGCTCCATGATGGGACTATGGGAAAAAAAAAATGCACACATGACCGATGTCTTGCCCAGAAAGAAAGTCAACATATTAAAAATAAATCTTCAGTCCATGTTTTGAGCTGCATAAAACAGGAAGTGATGTACAAGGTGGTGGTTGCTGCATGGGGACAAGGATGCTCTGATGTGACAATTAGGCTTCAAATACACTGCCTTTCCGTTTCCATGCTTCCTCCTACCAGTCTCCTTAAGACACTGCCTGCAACAGCTGATTAATCATTGTTGATGACTGCAGTTTTTCCCATCCTTCCCGATTTACATCTGTTCAGGCCAATTCAAATATGGTGAGTAAATGAATTAGACATGCAAATTCACGCCCCAGGCTAGAAAGAGAGAGAGGGAGAGAGACGGGGAGAAAGGGAGAGAAAGGGAAGAAAGACAGACAGAGAAGGAGAGAGGGGGGGGAGAGAGAGTGCGCATGGCTGAAATCCTAGGATAGAAGAAAGATTCTTCTGCCTGACATAGTTATTTTAATGCTCTAAAAATCCTGCAAATAAGCCCTTTCTGTCATTTGCAGGGTAAGTGTAAGGCTTCTTTTCCAATGTAAGGAGGCTTCTGGAGGAAGTGAAGAGCTATGGAAACAACACACATAGTGTGGAAAAATTTCACATTTTTTTTAAAAAATCTATAAGAAACAACGTAATATGGATAACAGTATAATAGCATTTTACAATATTTCACTCTTTGTTCTCTTAATGTCTTATATAGGTATTTAGCGTGTCCCCAGAAGTTGACTTCAGTTGGTGTTTTCCTGCTTTTCAGGGTCCCTGTGAAGAATCGGAACGTCCCTTGGTCCAAAGTTGACGCCAAGAACTCCATAGTCATTGCAGAAAGGCAATGTTTGAAATCTACCATCGCTGCAGACAACGTGTAATTTCCCTTAAGCTACTGAGCATGAATGTCCATCACTTGTCCGCTCACTGCTGGCTCGCCGGTATGAAGCATTGTGGGGCTTGATGCTGACATGGGCATTCCAGGGTGGGGTGGTCCTCCATGCATCATCATCGCTGGGTGGTGAGGGTGTCCAGGAATGTAGGTATGCATGGGGGGGGCCATGACGCAGCTGAGCAGGATGGGGGGGCATCTGGGGCGGGGTATAGCTTGGCTGTCCCATGTTCATACCCATTGGACTACCCCGAGACACATAATCCCCTGGCATACTTTGCAGCCCTGCAGAGGGAGAGAAAGAGGTGGTGGTGAGTGCTGGTGAGGCCAAGCTGGAGCCTGAGGTGGGATGAGGAATCACGGGTGCTGCCTCCATGGGACTGGGAGTCCACATAGGGACTCACAATGATGGCAGCAGGAATGGCTTCCGGGTCGAGGAAAAAAACCGCAAGAACATCCTCCCCCTTCTATACACAGTTTTTGGAGATAAAGCAGCTTTCTGCTTTTATGGTTAGGAATGTGTGCAATGGAGATGTTTCTGGTCTGGAAGCGTGCCAGAGGCAGAGCCAGCCTGAAGGTGGCTGATGTCCCACGGAGGGCTCTCAGGTGGGCTCCACTCCCCGTGGCTCTCCTCCAGCCACCTGCCTGCATCTCCCCACTGGTAACAGCATGCTGGGAATACAAGGCAGGGAATCTGTAGCAGCTAACGAGGGACTTGGGAGGAGCGATGGGTTAAATAGGTGTCAAGGTTTATCAACAGCTATTTATTTAGCTCTCCAGCCTGATCACTTGGAATCTGTCCCCAAGTATTTGTGCCATTCAAATAGATGCACTACAGCAGGGACATACATCACTGAACAAAGGCCTCATATGAAGCCGAAATTGATAGGATTACTAAGTACAATTGCTGAATCAAACCCATATTTTTAGACACGTTAAAAATATATACATAATCAATAACAGTTATCAATTCTTTCTTTACCCCCCGATCACCTCTGGCCGCAAAAAAATCAGACGCTCAACCCAGCCAAACCTTTCAGTGGGTTTGGGAGAACAATAAGAAAAAAATTGGACCTAAAACAATAAAACCTCCTGCTTTCTGTGGGCCTCTGCCTTCTGCTTGGATTGCTGTAGCTGATGGGAACTGACAGGTGTATTGTTTCGGAGAGCTATAAGCTCCATAATCATCAAGGGTGAAAGGCATACGCTATTGCTAAGTAGGTTCAATTGGCTTTAGTTCTAAGTAAGAGCGCGCTGTGAATGCGCCGAACACCTTGGAATCAGGTCTCAAGGCTCTAGCAATGAATAGCTGCTTAATCTAGCCTAAAGGAACAGTTTTGAACTAATGAAAATTGCTTATAAAATATACTGTACTCACAGCTCTTTAATCAAAAAAGATGATAATATTTTTTGTAATAACCTATTAATTTAATTGGTCACGAAGCATAAAATACATCATTTAAATTTAATTGACCCAGAAACTAAGAAACAATATTTAAATTAACTAAGCTAGAAATTTTCATGATGAGGTAATAAGGCTATTGCATTCCCAAGCTCAGAGGAATGTTTTCACAGCTAATTGTTAAAACTTAGTTTTGACTTGGGCTCAGGGAAGACTACTACGAAATACACTTGCCCTGGGTAACTTCAAACCCTATGTTAATACAGGCTGGGGGCACAACAAAGATGCTGAAATAACTCTTTTAACTCCACAAAGAGAGCAAGAGAAACAGAATCAGGCACCATTTAAACATGGTACCAAGTGTCTTGGTATTTCAAACCACTTTACTCTTTAAAAAAAAAAAGAAAATACAAGAATTTGTATAATGTACTTTCCCCTAGAAAAAGACAAGGGGAAAAAAAAAAAACTGGGACAGTTTTTCTAGGCTTTCTTTGCGAGGCCTGCCACTGAAGATTGCATTAATGATCTCTATTTTTGTATACTGAATAAGTCAAATCCATTTGTCACACTGCAAGTGATGGCATACTTAATTTGGATATAGTCAATTAGCCTGGGCTAAGCTCCATAGCCTGCTGCGCACACCTCTATTTTGTATTCTCTCTTTTTCCTTTGCCACACGTAATCCCATTATGACGGACAGACAAAGAGAAATAAACTTGAAAAAAACCCCCCCAAAAAAAAAAATCAAAGTTTCATCCATCGCCTTCCAAAACGCAACTAAGTGAAGCTGCCGGTTTTCGCTTGGGGTTTTTTTTTCCCTACCCCACGAGAAGTCTCTGTTTGGCTTTTTTGGTGTCTTGCAGGTTAGCGGGAGAAATGTAACTCATGCATCAACTGCGGTTAGACAGATTTATGACACTTTGGGGACATGCTCTTTCCTCTCCCTGCGCTGCTGCAGACCGCTTACATTTTGCAAATCAGTCTGTTGCCAAGACGACGGGCTCCCCCACCTCCCTGGCTGCTCCTTGTTTTGTCATGTGCTCGGGGATGGATAATAGCATCAATGTATGGCGGCGTGGATGTACGGCGGCGTCGATGCGCGGCGCGCGCGCACGGGGGGTTTGGGAGCTCGGAAAGCTTGAGCCGAACCAGAGGGAGAGAAAACCCGAAGGAGCCCAGGCGTAGGATGGATGGATGGAAAGGAAGGAACAAGCATGAGGCTATGGGCAGGGAGAACATAGGGAAATGCAAGGAGACAAATATCCCTCGGACAAAGTGAGAACAAAGACCTCGTTTGTACTTACTTCCCCCTGGCTTTGCCATTGGTTACCTAGGTGAAGGTTACATGTAGTGCCACTGCCCCTCCATGCCCATATTCATGCCCATTCCACTCATAGGTCCTAGAGGGAGATAAAAATCCAAGAAGATGCCAGAAAATGAGCAAAGTCAACAGATAGTGCCAAAAGCCCCTTTCCAAAACACAGCACGGTGGAGGGTCCAGGACCGCTCGAGCAAGGAGATGCCTGGATTCCCTCGCTGGTGTGGAAGGCAGGCAGAAGACAGGTGAGGCAAGGCAGGCAGTTGGGAGAGCGGCAGAGGGCAGAGGTGTGTTTACCTGTGGTGACCAAGGCCACCCATAGGTGGGCAGTGTGTTCCCGGGGCTTACCTGGCGCTCGGATGCCCATGTGCTGCTGGCCGTCCATCACGAAGCCTCCCATGGGCTGCCCGTCGGGATTATAGGGTGTTCCTTGACTTACTGGAAAGGGGCAGAACATTTCTTTTTAGCAACAGCTGACAGAGTCACCTCCTCTCACGGCATCAAGACACAAACCCCCCCCACCCATGCTGGCTCTAAAAAGAGGGGAAAACATCTCCTACGTGAATTTACTGGCTGGACTAACAAGCATACTTCGTTTTGGATTAATTTCCTTGCACAAGTTGGGAAATGAAGTTAGCAAACTGAAATCTTGAGACATGAGGAGCCCCGGCTCCAGCTGCTGCCGCTGCTGACGTCAATGCAAAAACCTGTATAGGAGCCGGATTTTATGGCTGGAATAGTCACACTGAAATTGCAGTGTGTTAAATTACGCCCTTGTGCTTTCAAAGGGCAGGACCTGAACACATCCACGCCAGATATTTACGTCTAATGACAAATAATCAAATGTACTCGAAGAGGAAGTGTGGCCCAAAGGCATCTTGGACAACGATGGATTTGGAGAGTTTGGCAGCGAGACTTGGAAAACAAAACCAACTGGGAGTAATGGGTAATCCTTGATGGTAAATACCCGCAGAGAGCTGCGAGCCAAGACCCCAAATAGAACCAGCATGTGAAAACTTAAGGTCTTTTAAAAACAGTAGAAATAAATACCCCCAAAGTAAACAGTGAATGCTCAGCAATCCCAAAAGAAGAGCCAAGGGACAAAAAGACACTATACAAGTACCACTACCTGAACTGGAGGTTTTCACTGTACATTAAAAGCCGGCTTCAGAAGTAAGCTGGCTTGGGTTATTAAAGCACATAAAGCTCTACCTCATTGAATGTCTTTGAACTTTACTGAGTCCCACAAGTGATTCTGACCCCTTTGCCCTTTTGGCAGGTAATAAAGTTTACAGCAATTCCACACCAAGCCATGCACCAGGGAGTGGTCACAGGAGCAGAAAGAGCTGGGAAGGAAAACTCCAAACAACTCCTAAAAAAATATATAAGAATAATCGGGATCATGTACAGGGAATCCGGTCACGGAGTGGATAATTTTAGTTTCTCTTTTTGCATTTTCAATGGCTTTTTTTTTCCAAAATGATTAGAGTCATAATGAAAGAAAGCTGGTTGTATTTTAATTGTCAGTCACTCCCAGCATTCATTTCTCATTTATTTACCAGGTACTGGACCTCCTGGTGAATGGCTTGAGGATGGTTTTTGCCTGTGTGACTCGAATACAGTTAATTTTGGGGACTTGCCTGCTCGATTGGACTGGTCTATCATGGGCTGAACTATTCTTCTTCTAGCATTAATAAACCTGCAAGAAAAAAGAGGAAAGCAAATGGTTAGGGAAGGGATGTCTTCCACCCATCCCCAAGCCCTCTTGCCCTACCGTGGCGCTCTCCATCAGGCAGCACGGGGATGCAAATACTGCTAAACCTCTAACCCTGATGACCTTTGAGAGCACGAGCTTGGGGTTTCCAAGCTGATTTATGTTTGCCTGCTTTTTACCACAGTCAGACACTTCCATTTCATCTTTTCATGGGGGAATTAGCCGAGTTTTCAGGAAACAATGCCAGCAACGCTCTTCTCAATACAGAATGGGACACCAAAAAAACAAAAACGTGTGAAGCCAGCGAGATGCTCGTGAGGGCATCTGCTACCTCCCCCTCATTAGTGTCATTTCTGCCTTATGTCCTCTGACTTCTTTTTCCAATTTTTTTTTCCTTTATCAAAACCTGCCCCTACCTCTTGCAAACCTAATTCCCTTTTAATGCCCACTATTAAGATAATGAACTGTGATGGCAGAACCCCATCAAATGAGGGAACGTCTGGACTTTTATCACCGCTAAGTCACACTGCTGGGGACTTCAGAGCCATGCATTCCTCCTAGCCATTTCTTGGTGGGCTTTTTCCCCCCTCCCTCTCTTTATGCAAAGTCTGAGGGGGTCAAGGCGAGGTCATAGCTTTACAGTAATTGAATTTATAATCCTGTTTTCTCCAGCTAGGCCTGACCATTTACAGCAAACATCTTGTTAAACTGTAATTACTGGACTACTGAAAATTCCCCCCCGAACAATGAAAAGCAGATCTTTGGAAATAATAAAAAAAGGAGGTACAGTCATCTTTAAAAATAGCTATCTGCAAACCCACTCCTTGAGTTTCTGTAGCTCTTCTCCTCAGTTAGTCTTGCAATGCTTATTTGGAAATATTCAAAATAATTTGGGGCAAAACAGAAGAAGGAGAGAGATCACAACTATCCTCATGGTGCTGAAATCAAGAGGCTAGAAACCATGTCTGGGATCCTGTCTGAGTGAAGTGCATTTGAGGAATCTCTCCTGAGGTTTCACTCAACAGAAAGTTTACTTAAAATCTATTAGTAAAAAATCTCCATCGAGATTTTATCACGGCAAAGCTGCATAACCAGACTTTGTGCTCTTTATGAGAGAGAAAAAGAATAATAAAAAATACGTATGCCACAATATTTACTAGTAAAGGAAGAAGCATGAGTGTGGACTAAACCCCACTACACTTGTAAAATGGGATAGGAAAGTCCACAAAGAAACATTTGATGCTTGTTTTCACTGCCTTTGCTTGGGGTGGCTTAGCAGGAGCTCTCCCACCACAGAGATAAAGCCACCAGGATCTTTCCGCGGGAATCAGCTCTGCTCACCCGTTCCCCTACACCAAACGGGAGAAGAATAGCAAACCAATGCCCCATGCTGTTTCTTTTGCCCTCATCAAAGAGCAGCACAGTGATTCCAGACTCCTCCTATCTCCCATTCCCCACTGACACCCATTACCCAAACTCCTGCAAAAATTAATCAAGATGTTGAGCCTTTATCAAACCTGTCTTGAGGAAATGGGCTCCAAGGCACCAAACCTGGCTGCCAGTCTGGAAGCCTTACACCTGAACTAGGTCATGTTTTGTCAGCAACAGTATTGGATCAATTTTTCTACACATTTCCAATAAACACCCCCTCTCGACTCCAGCAAACAGTGTTGCAAATCAGTTTATCATTATCTTGTACAAACCATGAAAATTAGAATCATGTGAGCAGAAGGTTAGACTAATTCTCCTTTCTCATTATAAGCACAGGTGTAGCACAAACACCATGTGAAATAAGCAATTAAAAAAAACCTGCTTTTTTTCCCCCATTAGCTGCCTTAGCTCCATGACCAATTAGAAAATTGTTTAATATCTGTAATCTGCATTTGCAGAAAGCAATTTTCACAGTAACTCTTCGAAGTAAAACAACAACACAAAATCCTAGTGCCCCAGCATTTCTTTTTGTGAGTCTGGCAAGGTTCTTGCTGTGTTTACTCCATCCTTCTCCCAGAGCAGGAGGAGAGGGGTTTTGGTAGCTGTGAGAGCAACTGGTCACCAAAATAGCTTTTACCCCAAATAAATGCTGAGCAACATTAGGCACGTAACACCTCAATTTCACAACCTTTTCTTCCTTATCCTCCAAACTACAAGCACTTTTAAAAGGATGGGGGGAGTGTCTCAAAATAATAAACTATACTATATATAGTATCATTTATATACTAATATACTAGAATAAACCACATATCTAGAGTTTACTAATAATTACCCACAAGATGTGTCTATGGAAAAACACAATCTCACCTGTTTGCCCCACACAATCATTTGGGATATCTGCTTTAAGAACACTTTACACACAGGTACTTAACAGTTATCTGCTTCCTACGCATTCATGTAAGTATTTTCTATAAGTAGCAATTCTGCCAAACAGCTCAGTGTTTGGATGTCTTTGGGGGGAATTCAGACACAAGAACATTTTCCTTCTGGGCAAAGTAATAAAATGACATTCTCGCTCCTCCCACTAGAAGTCAAACGGAGGTCAGCTCCCCATCCTTGTATCTGTTTAAATAAACTGGTCCAGCTGTTTGTTTCCAGGATGCCCTTTAACCTTCTGTCCCATCCTCCCTGCCTTTGTAACACAACGCTTTACTTTGCATTATAGTAGACTCCAAACCACTATGCATTTAAAAAAAAAAAAAAAAAAAGAAAAAGAAGGAGTATTCACTTTCAAGTTTCTTCCTGCATCCCAAACCTGGAATTTGTAAGAACCTATCCGATTAAAACAATTAACATAGCTTGTCTTGAGAGAGCACAATGCAGTGCTGTGATGTTTATAAATCACATTTGAGAACCCTTTGCAAGCAAAACTGCGAATTAGCTGTTGCTGCAGAAATGTATGGGCATGGGGTTAATTTCTTCATACTCTCAGTTTTTTTCCTTGAGAGAAGGGCCAGGATCTTTTGATCACTCTTCAAATTTCCAAAGTGCTGGGCTGATTTAAACATCAGCAAAAATGATGGAACAGAAAAGCTAACAGGAAAAATCTTCCTTCCCCTTTTCTCAAATGCTCATATTCACCTATCTTAAGAGAAAGGGACCCTAAATTACCCTGATTTTTAAAAGTTCAGAGAAATCAGGACCTAAAAAAAGATATTTGCATACTAACTGCTACTGAAAGGGAGTATTATCAAAATACAATGTGGCATAAGATTCAAGACAGATGTATAACCTTATTCATGTGAGTAAAGACTAAATCAGGATCAAAGGCTTACATAAAGTATTTTTCCCAACACCAGTGCTCCATGCTGTGGTACTTTTGCTCTGATGAGGAAGGTTTTTTTTGTTTGGGTTTTTTGCCTCAAAAGAGTAGGATCAATAGTGGCACATCAACATAATATCCCTCAGTGTACAAGTTAAACCCTGCAAAGTGATGCCTTGGGCTGCTTTTTTTTGGGGGGTTTTTTTCCTTCCTCCCTTTTTTTGTTTTGTAACAGGAAGGATCTGGCATGGAGAAAACATTTGAACAGTTGGGCAAACACAGAAGTTTGAACTATTTTTGATTTTTTTCAAGTTAACTTTTCCCTGTTCTTTTCAGACACATGGCATTGCACTTTCTGTCACGTCCCAAAAAGCAAGGAAAACCAAGCAATTCCACCTTCATAACCCTAAAGAGGAGGAGTAAAACCCTCTTTTCTCCCATTTGCATTTTCCTAGGATGTTTTCTCTTAGGCTTCTCGCCTGGGGTCTGTCTGCAGAGGTCACTGGCAGACTCCCAGCTCGGTGCATCCCTGGTCCCACGGGTGAGCTGCAGCCCCAGCCCTGGGGATGCAGCAATCTGCCTCTGCACTCTGACCTTCAGCTTGGCCGCCCTTGCTGCCACGCACAAGTTTTGTTTCTTCTCAGCGAGAGGCTGCATGGCTGGTGATGACAAAAGACTTATTTTAGTTGGAAATTGGCTACAATAATAGCAGCCAGAGAGCAAGGATTTTCAGAGGGTCACCAAACCCTCCGAAAGGCACAGCTCGCTAAGGCTCAGGTTACAGCCCAAGTGACATTTTCCGCACAGATCTGTTCTTTCTCTTTTCCCCTTGTATTTCACTTCTGTTGAGTGAATAAAACAAGACCTTCCTCTGCTGTCACAGCTTTCCAAAGTCACCTTTGCTCAAGAATCGACAGAGCGATTGTGGGGACTTCCCATTTGCAGCCTTTGAATGAAATTTTCCAGGACCAGCTGTCTGAAAGGAGATGCTGAGACTTTGCGGTCTATTGAATTTTTCTCTGCCCCCAGCCCTCCGATATGAGGAGAGTTTCACACCATTACTGACTTCTGCTACTTGGAAGTCACAGGCTGCTCCCTCTCAAAATTGTCCCGAAGCACTGCACACCAGAAATCTGTGTCTCACTAGCAGTGCCAAGAAATTCCCAAAAATCTCTCTGGCCTCATTTTCTCCTTGAGCTCCTTCTAGCAAACCAGGCGTAAGAGGAATGAGAAAGCCCACAGTACCTACAAACCCCAGTGCTAAAACCTCTCATGCCCCTCTGAAGAAAACAGCATCCTTCTTGACAACAAACAAATCATCACTTTTATAACAGATGCCAAAGTAAACGTAGCACTTCAAACTGGCAAATAATTCACTTGTAAAACCAGTTGCACTCTTTTCTGCATACTGGGATCCTTCATTTATACAGCAGCGAAACAACATTCTCTATTCAGCACTTAATTCCTCAACGCTTAACAGGTTTATCTCTAATAAAACCAATTTAAATGGAAAGTGTGCTATAAACCAAGATTATTACACTTCAGTAACTGCTTTATTCCTTATTTTAACATACTTTCATTTTTTTCTCTGTGTTTGTTTTCCAGAGATTTTTAAAGGAGTCAGTTAAACAAAAGGAAAAAACGTAACACCACAGAAATTATTTTATCGAATACTTTCAAATGTTTTAAAAACAGCCTTGAAAATAGCAAGCTGCCTTTGTAGTTATGAACAGAAAAATAACTGCAGACTTTCGAATGGTAATCACATCTCCCCATCCCTAAAATGAGAAGTAAATGTTAAAAGAGTGCTTACTGCTGTTATTAGAAAGTTCTGATCCTGAAGTCAGTTAGTGAGCTTAATGACCCGTAACTACCAGTCATTAGCAATCCATGCTCTCTGTACTCCCTTTATTTGTGTAAAAAAAAAAAAAAAAAAAAAAAAAAAATCCAAGACACTCAAGAAACTTTGTTCAATTTAAAGTCAAACCTTATGAAGTCATGTTTGGCAACTTTTCTTGGTTTCTCCTCCTCCTCCTCCGAACCAAAGACAGCTCGGGACTGCAATACATCATTTACAACGCTAAATGGAGGTAGGGAGGGAAGAGAGTACACAGGCTGCTAACCGCCCACTGCAGACACGTAATATTGGAATACACTCCAAACGCAGAGAGCCCATCCATCAGGAGCATCAGAAAGCTCTCCTGCAAGCTCTCCTCTTCCTCCCTCCTCTGCTGGCACAGCACCAGTGCCACGGACTGGATATAGGGCTGAGGGGTGGCGCAAGACAATATTGGAGAGTGAATTAAATAAAATACTATGCAAAAACTAGTGATGAAAAACCACTAATTAGCTGACAAATTTGATGTAAAGCACTAATGAAAGCCATGTGTGGCTCTGCAATTTAGTTTTAAAAATAGCTTCTGACTTCAAGCATTACTATGTGACCCCACCAATGGATTCATGTTGTGCATTCAGAAAAGTTGCTTTCAAGCAGGAGAGTGCTATCGAATCTCTCCCCAAGCCAAGTCTGCTAATGCAGAGAGCATATCAAGGGCAAAAATAGAAAGCAGAGAGATGAGATCAGGTATGTGCTCCTTGTAAAAGAGCTGGCTATGCCCTACATTTTGGTTGGCCCAGCACGCACCAGCTCTACCTTTGGCCACCTCCTCCTCTCCCCAGCCTTCAAGCCTGGGTGCCTTCCCCCTCTCACTCCAGATCACCCTTTTTCTTCTCAAATCACTGCTAGACACATCCTGCCTCCAAATAAAAAGACTGTTTTATGGGGAGCACCATCCCACGACAGGATCACAGAATCCTAGAATGGTTTGAGTTGGAAGGTTCCTTGAGGATTATCTCATTCCAAACCCCCTGCCATGGCCAGGGACACCTTCCACTAGACCAGGCTGCTCCAAGCCCCATCTAACCTGGCCTTGAACACTTCCAGGGATGGGGCATCCACAGCTTCTCTGGGCATATGTAACAGTGCCTCACCACCTTCACAGGGAAGAATTTCTTCCTAGTATCTAATCTAACCCTACCCTCTGTCAATTACAGCCATCCTCCCTGTCCTATCAGTCCCAGTCCCATGGGACAGGATGCAGACATGGTGACTGCCTTGGGGTAGCAGTGAGCCTGGTGGTGACCTTTCCTCTGGACACAGAAGGGATGGCTGGTGGCTTTCTCTGGAGCTGGGACCCACAATCTCCTGGCCCTGCTTCTCCCTGGGCCCACACGCCCCCTTAGCCCCATCTCTCTGCAGGGCTCATGGCTGTGGCTGCCTGGTGAGTCTTTCTAGAAGAAAGCTGGGCAGCAAACAATTCCTGTCTTGCAAAATATTTTGCCTGTTTCACAGCAGGATGGAACTAAAACCTATTCCTATTTATTTGGCTAGTTCTGAATGAAAATTACAGAAGGGACTTGCTGGGGAGGAGTGATGAGCCAGTGTGCCTGGGGAAGGACTCCCTGGAGATACTCCTCCCTGCTCTGCCCATCTCCTGTGCTCTTCTACATCACAGGTGAGCTGCTGTTGGCCTTTCTGGTATACTCTCCTTCTCCTCCTCCTCCCCTCCCATCTGCACATCCCACTCAAAAAAGCTTAGCCAACATGGAACATTTCCAGTGAAAATGCAGATCCAGTATCCAGGCGTCTCCCCGCCGATGCCAGGGAGTCAGAGCAGTGTTGCAGGTCTTGGCTGCACTGGGGAGAACTCTCAGCAACCTCATTCCCTGACACCACAATTCCCTCAGGGTGCAAAGCAGATGTAAACTCGCCCTCAGCAGCCAGATGATGTAAGGGGAAATCTTTACATGGCAAAGCGCCAGCAGAGCTGACCTCCCGTCTCTTCCCTGCTCCTAAATCCCAGCGCAGCTGTACTTTGCTGATCTCCATGTGCCACAATTAGCCTTTAAGGAATATGGCAAGGATTCACGTAGTAGAGCAGCACTAAGGCTGCTCTAACTCCTACCTGGGACAGCACTGGTCCCCACAAAGCGCTGTGGTTGGGTACACTACACGCTGGCAGACAAAATCTTGCCTCCCACAAAACACTTGTAACCAAGGGTGAGCAGGATCTCTGAGTGCTTTGAGAGCAGCCCAGGCTCAGATGCACATCTCCCAGATCAGTGTTTTGTCCAAGCTCTGAGAAGGGTCTGAACACCAGCTTCCCATCTGATCCTTCAGGAGAGCTTCTCTGGACTCCCTAACTTGGGTCCTGATCTGGTGCACACCAGCACTGCAACCCAGCAGCTTTTCTTCTGCAGATCATGTCAAACCAGCAACCCAAGCCCCATTTGATGGCAGGGATAATGCTGGGAATAGGTGAGAGTTGAAAGCAAAATACTGGCTATTTCTTTGAAAACACTCCTCCCTGTTTCAGCAATTTAACGTCCTCTATCCAGTCAGCATAACCTCTTTTTTAGGGGAACGTAGAGATTGTGAGAAGTGCCTCCATGATCTCTGAACTTTCTCATGCCATACAAGCATTCTAAACACAGGGGGTCCTCCTTGAGGTCCAAGGCTTTTTCCATGCATCAAATTCTGAGCCTTGTCCAAACAGCTTTTTCCCTGTTCCCTCCTAGCCACCACACTACAGCATGGGAGTTGGAAGATGGGCCTTGTCCTCCCGCCCAAGCTAAAGAGGAGAGGCTGCTCTCACATCTGGCTGCTGGCTTAAATATGTTCCCACTCACTGAAGGGTGTGGGAAATGACCTGTTTGTACTCCTGGATGGATCTGTTCATCCTCCTCATTTCCAAAAGGCAATGAAGGTCACCCCACACCAGCTCCTGCAGCCTGCAGGAAAAGGAGAAGCAAGCCCAGGGTGGCCAAACCAAAAGCCTTGACAAGTGTCTTTGGCAGAAAACACCCTCAGGGCCCCCAGAGAGAAAATATACTGCAGTCCTATATGGGACTTGTGTTTTCCACGTGAAATAGGCTTTCACATCACTCTGGTCTATACCCTGAGACACTGGTTTGGGGTGTTGAGGGAAGCTTTGATTCCTGTGGTTGTGTCCTCCCCACCACAACCAAGGCAACAAATACAAGCACGTTGATGTATTTTGTGTAATGTGGGCACCTGAAAAACTGGTTTGAATTCTTTCTTCCTTTGTTTTTTTTTCTCTCCAGAAACCACAAAAGATACAACTCTGAGTCACAGCCAACCTGAAAAACAACCCCACACTTCTGAACAAACTCTCCCTGCCCCAAGACATGCTACTTCAAAACATTGTTTTCTAACCACTACTAATAGCCTACTTTGTAATCTACTTTATCTGAACATAATTTCCCATTAAGTGAAGTAATTCATTTTGCTTATAATCCTAGTACTGACAGCATTATATTCAGGGCAGAAGAAAAGACATCCTCAGAAAACAACACCAACAAAACACACACAGGGAGGTCAGAGGAATGTCAAAGATGAAAAGAATTTGTGAGACCAGGGGACAGAGGAAGCTTAGGGATCAACCCCCAAATGGTACAAACCACCTCTGTAACCCAGGTGGGAAGTCAGACACCTGTGGGATAAATCTGAATTCAAAAGGAGCTATTGGTATCGAGCTTTATCCTCAGCCAAAAAAGCCACAAGAACTACAGTGCCTGGGCAAGGGGAAAAAAAAATAACCCATGAAACTGTTACATGGCCTAGATTTCACTGAACAACTGTGGAAGCAATATTTTTTCAGCATCTGCTGCCGTTTCTTTTATTTTTGAAACGTCAAAGAAAAGGCAGAATCCTGGCTGGTGCTAAGGCTGCTGTAGCCAGCCATGCATCGCTTACACCAAAATCATTCCAGGGCAGGCAGGGCACAACACACACCCTTGAAAGCACATCCTCACCCTGCCCCTCTGGCTGTGTCTCATTTCTGAGAAGAGAAAATTGGTTTAACCAAGAAAAAGGCAACGTTTGCCCCATTTCTACTGTTTCAGGCTGAGTTTTGAACCAGGCAGTTTGTTTTACGCAGGTGCAGCCTGGAGCAAGAGACTGATTTAAGTGCCAGAGAGGGTCTCTGAGGGCACCTTTCTCCACGTGTTGGTGTTTCAGTTTGTGGTGCTTAATCACTCTACACCAGCCTCAGCAACTGTTGACACAAAATAGGTGGAGATCAGGTCTGTGCAAGCACAAAATACCAGAAAGGCAAACTATATGTAAACACACTTCAGATAGCTATGACAAAAATAGACCAAAGCCTGACTTGCAAAGCAGTGACAAGCCATTACTCCCCCCTTCTGCCTTTTTTTTTTTTCATACATAGAAGGCATGCTTTTTTTTTTTTTTTTTTTAATATATATCGAGGATATCTCTTGCACTAAAAAGAAACCAAGACCTAAGAACTTTATTTGCAGAGACAATGCAAAGCTCTCCCCTTCCTTCCGATGCAGCATTTCCACAATACAATAATGTCCTGAATGGGAATTTTTTTAAAGCCAAACTCTTGTTTTGACATGGTGCACACCTGAATCTCAGTATTTTTAAACCAAAGGTTGCAAGCAAAGCATTCTGACCCCTACCCTGGTCTTCCAGAGCAAAGCTAGAGCAGGAGAGGAGAAAAGAACAAGTGGCAAATGTTTGCATGGTGCTGTTTCATCTTATTTCCCCAGCACCTGACATCACATTCGTTACAGAACATTAATGCACCGACTAAAAAAAAGTATGTTGAGTACAAGACCACCCTAGAAGAGGGAAAAGAGTTTTTTTCTTGGCTGCATATTAACTTCTCAAGCACCGAGCACCTTTCCCTAGTCAATGCTATCAGCAGGTAAACCCTGTTTACACTGTGTGATGCTCTGCAGAGGGAACCAACCTTACTTCCTCTTAAAAAGCATCTATGCAATAAAATAATAATTTTATTAAATAATAATAATAAAATAATAAATAACAAAATAATAAAAAAACCCACTAGGCTTTGGGGTTTTTTTCTCAGTGCTTAGGGTGTCACTCATTAGTCTGCTGGCTTGGGCAAAATGATTACACATTTGCTTTTGAAATAAATGGTGTTTCCTTAGCTGTTTTTCCCCAGTCTGAATCCAGGGGCTGTCAGAGCAATGGTTAGAAACATCTTTCCTTGGTGCTCCTGAATGGGATGACCCTTGTTTTGGGGCAGTTTGGGGGTTGTGGAGACTGACAAGGCTGGACTGAACAAGAAACCCAGGGTCTGTTGGGTCTCCATCTTCTCCTCCACCTGAAGTCCTGGAGGCCAAGGGGAGCATTTCCCCAAGAAAACTCTTTACTCCCCTCCTCTGAGCTCCTGACCCTTTTGGAAAAACACCCATGTGCCATGCCAAAACTGTACTACTACTCCTAAAACCCACGCACCAAACCCAAACCCAAACCCCAGGTTTGAACCACTGCACTGTACTTTTAAATGGCTTTACTGAACTGAAAAAGGAAATTCCAGCCTAAAATCCTGTGATCCGACAGTACCTGATGGCTCTACATTCACAACTCTTCCCCCTGTAAGCTATTTGCTCAGCTTTTCTAATAATACCTTGACTGCCTGGCAGCTCTCCAAGGCTGTCTAAGGCAATATGCAAGCTAAACATTTTTTCATCTGATTTCAATATTTTCTTATGAGTAACTATACAGGATTTTACCTAGTGAGTATTCCTGATTGCTGTAATTTAAGAAGAGAGAAATAGACTACAGATGTAATATTATTATTACAATTGGCATTCAAGGTGAAAGGCATAACAATTAGCTAAGACTTAGTGAAAACATAAATGTAAAAATCTGCTTGAAAAATCCGGCACATGGTACGTTTAGAACAGCTAATTTACCGCACGCATTCTAAACTGCTCAAATGATACAACAATTCACCCAGCAAGGTACTTTTAAAAATAGTTTTCTTGGTGTTTTGTGGGGGTTTTTTTTTGGAGGGGAATGATTTTCATATTGCAAACACCTACTGTCTTATTTTACTCTGGAATATCAAACAATATGTGTTAAGTCCAAAATATATATTCTTTCTTATTCCTGTTTCTTCCTGCTTTTCAATGTATTCCCACTAACAAAACAGCATTTAAATAAGAACAGTATACATATTCTTGAATCACATAGAGAAGAAAAGAAAATTGTCTCCAAATTCTGACAGTTAAGTTCGTATTTCTGAAGTTGAGAGGATAATTTGTGAATGTTTTAACATTTACAAGTAAATAAGTACTTGTATTTACTATATCTGATTACTGAGAAAAGTATTTGTTATGTTCTTACACAGATTCAAATTGCATCTTGACCTTTTCTCATTTAATCTGTTTACTGCAACAAAAGCAGCAATAGATACATCTGAAAATAAGCAGATATTTTATTTGCCGAGGACTAAAAAATCCCTGTGTGTGATGAGCTTGGAAAACCAAGTATCTTCCCTATTTATTGTAGTCTACAATTTGGTAGGCAGCAGGGGTGAAAATCCAACCCTGCATATAGGACCAGCACCTGCTTTTGCTATGCTCCCTCCCTGCTAGCCTCCTCCCCCACTTACACCCTAAAAATAGTGCTTAAGTGGGACTAAAGTGGTGCACTGGTCATGTGCTGGCCTTTTGCTTAGGGTAAATATCACCCTCAGTGAAGGAATTGAGCAAAGATGATGTCTATGCTAAATGCCCAGCCCCAGGAAGGAGCTGCTCCATCCCTCCAAGGGGCTGGAATGGGGCTAAACATATGGGAAACACCAGACAACGTTATCAGTTGGATTTGGGGTGTGCTTCAGATACACGAACCCCCTGGCATGCTATGATATAAAAACAACAGCAGGAAAAGAGAGGCCTGGGACTGTTTCCCAAAAGGTGGAGAGTTGTGTGGCCATTCCTCTTGCCCCTGCCCCTTTGTGGAGGGGCAAGCAGGGTTTTTCTGCATCTGCCCCATCTGCATCTGCTCCCATCTGCACCTCTCCATCTGCACCTCCCGACCTGCATTCCCCCATCTGCTCCATCTGTAACCCCACCATCTGCAAGGCAGGACGAGCAGATGGAAAGGACACCCTTGGCCGTGGTGCTCCCCATTCATGGCAGGGTTCTGGGGAGCACTGCCCCGTGAGAAGTGCAGAATCCTCCTGTCCCCACCCCGCCTGCCCATGCCATGGGAAAGCTCTACCACTATTCTTACCCACAAGCAAAGGAATGGAGGCAGGAGGAAATTTCCTGCTGGAGGAGAGTTGTGAGTGGGCTAAAAGAGTAATCAATTATTTCTGTGTGTCCATGCCCTGAGCTGGCTGTGCTACACACAGTAAGGTCTTCCTACCCCAAGTCCATGTCCGATTTTCCAAACTCATCTTTGGAGTCTTTTTGAAATGTCTTTCTTACAAAGTTTCAGTAAAATTAACTTCATCTGACTCCAAAAATGAGATTAGGGCATTTTTTTGATTACACTATTTGGTTGGGGTTTTTTTCTGATATGTAGGGTTGAGGTTTGTTTTCAGGTTTCCTGCAAGACTAGGAAATTATACACAAAATTGACATTTAAAGAAGCCAAGAACATAAAATCAAGAACTCCAGAGTTAGGACACCATATCACTGGAGCTGCTTACACCCTAGTCTTGAATGTACTTCATATGCAAATAGTTCAGTTACCAGTTTCTGACAGGGCTTAAAGCCTCAAGCACCTCAATGACAATTGTGTCTGTTATAAGAATAGGCCAGGCCATTATAAAATAAAAAAATCTATTTCTACAGGAAACAAACTTTGACAAATTTGAATGACTAAGGCAGGAAGAAAGGCAATACAGTCCTGGTTGATACAGCCAAATGCTTCACTGGAGAAGAGGATTTAGCTCTGCTGCTTCCTTGGACTGCTTGAGAGCTACTGAGTAAATCATTGAACCCAAACCTTTCACCATCAGTTACTGATCTCTCACATCTCTCCTCCACACCCAACTCTGGACATTGGCAACGTAAGACACCAAGGCACTCAAACCTCGGAGTTTCCACGAAACATGAAGTTTCAGTTATTGTTGGACATTAAATGAGAACAAATTGCTGTAACTTTGAGTCACCTCTCAGTCCCACACCAACTCACAACTTGTGACTGTGCTGGATCTGGATCTCTCTGTGCCTCCCTTCTTTCCCTGTGAACCAGGACAACGCTTTTTTTCTCTTTGCAGGGGAACTGTAAAAATGCCATGCAGACCCACAACCCTGTATGCATATATAAGCATGTGGAGGTCAGGGAAGGATTTGGGTATTACAGCAGTAAGTGCCATAGGAAAGCCCAGCAGTAATTATTAATTCCATCTTCAAGCACGGTTTGAATACAGCTCAACAAACGAAGCACGGAAGAATGAGGGCAAGATAAAATATTGACTAGCTGCTCTAGCATTGTCTGGGCTGTGCCCTAGATAGCACAAGGGTATTTTTAAAAAAGCAGAATGGAAACACCTAATAAAGGCTGGAGCTTTAAGGATTTGAATTCTCAGTTTATTTTTTTTTAGATTCATTTATGTGACACTATTTAGAGAGACAGTCACATACAGACATGCACATATAGGGAGGTTATATAGCCATATTATTCTGTAAACATACAAAATCTACCTGTGTGTACCAAGACTTTTCTAAAACATAAACAAGCATCTGACACCTAAAGCAGCCCGTGTTGAGATCTGCTCTCTCTCCTTCATAGAGTACCATCAGTAATTATTTACCATTAGTTCTTAATGGGAAGGGATTCAGCTGGGATGTAGTAAACAAGAAAACTGTATAGATTGTTCAATATAGCCTGACTGGCTCTCAGCTGAGGTAAGAAGGGATTGGATCACACCTCCTGGATATTTCAATTCACTGTTTCTATCACCTGGGAAAAGCACCTTATTAACCTGTACCTGGTCAGGTCTCTACCATGTCCATACAGGCATCACAGCAGTGCCCCTTTGAGTTCATGTTTCCATGCTTGGAACCCTAAACTGCTGTGGGGTTAAACAACTGACATGACAGAGACCTGAATGGTTCATTTGGACTAACCACATTCGAACTCTGCTACCTTCCTACCTTCCACAGATTTATTTTTATTTTGCAACAGGGTAAGGGCTCCCTCTTCCCACAACAGAAACATCTGACTGAAGCAAAAAGATGTCCTAAACAACACTGGTGATTCATAAGCCAAGTTGTCATGTCAGAGAAAAAAAAATAAAGGGAAAAATCCTCTATTTCATTATTTTCCAAAAAAAAAAACCAACCCAAGGAGAAGGGTCATGGTAAATGGTATTTTTGAAGACATGTGCCCTTCCACGGATATATTTTCTATATTTTCTATATTTTCTGGCACATCTCAAGTCATCACCCCATTCCTGTGACTCCTCCACCATCAATAGGAGTTATGTGGATAAGCCTGGGGAGCCCCAACACCAGGGCAGCCCACATGTGAAAAGCAACATTTTTGTTACACCAGAGAACTGAAGTATGCAACCAGCACACACTGAAAAGGCATTCAAAATATGACCCAAAAAAATTGTTTCAATGCTTTCAATCTGCAGAAAACAAATGTTCTCTTCACTGACTGGTCTGTGGCAAACTTCTAATTCCAGCCAGAAAATCCAGCATTCCCAGTCTGGGCTAACGACCATGCTACCAGACATGAGTTTATGTTTTTCATGCACATTTCATGTATTCCCACACGCTGTGTTGCTGCCAATAATTTATGACTGATCTGCACCCAGCCTGCCCTTCAGCATTTTATTTAATCTCTGCAACAGTGATTTACAATGACTCATCATTAATACAAAAATGTACATGTGTGTTAACAAGTTTGGAAGAATCTAAGGAGGAAGGCAAATTTTTTTTTGTGAGTTGTGGCTGAATGACTTATGAGCCTGCTGAAGAAAGGCAAAACTAACCTGAAGTTATATGTTAGCTCTTCCCTGCAGAAAAATATGTAGGCAGGAAGCATTTCTTCTGCACATAGCCTTAGAAGAAAAGGGATCCAGCAAAAGGTTTGAGAAGGTTGCCCCACAGCCCCCCAGGATTTGGGAGGGGATGAGTAGCTCACTTGGTCACCTCATGGCTGGGTATTTCCCATGCACCCTGCACACTCAGCAACAGCTTCACAGTCTCCTTGTTCCTTGGCATTCATTACAAAAAGCAGGGGCTGAATTGCCATATTTTGGCATCCCTGCCCACCACCTGTGATTTAAGACTGACTGCCTCTATAATGTTAAATCCTTGTACCACTGGGAAGAGAAGAGGAATTATCTCAATAATTTATACAATTGTAACACCACAGCAGAATTACTGAACTAGCTCAAGCAGAGGAAGCCTGCCCTACATCCACAAGATTTCAGTTATAATGTATTTTGACCTCCTTTTTTTTTTTTATCTTGTAAGAACTTATAAGAACACACCTGACACAAAGCCAAAGTAAAAACTCCTCATATTTGAGGTGAGATGGGTACTGAAAAACACTCCTGAATGAAAGGTGAAGTAAAACCTACAGAAGGTGACTCTGGAGAAGTTCCACCAGCTTTAGTTGAATCCACCTTGAAAAGTTTCTTTGATGGACCATCCCAAAGTGATACATTTGTCCATGTTGAATCCTGCACTCCCAGACCCCACAGACACCCTTACTCCACCCCATCATTAAACAGGACCCTGATGAATATACACAGCTTCTCCACGGGCCAAAGCACCCCTTGTTAAAACTGAAGGACAACCATATAGATTAGGGGAACACCTGGATGAAGGCTGGAGGATGTAAAGTTGAAGCAAACACTAATGTTTTATGGCTAAGCCAAAATACTGTGGGTTACACCATCTTATAACATGTAAATTTTGTGTTTAGTGCCTTTTATTCCTCCACTTTAAAGTAAGTATGTTGGAAGCATACTTCATATACACTAAGTATTTGGTATTTTCCTTTATTCAGCGTCTTAAAGGGCTTCAAAAAATTGATCTCCCAGGGCTGCTGTGGGGTCACAGAAATTGATAACCCTTACAAGCTATGCTTATGTGAGCCTGCCTGCGTCTCCCAGATAGTGCACTTTGTAAATTAATCCTCCAAAGGCAAATATATTGTAAGTAGCTTGTTATCTCTGAAGTACTAAATTGAAGAATACATGGGATTATATTGACAGAAATTACATTTTCTGTAATGGGGTTTAATATATCTGAAATCTCTCCCATAGGCTCCTAGTCTCTCTAAGAGAGGAGGGTTTGTTAATGTAGGTGCAATGGACATCAAGACCAAATTTATTCACTAAAATGGATTAGGCCATGTAATCAGAGCTTCAGTAATATTAATCTCTGACACTTATTGAACGGGAAAAAAACCCAACTTTTGTCTGCAAACTGGCATTCCTCCCTCCCTTTTCCCCAGCAGGCTTGCTGTTTGCCTTGGCCATTTTCTGGGTATTACTTCAAAGAGGATAAGGTTTCCCATCATAAACACTAATCTAAAAATATTAGGACAATTAATTAGATACACTTAGTTTTACAAGGTATTAGATTGCAATACACTTCAAATATGACACTTGTTCTGGGATAGTGGGAGGAACCACATTTTGATGCAGTATCAAAGGGTAATAAATCAATTTTTTTTAAAAGAGGTTTGCTGCTGTGTGATACTTAAATCACGAGTAATTTTCACTGGTTGCCTTCACCATACCCCAGACAGTTAGCAACCCAAAATCCACTGCAGAAACAGCATGGATCCTGACTTCCTTCAAACAAATCACTGCTATAACAGAGCAGGGGCTCCACCAACCGTTAGCTGGAACAAACAAAATTGTACACCCTGTACTTCAGCAGCAAAGAACCAGATTGTCCTCAAAGTGTATTCATAAATGGGATTTTTAAAACAAGCTGATAAAGAGATAAAAGGATGCTAGTCAGAAAGAAAAACCCCTCTAACAACACTATAAAAGCATGACAGCAGCCCCAAATAACAATATGCTCAGCAGAAATGGGACCAACTGTCCCTTTTTCCACCCCAACATCTGAACCTCTTCCAAGACCAATGTTCTGCAAGTGGATGTGCCATCCTACCAAAGAACAGACATCCTCAGCCAGAAAGACTGAATGTGAGTACACTGAAATCTGCATAGATAAAATACAAATAAAATAAAATACAGTAGCAAACCTCATTATTTCTATTCCTGAAACCACTCACCTGATTACAACCCTTTTGTATCAATAAACTGTTGGGGAGGGGAACAAGAGCAAGGTGTGTCCCCAAAAGCACAAAGAAATAGCCAAAGGGTGCCAGTGGTCATATAGAAACACAAAGGAAAATTACTTACCAATTGTTCACTTGAAGTATAGTGAGTCCTGTGTCTTGTGCCAACTGCTTTTTCTGTTCTTCTGAAGGGTAAGGGTGCTATAAGACACCAAAATAAATACAAACATTTAAAACAATGTGCTTTTTTGGCCTACTTTTATTTTAAATTTAAAAAACCCCAACAAACCAAACCAAAACAGAAGCGTGACATCTATTACTGAAAGGTGAAAATGCTGAGGTGTGTCACTCTTTTATAATTATTAATGGGCTACTACATCACTTAATTAATGGCAGTAAAAGACAAGCCAATTATAAAGATTAGTGAAGTGGAGAAATAACTGCTTAGGATACTGACAGTACCTTGCTACTTGAGAAGGATATTTGCTACTTGAGAAGGATATTTGTTGCATTAGCTGAAATTTTTTTGTACTTGTCTCAAATGACCGATTAGAGTCAAATAATCTATTTTCTTCCTTTTTTTTTTTTCCTGTATTTCACGGAACAACAAAGAATGTGACAAAGCACTTCTCTGTAAAACTAAGGCACACTGATGTTTGCTGAGATAGTGAAGGCAAAACTTGCCAGTGCCCCAAAATAATTTGCAAATAAGATCAGCATCCCGAACATAAACAAACGCTTGTGTTTTGAACACAGGCCAACACAAGGTCAACAATCAGCACATTTTTGCCTGACATTAACATAGCTGTGCTGCACTAATCCTAAGAGACAGAAAATAAATACTCCTTTAATTGAAGATAATGTTATAATTCAATCACAAGTTTCTTGTGAGAACTTGATTTGCTTTCTCAGAAAATTTGCTTCTGCATGAATACGGATTGCTTAATAAATCAACAGCAAAAACCACAGCCAAGTTGGAAATGTAGAAATATCGTTTCTGTCCTTCCCATCTACGCAAAAATGGCATTGTCCCAAAAGGAAATGGCCAAATACTGCAAATGTAACTGTTTCAAGGAAAAGTCCTGTTTTGAGGATCTGGTTCAACTCCTAACCTGGATGCCCAGGTCTCAGGACAGATCTGATTCAGACCTGGACTGCTGTAAGGTGCTTAATAGCATTTCAATAAAGATAATTTGATGCAACTGGTTAGTCCTATCCCAACACCACTTAGCAGTTGATTGTCACAAAGTATTTACTGTTATACACTCATCCCTTTTTCCCCCCCAAATATTCCCTTATTCTCTGGATGTATTCTCCAGTGTAATATTACATGAGATGTAAACTGAAACCTTGTAAAGCATAAGAATTTAAAACCTCATAAAATTCCACAATCTTACTGGCATTACAGCTATTTAGAAGATTTTATATATTCTTGTAAACAGCATGATCTGACTTCTCATGGCTGTGTTACATGCAAGTATCACCTCACATTACCAAACTGGGATTTTTGTTGTAATTCCAGCAACTTCTCTTAACTCAATACACCCATTTCAAAGCCATCAGCTCCATAAGAGATGTTTTATTCTTCTTCACCCCAAAAGATTGAGGAATTATCAATTCTTTTAAAAATACTGATTTCTTGACAGCAAGCCCCAAGATGATCTGCACACCTGTAAACCACACCCTGTATTTTCTGCATGTTTGTGAAACAACTCCAGAATTGCAAAGTGAAAACCAGAGGGAAGGGGATTTACTTCTTTTTAATATGTAATTTGCATTTTACACATGCAAAAATATAGCATATATTATACTGTCTGCCTTCTACACATATTCATCCATAGCAGTCATACATATGTCCACCTATCTGAACACAACATTTTGCTTCCTTTCAACAAAAAAACCCCAAACCCTAGAGAGATGATTTGTAGCATTTTCATCTTTACAGCTTACTTCTCATTTCATTACTTTGCTATCAAGCGGGGACAGAATTATTCTTTTTTTTTTCTTATTTTGCTTTGCCACCTTACATGTGATCTAATTTTAAGTAATTGAACAAACTGTGTCTAATTTCATGCAGCAAGCAATAATTACTAGACAGCCTCTAGCTATTGGAATTGAGAAGCCTGTCTCCATTAAGCAGTTTTCAATTGTTCTGGACATTTTTTTTTTGAAATAGACAAGACTGGATAAAATTAGCCATCAGAATAATACTGTCGCTGTAAAAATAATTGCTTTAAAAGTCCGAAACTACAAAATCCTCAAATCGTGGTATGTCTAAGGTCATCTGATTTTATTTTTTTTTCATATCCTAGTACAGCATAAACTTTTAATTTCATGATAAATCTGTAATTGCCATAATCACATGACAGCCTGGGATTTCACATAGCTAATCCCTCTTAGCTAAAGGGTCACAATGCGGCAGGCTTTTTAACTATGATTCGGTGTGCTTTAAAGTCATCTTAAACACTAAGCAACCTTATTATATAAGCTTTCTGTGGCTCATACGGGTTGTCCCTTTGTAGACTAAAAATAAAATAAAATAATAAAAATGACTTGACAAAGAAGCAGCGTGCCACAGGCTAGGTTGCTATAAAAACATTCAAAGCCTTGTTGCATTCCCACCCACAGGGCTTGGAAGGACTGTGCTACAGGCAAAGGCAGACATCACATTGCAACAGAGAGAGAGGGGGAAACCCTGAGAACTGCCATTTTATGAAGAAATAGGAAATCCATTCGAAACTGTTGCTGCTGGTCTTTATTCCTCCCGTGAAAGAATGACCAGTGTCTTCCTAAAACTTTCTAATGGTTGTTTGAAGGAATAAAGACACATGGGCAATATATATCAGTGTAGATATTTTTGTGTGAATATATGTATATTACATCTGCATGAATATGTAGAAAACTTATCTTAGTCAAATAGTTAAGTTTAAGGTAGTCCTGTGAGGAAGAGAAAGTTGGATTTGATCCTTATGGGTCCCTTTCACCTTGAGATATTCTGTGATTTTAAGAAATATATAACTATATATGGAAAAACTACTAAAACCACTGCAGTGACTCCAGCTGACAAGTCCACCTATCACTCTGGATCACTTTGGGATATCAAAGCAAACTGTTCAATAAACAGTGACTTGAGACCTTTACTTTGTTGTGTACATTAGCTTCTACCATTATCTCTTAAAAGCTTAATTATTTGCAAACAATTGATCAAGATGGGAATTGGAGAAAAGAGACACCAGACCACCGGGAGAGCTGCAATGCATTAGGAGAGCAAACAGAATTACCTTTAGGTCTTATAATCAGAATTAACGATTGGGACCGTATGCAGGGCAGCACGAGGAGCTGTAAGGCTCATGCTGGACTGTTTTCCATTTGATCTGCATTAACACCTCGAGTGGAAGCCATAAAACAGTGATTACAGATGGGAAGGCTGACCCTCCTTCCCAGAACCAGCCCAGCTTGTGTATACTGGAAGACTGCAGACAGGCTTCCTTGCCAAGGCCAGAGGAAAAGGGCAAATCCAAGGGGAAAAACAAGTAGGAAGAAGCAGGTAGGTTAAAAAAATTAAAAATAAAAAAAAAAGCATTTAAAGAAATAAGGCTGACAACACATACTGATATTTTCTGATCAAGCCTGCTGCTTCTACAGAACTATAGAGCAGCATCCACTGAATGATATGAGACCTTGTGCTTTTCCCTTTCCATAAATCTAGCACTGAAATGCGGATTGTTTGGCACCATTAATGTGTTTTTGAGGCTCTGTGGTATTACTTTTAATAATGACTTAGTACAGAAAGTGATTGCTTAATAACACCATCAAAGTCTGCATGCAAATGAAAATTATCCCTGGGGGATTTGCCCAGGGTAATATGAACAGTTAAGGAACATTTGAAAAGGTAAAAATAACTATGCAAAATATGAGTCAGAGCAGTCGTTTTAGCAGTAACAAAGAAATCAAAGTGACAGAGAGAAAAATTTAACTTTCCATCACATTTTCTCATCTCTGTTTTATGAATGGTATTTAGCGAGCAGAAGTCTTAATAAAAGCCCATTTTTATATGCAGCTGAGAGCATTTTTAGCAAAAGAAACAATAAGACTTTTATTTTTTTTAATCACCTTTGACTACAGATGGTGGGTAAAGTCTCCAGTAGGTATAGATGGAAAGCATCCAAGGCTGTCTCTTAATGCTACACCTTGTCCAAATGCACTCCTTTCCTCAGATTTTCCACCCCAGGCAGCAAATGCTGGATGCCAGGACAGCGACAGACTATCTTATCTGTAACCCAGCATCAACAGCACTCCCTCCCCTCCTCCTCTGCCACAGCAGTGCATCATAATGGTGCCAGCAAAATGGGAAAATTACCCTGCCCTTCTCACCCTCCAGATCACCAATTCCTCACAGCACCAAACCAGCTCAACACCAAGGCTTCCAACCAGCTCTCCTACAGCACCGAGGCAGCAGCAGCAGCAATTCCCAAGAGAAAGGTTGCATGCTCTGTCAGAAAGAAGGAGGCTGTGGCAGCCATCCAGCGCTGCCCTTATCGTGGCAGTGCCGTCGCTTGGCTGACCCAGCTGGGAGAACCATTTCGGAAGCCCTTTAATCCCCTTCCTCCTGCCCTCTGCCTCCTCCAGAGCTCAGTGCAACGCACCAAGGTGAGGTGACCTTGAGCTAAACTCTGCTAGGTGATGAAGAGAAATCAGCCCCTTAAAATTTATGCCCTGGGAGAGTTTATTAACAGTTTCCTAACATCAAAATAAAAGAGAAAAAAAAATCCCACCGCTGTGATTTTCTTGTTGCTGAAGAGAAATCCAGCCTAACTCAGTATCCAGAATAAAGCCCAAGGATCAGCCCTCCAGTGGCAAACTGCACATTGATTTTCTGCTGAACTCTAAATTTGTGCTTTACCCAAACTTGTCCAGGGTTAGCTAAGGTGGCAGCACAGCCGTTTGGGTCTCTCCCCTTCCCCTACCTCCTTCTGGTTTGCATTTGAACTGTTTACATTAATGATCAAGTTGATCTACGAGAAATTACTATTTTTTTTAATATCCATAATGCTTTCCTATTGTCTCTCGGCTTTATGAATTAGTTTTACTGTTGCAGTGAATGCTTTTTTTGTCTCCTGACTGCACATTATCAAAGGGACACTTTGTGCCTTCCATTTGCATTACAAAAGCAGTGCATGGTGTAGTCTAAGAACAGAGCTTGAATTTATAGCAGTCGAGCCCTAGATCCTCACACATTCCGGCCTCCTAAAGAATAACAGGGGTTTCTGCACTCACAAAGTAGCCAAAAAATGGTTGGATCACTATCCATAAAGTCATAAGATTGCAACCTCCTTTCTTCATCGGCCACCGGCGTGTTGAGAGGGAGTGATAAAGAGGACGCGTGGAATCCCCTTGCCTATTTTGCAGGCTGCCTGAATAGGTTTATAGACCATCCCTGTGACCTGCTTTATATTCAGGCAAGGCTGTAAAAAGTTGCCAAGTTGAGGTGACCTGCTAGGGAGGGGGGAGAAGAAAAAAATTCAACTCGGAAGCTGCAGACTCGATCCTGTTTATCCCATGGGACCAGCTTGCACATTGGAGGAAATACTAAACACTGAGAAGGAAGTTGTTTTATTAGAAATGCATCGCTGAGGCTGGGAGGGAAAAAAAGCCTGTGCAAAGTTTGCACAGCCTTTTCCTTGGCTGAGAGCAGTGAGTCAGCCTGATAATGCTGTTGAAGTGTGAGTTGGCTTTGGCATTTCAAGCTCCTCGTTGCTTTTTCAGCACAGCAAGAAAACATAGTCCATACGACACGGTCATGCTGCAGACAAAGCCAGCTTTTTCCTCTTTCAAAAGAAAATATTTCCTCAACTTATTGTACTAGATTAATATCCCCGCAGTAAGGCCTTTTTCATAACATTACTGTTAATAAATCCTGGTGCTGCCAGAGTTATTGAACTGGAAACCATGAACACAAAATCAGCAGATGAGCTCGGTCCTCTAAAGTCAAAAATGCATCAAAATATGCAATGTGAATAGATGCTGCACCACTTTGACTCGCCTGTATCCCTGTGGTGAGGCCAACAGGCTGCTGCTTGGCTTCTGCATCAGCCCATTCCTATGAGATGAGCTCTGAGACACTGCCTATCATTGCCCTTAAAAAAGTGTTGCAGGCTGCCTTGGCAAATCCTGCCAAAAAATCAAAGGCGAGGAAAGGAGGTAGAATCTTACTCTCCTAAGGCAAAGGCAGGGTGTAAAGGACAGAGCCAATACCCCAGAAATTTTAAAATCTGAATGTGTGTTCACAGCCAACCTGATTAAACAGGGGCTGGGTGGTTTTGCCAGCAGAGGGGTGGAGGAGACATTTCCTTTGTGGGGGCTTACAAGGAGGGGAAAGAGGTACTGGCAACAGCGACCTTTTTAATGAAGAAGTTATGCTGGGGGAGAAAAAAAAGGTTCTCCTTTTTTCCCATTTGCCCTTTTGTAAATAATTTTCTTGCAAGAGTTGTCTGTGAACAAGTTTTGGCACTCACTAACATAAATATCCTTTCCAAGGCTGATGGAGAGACATGGTATGGCTTGGGATGCGCTGCCAATACTTCTCTGGTGGCCCCATCAAATTACTCATAATGTGAGCACTCATTAAGGAAAAAAGTTCAGATCATCCCTTGAACAGGATATTACAGAAGTCAGAAAATGGAAAAACCTTTTAACTCATCTAATCCATCTCCTGGCTGCTACAATATTATTTCTTCCATACCATATATTATTACCCAGTGCCTTTTCCAGTTGAGCTTTACTAGTCCAAGCAATGGTGCTTCTGCTATTTCCTTTTGGAGACACTCTGATAGACCTTAGTGTTTGGAGTTTACTCTGGCTCCTACTGGTTTTCAGTTCAAGTCTGTGCAGACACTCCCACACCATACCCGGGTAATTGAGTGGTGCTTTAGTTTTTCCCATATTAAACATTCCTTTAGTGCCTGCATGGATGTGCACACAGAAACACACACACACACAGCTTGCACACACATATTAACTTTGCTTAATACACTTAGGAAGGGATTTTTTACTCTAGGATCAAGACGATTTGTGCTAATGTGACGTGGGTGATGTGCTTTTGCATCCTCTGCCATTTTTCTTTATTATTGTTATTAATTTTTGTTTTCCTTTCACAGCCTAAAACTAACCATGGATAGGGAAACTAAAAGAAAAATTGCACCCAAAAGACTAGCAAAATTCTCTTCAATGCAGCACGCAGCCAAAAATCTATGAAACGCTACAGCCAAGTGACACTGAAGGAACTGAGGAAATGCATCATCTGACTTCAACCGCCTTAGAGCTAAAATTCACATCCTTGAAGCCTGGCTTTTCAGTTAAGCCAACATCTTTATCAAGCAGCTGTGAAAAGGTGGGAAGGCAAACCCCAGCCCTCCCTAAGTGAGCAGCTTTTGGGAAGGAAGAAAAAATATCACCGCCACGCCAAAGGAAATCCCGACTACCCGATAACTCCGTAAAAGCACTGCTGTTGTTTTTAGAGCCAGCCTAAGACAGATTAGCTCAGGTAAATATCTCCTAACCAGAAGCCTTTTCTCAGCAATAAGTCACTGTCCTTATCTACCTCAAATGACTTTCTAAACAGGTGGGCTCGGAAATAACTCTACAATCTCTGGGAAACGCCAGTGCCAGCAGTTGTAATCCCATAGAGTTAAGCCGAAAGCATTTATTTGTGCTTTTTGCTCTTTTTCCCAGGCTGTCTTCAGTACATCAGGAGCTCCCTCTATAAGTGAGGGATATAAACACTCCCCTATGCCTCCATCCCCTACCCTACACACCTATGTGATCAGGTTGATGGAGGGCTGCTGTATCCAGCCAGATCCTTAATCTGAACCTCAGGCTTTTGGATGGAGCAGGAGCTTCAGGCAGGTTTCCCAAGGTGGTAGCACCCTTAGGAGCAGCCACCAAGCCAATTGGGAAGCCTCCACCAGGAGCTTGGCCACTTTTTTCATGGAGGGACCAAGCCATCATGCAAAGAGAGTTCAAGGCAACCAACACATCGAGGTGCCAATCTTCCACACCAAGATGAGGGGGGTGACATTCTATTTCACATTTTCTATTTGAAAACAAAACAAAACAGAAAAAACAAACCCACAACTACCACCGAAGAAGGAAATGAAAAGATAAAGCTGCTATTTTGCAATGCTGCTTTGTTGGCATGGAAAGTCCTTGAACAGATGCCCTGTCCACCATTAAATATTCACAACCTATCCTTGTAAAAGAATAAAGCCCACGCAACTTATAAGCAAAACCACAATGTGTTCTTCATGGAAAAAAAAAAAAAAGATGCATTTAAAGATCTGGGAGAAAAAAAAAAAAAAGAAGGAGGGAAAAGGAAAAAAAAAAAAAAAAGCAAGGAAAACACTGCTGTTCTCTGAAGAAGCAGAGACTCTTGGAAGTAGTGCACATTCTCCGGCGTTAATTTTCCCACTTAAATTACAGTGATGCTGTAGCCTCATCTCATTAGAGATCATTGTCCCCAGTAGACAGTTGTGTTTATGGGGGATTCTTGCTGTTCCACACCTGCTGCTCAGGTTGCTACGTGATAAAGCCTGCATACAAACAGCAGTCTTGAGGTTGCTGGACTGCAACTGATGAGCCCAGGCTAATTCAGGGGTGATTATGTAGTTTACTGGACCACTAAACCTCTTTAAGCTTGTAATTACTGCCTATTTGAGTAAAGAACATTGAAAAGCAATTCACTGCATCATGCCTGCCACAGCTGGAAGCAGGCTGCCAGCAGTCTGCGGGGACATTAAAATCTACAGGGACTGGGATTTGAGCATAGCTCTGTAGGCACTGACGGCGGCGCAGCCAAGTGCGTTCACATTCCAGCTCACCTTTTCTGACCAGGCATGCTATTAAAGGTGCAATGAAAACTATAGAAAAGCAATAAAGATGACAAATAACGGGACGTAATTGAAAGAACTGCATTTTAATGACTTTCCCCCTCTTCCCTCTCCCCTTATATTGGCTACAAAAAAATTAAGCCTTTTTGTCATGACAAGAGAAGGGAAAGAAAAGGCCTTTTGCAAAAGGGGAAATGCACTGCATACATGTGTTTTTGTTTTGAAGTTGGGGGGTTTTCCTCATGTTTCAAAGCTTTAGAAAGAGTAAGTTTACTTGTAAAGTGAATGCAGAGTAAGTCCTTTTACGTATTTGGCAGAAATGATAATGCAGAGGCATCTTAATCCCTGAATCTTCATTAAATCCTCCTCCCTGGGCATTCATGAAGCCCTCCAAGAGTATCCCAGCCCTAAACCACCTCTCTGCAAAAGAACTCCACCCCATGCAGCATCACAGGCAGTCCTTACCATCAAGACAAGACTGTGGGTTTCTTTTAATAATAAATAAATATCTCTCCGATTCTATTTGCCTTTTGAGTTCTGACCCACTCTAACCCTCCTTTTCAAGTCTGCCCCTGCAGCTCTCAGCGAGCAGAAAGCTATTAAAAAGGGCACCTTGTTTTTTTTGCATAATTAGCAGTTTTGGGAACAGAGTCTGGGGGAAGAAGAGCAGATCAAATGGGACCTATGACACAGGAAGAAAGGTTGGTAATAGGGCTTTTTACAAGTGAGTAAACAAAGGTCTGGAGAGGATTGCTCCAGCAGAGATGGAGAACAGCACTGGTGAGATGGAGGGATGTTGCCAGAGTCACCACTGAGTCCCAACACCGCATTGGCATTGCTGGGAGTTCCAGCAGGGTGGCAGTGGCCGCCCAGGGGGCTCCAGCTGAAGAGCAGGGTCCTGGGAGCTCTCCCATCCTCCAGCCACTCCTCAGCTATCCCTCCTGTTAGCCTGCCATGTGTGAGGTCCTGCAATGGGCCTAACGAGCTGCCTGATTAACTAACTGCATGAAATGGGCTTTAAAGCCTCCTAGGACATTTGGAGATGCAGAATTCATCAGTGTCATTCCCCTGCCCTGCTAATAACTGCCACAGCTGCCTGGGAGAATGGGGTGTGGGAAAAGGCAAAAAATAAACAAGAAAAATAAAATAAGCCATTGCTATTGATACAATTAACCCTGGACTGAAGTAAATTTAAGAGATGGGGCCTCTTTTCTCATCTAATAAATTGCCTTGTTTTAAAAAACACGGACATGCCATCTGTGGTATTAATCTCACATCTATCTAGAAAGGGAAAGGGGAAATAAAAACCCCATGCATGCATGAGCATGCTACTGTGAACAAACATCAGCTTTTAAAGGAGAATGTAAAAGCATTCAGGAAGTTTATTCTTAAAAAGCATGTAAATTCCCAGTCACAACAATCCTTCAACTAACCCCATCCAAGCTCCAAAGAGCCATAGGCTTGTGTGTTATCCAGCCATCACTCTTATTAATATTCATTAGGCAGGGCTACTTGCATTTTCATAAGCTGCGAAGGTGGCAAAAGAAACAATCAGAATTCTTTAACACACAGGCATTATGAATTCAACATCTGCCAAAGAAGAGTGCCTACAGATCTGAGGTTGAAATTCAAATGCAATTTACCTGGGCTAGAGCTGGGCTTCACTTTCCAGCACCCAGCCAGCGATTTCAGGAGCTCTCATTTTATCCATCCCAGCTTTTACCTCCCCGTAAGTTCACTCTCCATTATTTTTACCCTTAAAATGAGAGTCCCTCATAAATTCCCTCCTTCATTCCTTAGGTCTAATGAATTCTCTTCTGCTAAAATAACCCAAGTTCAGTGCAATTATATGTATGAATAATACAGCCAAGTTTTAACTCAGTAAACTTGACTAAGCAATTCTGCTTTCTGGCTAGAGAATTCATTTATCTACACCCTTTAAGTGTGTGTAATCCCTTTGACTGGCTTCAGGGTGCAGGTCTGTATAGAAATCCACTTTCTGACCAGCCTGGCCTTAAAATCTAACTCTGAGAGGTGAATTGAGAAGTCCCCAAAAGAAAACAACAGCTCTAATTAATTACATTCCCAACTTAGCAAAGAAACAAGTCTGATAATGCTAACCAATTTCAGAATAAAGCAGATATATGTTCCCAGGACGGTATTTCTATGCACAAGAACGTGCACCAAAAAAAGCATGATTTAGATCTCCTGAGAGTCAGGAAAAGGCACATCACAATTCTCCTCCAGGTCTCCAGATTCAACCCTAAATTAACATGTATTTGCCCACAAATTCACTATGCATTGATTCTTGTACTTATAAAAACATCATTAAAAAGGCTTAGACCAGGATGTGACTCTTCCCTCTTGGACCAGAAGAACTCCCCCATAAAAATAACTTTCCCCCCAAAGTCAATGCAGATCTCCACCAATTTCACTTGGATTCAAAAGCCTCCAAAGACCCAACTGTATCCTCCCTCACAGAGCGTTGGTGAACCCAAACTTTGCATTTCAGTGGAAATGTTCATGGTGTGAGGCATTTCCCAAGGGCTGCTATTGGCCAACACTTGGGGAACGAGCCATGAAATGGCAAACCTGTCTTCACCTGTGAAACTTTAGATCTGGCAATTAGCTGCAGTGACCATGGCCAAAGCCTGGGCTGCCAAAAGGATTTGTCCTCAGTTTTGTAAGGTGAGACCCTCAGTGGGCATCTTCTATGGGATGATGGATGGATGAGGCCAGGACAGGGTTTTTTGGAAGGAGCTCTCTACAAATCCAAAGAGACTCAGCTACAAGCAGCCAGTGCCCACCCCATCCCCAGCCTGAGCATTCCCTTCATCCTCTCTTGCCTGCTCTCTTTCAAGGTCTGAGCACATCAAGCACCACACACATGCAGATTCCTTCACAGAAGCTACCATAAAAGAGACAATCCACATATCTGGAAGTAAAAGCGTTGAGACGGTGTGTTGCTTTCAGCACGTTTATGATGCAATGGCAATTAACAATTAACAAGAAAAGTAACAAAATAAAATCAATTAATCTTTTCCATACCAAGCTCAAAAATCCCCCTCTGCTTTCCCTTCCTTTCTGAACGAAACTCATTTCTTTTAAAAAAAAACCTAAATGAAAGTAGTTCAAGACCAAAAAAATGTCACCACTAACAAGTTACAAAGTAAGAAAGAGCAACCAGGCACATTTGATCTTGTTCTATACACGAACCTTTCTAAGATGACTGCTCCAATTAAAAAAAAAAAGTTGAATTTATCATTTTGATGATAGGAAATTATGAACTTCACTATTATATGCATATATTTTGTTTAATGGCTTAGTTTATTTTAATAACAAAGAGAAACTAGATCTTTACAGATGAAAGCTTTATTTCATGGCTTCAGTACAACTGGGATTTTTTAAATCTGTGATGTTAACCAAAATGTGATAATGGATGTTCTCAAGGGCCCTATTTTGTAGCATTTTATGCAGAGCCAAACTGTATGCGAGACATTACAAACATGATGTTTAGCCCTATTTTAAGGAAGTAGAACTGACTCCAGTGTCAGAGGCCCCTGTAATTGTTTTCCATCTGCTTCTCATGCCTCTGAACTTGTGCAGCAAAGTCTGGCTGTAGAAATGCTGTGACAAAGGCATTAGCTCTCTGAAGATTTGTTATGAAATTACATTGAAAGGCACCATTTGTAGGATTTTAGCTGGGAGGGGACAGAAGTGATTGCAATGTAACTACTTTATCTACAGCACACTGCCTTGAAGGGTCTGTTGACATCCAGAAGAAGAGAGACACAAAAATCGTGGCTGGAAAGAAAAAAAAAGCTAACTCTGCTACCATTTTTATGTCATTTACTTCCTAAGACAGAGATAATCAGAAACACCTCATCAAACTTGATCATGGTCTCAATGCTTCTGAAGAACTTCTCATCTATTCCGCTTCCTTTTATTTTCCCGTTAGTAGATTGAAAACAGTCGCTTCAGACGGCGGCGGCACTCAGGCGTATGCAGCACCAAGGATGCTCTTCTTTAATACATTTTATACATGCCCATAAATCTCTGTTCACACAGAGGTGGGTGCACACACGTGGCGGTCGATGTAGTTGTGCGACCCACGCCCTCCACCCCCAAAAGCAGGGACCCAACCAGTGTTTTTGGGAAGGCAGCCCAAGATGGCAGCTCATGATTAATGGCTGTATCATCCCTGGCTCGGTGGCGGCGAGGCCCCGGGTCTAATCTGCCAAACATCCCCTTCGTCTGCGGCCGATCAGCAGATGTAAGCACATAGGCCATGTCAGCTTGACATATCATTCCTACGACAATGTCAACGAGTATTAATGTTCAATTATCTGTCCTAGAAATAACCCTCGCCTTCACGCATTGTGTAACTGGGCGCGTGGCACCGCGGTAATGCGAACGACAAGGGCAGAGATGCCCGCGCTCACCCGCTCCCTGTGAGTTAGCTTCCCAACATCGCGGTGACATTGCCTCGCGGTAGATGCCTTCCCCCTCCTTCCTCTCCCTGGTTGTGGTTTGCTGTTTTGTTTTTTTTTTTCAAAGACCTTTCTCCTCCTCTTTGCATGTTGTATGCTGCCCGTCGGCGGGCTGAGATAGGCTTGGAAAAGGTGTGTTTTGATTTCACACCCAATGCAGAACCACGAGGAGTTTTCTTGCTTACTTTCATGGAGAGCCAGAAGTTGCCCATCACCTGGCAGCGTCTCTTTAAGTCGCCTGCTTGGGTGTATATATATCTCATTTACCATCAAACGCAAATGTCAACAGTGTCTTCTTCCAGGGCTGCATCAAAATCAATTCAACCCTCAACTGCAGGGCTGGAGCAATTTGCCCAAATGAAACATTAGATTCCTTTTGTTAAAGCAAGTTTAAAGTAAGACCCCCAAAGAAGAGATGATTTGAAGAATAAACTCGAGTTCATTTCTGGAATTTTAAAATTTTTTTTCTACTGTTCAAATATTAAAATTAATGATCAGGCTAAATTCAAATAGAACTCTAGAAGTGAAAAAAAAAAACTTGCGCAGTACTTTTTTTTTTAAATCAGAATTACGGTCAAATTACCAGTTGTTTGAATAGTCTGTGACAGAGTTTGCATAATTTCTTTTTTTGTTGTTGTTACTATGGCACAGCTTCCTTGAACTAACATTCAAAGGTTATCGGCTCTAAGTTATGCTTGCTAAGTCTTCTTATACAACTCACAATCAGAGGGAGGGAGTGGGAGGAAGCAGTGTGATAACCAGTGCCAGCTTTGAGATAAAGCCCTCCACCTAATCTCTGTTTATTTAGACAACCATCTAACCGCAGCACCGGGCATAAAAACAAACCAGGTGTATGGCTAAGGGAATTTCTCCTCCCTTATCGTGATTGCATTATATTTTTGGGCAAAGGAAAGCAGAGCCTTTTTCTTTTTTTAAGATTACTTTGAAAATTTAAATAAGCCCAAAGTTTGAGGTTTTTATGTTTGGAATCGCTTGGCTGGACAGGCTTTTTTGCTTTATATTGTAGGAAGGGGAGGTAATGGTAACAAAGCACATTCTTTTCCATGCTTTTGTATTTCTTGAGGTTTTGGAGAAAAAGAATTTACCATATCACATTTACAAAATTAAGATCCTGCTTTGAAATATGTCCCACCGGAGGGGATTCGGGATGTTTGGAATAAATACAAATATCATGGGATCAAACTGGAGTAAACTGAGCAGTGTTTTTAATGTATTTCACCCTAAGGAGCTGTTAGATAATTTGGCACCCACACATCTCTGCTGCATCAGTGCTGAAGCAGCTTTTCCAGGGCTGAAGCTGCTTTTCCAGCCCAGGTGCTAAAATAGAAAAGCTCTTGCAGGTCAGGCTGTGAGAAGCAGTGAGGTGTCTGGCTGGAGGGTAACTGAGCCTCCCTCCAGCTTCAGCAGCAATATTAAACCGTAGTGGGGAGCTTGCATGTTGGCTGATGGCTCTATTTCTCCTGCCATACGAGCCCAAAGTTGCCTCCAGCACATTCAAACTCAGTTTTCCCCCTTTTTACCCCTCTGATAATTCACCTCACTGTTTACTCAATCATTTTAGGTAGGGGGAAGTGATGAATATTGCTGAGTGCCAGGTTTTTTGGTGCAAGATGAATAACCCCAAGGAGCAACTTACACTGAGTCCCAGGCTCCTGTCAGCCCTATAATTGATGATGTTTTCACTGTAAGGGGTGGGGACTGGGACACATTAAGGCTCAATAGGGGAAGTAAATGGAGTGAATTGACTCAGCAACTCTGCCTTTTACCACAGCTTCTAATAAGGATAAACTGATTACTGCCAAATGTACTTTAACATCACAGGGAGGGGAGGGAAAATAAATCGATCTGCTCAAAGGAAATAAATGCCATACCAGAAGTTTTTTTAGAAGTGAACTTTTATATGCAGAAGTGCAGAAGCACATTTCAACAGTACACTGCTGCTTCTTTCCGGGTTGCCATTTTCCACTAAACCAAAAATGAATTTGCAGCCTTAAAACGCATCCTAAAGATGAACACAGCAAAATGATCTCTACAAAGCCAACTTATCATTTTTGTAATCTCACTCTCAAATGACTTGGATAACAAAGAGGAGCACGGCAATGCTCACACTGTATTTCAAACGCCGACTTTATGTCAGCATCTTTTTACAGCAACCGGATGCTCCACTTCTGTGCCAGGCAGTGGGGAAGGCAAGCAGGTGGCAGCCCAAGTTGCCAGGGGTGACTACGGAGCTGACAACCCCAGGATCCAGCAAAACCCGCCCTGACTGATGGCTTCTGGGTTCCTGCTGACCTTTGATCCCTTCTGGTTTGGTTGGGAACAAAGGACCGTTCAACAGGGCCCCTCGCACGTATAGTTAACGAAAGCAGCCATTGCCCATATGTTGATTAATGTGTTTGCCTTACATGCGGCAGGAGGAGGACCACAGCCACCCCGTGCTGCTGTGCAGGTAAGAGCCAGCTTACCCACCTTGTATGTCACACAAAATAAATCAGGGAAATCCACCACAAGACACATAAAAATGACTAAAACGGGTAAAGACGATTTTTGAGACTGATGCAAAAAGTTGCCGAGACTGGCGATGGTGCCATGAGCAATATCCCTGCGGACCCAAAAACCTGCGGAGAGTTTCTGTCATTAGAGATTTGATGCTGCTCTGACACCGAGGGCCATCAGCAGCTCAAACACGCTGTTGCAAAGATGCTGTCAGCTACGGCAACCATGGAGGATGTTGTCCAACCCTCAGCAGCAACTTTCATCACCACACATTGTCACCATAGCAATGAAGCTGAATGCGGGCAAATGACAAGGGTCTGTCATCACTCAGCCCTGGCCTGACAACCCTCAGCACCAGTCGCTCTCATCCAGCCTCAAATACACAAATAGGTCCTCAGCAGGCCCAAAAGTAATAATCTGCCCCTCCACAATGTCATCATTTCACTGGCGCTCCCAGTAGCAGTGTGCAGCCCTTACACCCCATGGAGATGGCTCTGCTTTATTCCCCAGTGAGTTTTCGTGCTTTAGGGAAGAGACAAGTGAGAAAAGAGGGAGCCGGAAGGGAGACAGTGGTACCCTAACATCAAATATCAGAGATAATCAAGGAACAAAACAAAACAAACAAAAAAAATAAGCAAAAAATATCCATTGAACAAATGGAAGTAAAACAAGAAAATCAATGTTTGAAAGGAAAACAAGAAAACTTCCTATGCGATGGCTTCAGCAAGGAATAGCAGTGGTACTGTGAAAGTCTACAGCTCCTTTCTAACACTAAACACGGCAGTTGTATATAAAATGCATCCGCTGCTCCCTTCCCAGGAACAGGTGTTTGGGGTGAAGTCAGGATAACTGGCAAGGTACGCCGGGCTGTCACCGACAGCAAGCACAGCCAACACACTGCTCTGCCTTCACGCCAACACCAAAATCAGGGTCCCAGCTATTTTCACGCTCCTCCTGCCAGAGATGCCACAAAGAGACAATTAACTTGGTCTACTTCCCTGCTGCCTGGGTGGAAGTACAGCAAGAAATGACAGAAATCAGAGATGGCAAACACTATCTCATCTAGAGCTCATCTGCCTGCTTGGATTAATCATAACATCTCTATTTCAGGAGAATTTCCGCGTGGGGTCAGTTTTCACTCATCCCGCCCATGCAAACTCGCCCCCTCCAATTGCAGCACGTGGGGAAGGTGGTGAGAAAGATCCGTCTTGGTGGTTACCTTACTTAGCTCATCTTGACCACATACTTTGGATTTTACTTTGTGTTTAGTCATACAGACCAACCCGATTTAACAGTAACCCTATGTTACCCTGCCAGCCCTCTCATCATTTCAAAAGCTGCCTTCTAATGATATTTAACTTAGGCTCACTTATATGCTACATTTGCTAGTGAACACACTGGCTATGTGGCTCTTATTTAACATCATCACCGTCCCCCCAACACGCTTGCCAGTCTGCTGCAGCCCTGGAAAGACAATTCGCTGTTCAAACATTTTTTAAACCTGATTTACCGTTCCAGAGAAACAACTCCGCAACTAATCTTCCAGGACAAATGTAATGCCAAAGAGCAACTAAACTGAAACGTATAAATTCCATATATACTTAAAAATATCATTGTCTGTAATTTAATATAACAATATTTCTAGGCCTATAACCTTGCACGCAGAGGCAATTTCCCAAGCATTAATACTTAAATGGGTCATATGCACCACATCTGTCATTCTGTCCTGAAGTCTATGAGGCACAACCAAGACTCTGCAAGCCTATTGATTTTTCTAGCATTTGCTTTAATTTACTTAACCATTGAGAAATCCATCAGTACATAAAGGGCAACTGTCCATTACTGCCTCATTTGCAGACATTCTTTCCCCTCTTTTTTTTTTCTTTTTTTTTTTTTTTTTGGTAAATATTTCTCCTTAAATTGCTGTGTGTTTACAGTGTAAAAATGAATCCGGAAAGTGCTCACACCTGTTTCTGTTCAGTAACTGCAGCACTGAGGTATATGTAATGTGCTTAAAGATAGAATAAATATCTAGACATTATTACATCTGTGTGCAAAGGGTGGTAAATTAGATCCTAATTACATTAACAGGGATTCTGCCTCCCAGCTTAAATTTTACATGAGCACTCTGTAAAAATCCAAAAGCTCTGCTGTGGTTTCTTTACGAGCTGGTGATTACAGCTACTTCCTATGCGGTCACTAAATATTCTGTTTACAAATAAATGAAGAAGCTTTGAGCCAACTTGCCAGGGTAATAATCCGTGTTTTTTATTTTTTTTTCCCCAGCAAACCTTTACCACATAAGCATGGCAACAATCAGAAGCCCTGGCTTCATCTAATTACTCTATCACATAATTTCACAAATTGCCTTTTCACTGGGGAGCCAAGTGCAAAACACGCTCACAGTGGGATTTCAGGCAGCAGCTTTCATTTACTACTCATTTCTTGTTAAATTAAACACAAAAACACCAGTTGTGTGAAAGAAGTCAAAAAGAATGCTTGCAAATGAGCCAGACAAGTGTATCTTATATTTATACCATTTGCACAAAATAGCTCATTGGCAAGCTGGCTTTTTAATGGCATCATTATCATCTTTAACCCTTTTAAGGTCTGGCATGAGGCTGGTAACTGGATCATCCCGACCAAACTCAACCCAGAGAAATGGCACCAGGCAGCACATCAGCCTTATCCTTCTGTTCATAACTGGGAAGAGAGGCAGCATGCCCCGACTTTGCCTCCATAAAACGCCTCTGGCTTGCCAGGGGTTAGAGGGCAAAACTCACGCCACGAATTTCTGGGTATTACACCCACCTAATGCAAGGGAGGGAACAGTCCTAGAAATAAATCAAGTGGGATCTGTAAGCACAATTCCCCTTTCGTCCAGGACAGCCCTCCGAGGTGTGGGGTACCAGTAAGACTTGGGGGCACAGGGACCTGGAGGACCAGATCCTTGCTAATTATCTGAGAGTTAACAAGGCAGAATTGCGAGCTGCCACCAAGGAACACAAATTATTTTGAAAATAATTGCAGCCAGTGTACCATCGCTGGTGGAAGTGAACTAGAGGTTACACCGCTCTAAGATGACATTTTGTACATCAACAAGTACAAAACTAAAACACGACCATTAGTAATTAAAGCTGCTCCTTTTGTAGCACCAGAGCCAGTAGGTCAGGTACCATTTTACATCAGAAACCAGCCTTGATGGCTGCAGATTTGCCAACATTATCTACACAGGGAGAAAAAAAAAACATTAGCAGCAGCTGTCTGTGTGCCTCGACATTGAAAATCCTATTCATACAGACAGGTGGAGTAATTTAAAAGCCAATGTGGTGCAATTTTGATGCAAGTAATGCCACTGTTTACTAAAATGCCACCATTACTGCTGTTTATGAAAACATTACTAAAATTGCATTTTATTCATAAGAATCCTAAGGTTTGGGTTATTACCAGTTTCAAAATTATTCCGACCCCAACTGCAGCTTACGGCCCTCTGGGGTTTACAACCTGCTGCACTGACAGATCTGTGCTCAGGTTTCAGCAACGAAATCAAGGGGTTTATCCTTTTTGCTGTTCCCACACAAGCACAGTGTAGTTCCTGGATCAGCACAAAATCCATGGCAAACAAGCAGAGTTCTGCCAACGAATCTATTAACTAGCCAGATTGTCTAATATGGCATTTACCTTTCCAAAAATACCATTAGGAGACCCAAAAGCTCTGTCTGACATGAAAAAGGATGGCCTAGGAAGAAGAGTTTCATTTCAAAGCTGACCTTAAAGTGATCAACAGAGCAAGGTGCCCAAGGCAAAGTCCCCCCATTTTCCTTCTGAGTTCAAAAACAGTTCTTGGAAAACATCTTTACATCATGAACACCCCCTTGGTTTTACTAATGTTGACTCAAGTGACCACTTTAGTGTCACTAGCGTGACTACCTTGCTTTTAGCATCACTGGGACAGAGCACCATTCTGAGAATAAGGGTTTTTTTTTGCAGTTAGGTTTTTTTCTTTTTTGTTTTAAAGTACTTCCAAATGTTTAATGCTGTACAGGTTGGATTACAAAGAGTCAACCAGTAGCCAAGAAAAGAATATTCATGCTATATCTAAAGTCTGAGAAGTATTTTCTGGACAGAAGTTTCTGCTTCATAAAGCAAAAGATGAAGTGGTAAGCCTCCTAGACCTTGCCTTATTAAAATGATGGCCCACCACTGAAGTGAAACGAGCACTCTGCTAAATACTCTGGGTCTAAATCAGGCAATGATGCAAAAGGCGAGGTAAATTAGATAACTACATATTAACTTAAACTCTTTTCTGCCTACTTACCTTCTCCCTACACATATATTTAGCACTGCTGTAGCTTACAGGGTGAAGAGCTGGAAGTACAAAGATGACTCATCAATAAGATTGGTTGGACCTGATGATCTTAAAGGTCTTTTCCAACCTTAACAATTCTATGACTACATTTGTTCCATGAATAAAGACTCTATGAATATTGAAAATTGGATTTTCAGCAGAGCATCGTGTTGGAAAGGATGGCATTACCCATGGAAAATTTTAACTTAAACCACCAAAAAAATAACTTTCCTTTCCAAAGGGAAAATTTTTCTCTGGGTAATTTTGATGGGCAGACAGTAAACAGAAGTACTTAATATTAGGAATTAGGGCCTCCTGAATATTCTCCTGAATATATGCAACAAGAAAATGCATGTAAGCTGTAACAGTGCAGATTCTGTGTAGCTGAAGGTAAATGCAGGAAAAGGGAAACAAAACTTTTTTAAAATGGGTGAAAAACCAAGTCACTTCTCATGCTTGTCCTGGAGCAACAGACTATATTCACCACAATATCACTGCTTTGGCTCATCCAGACAAGGGTTAAGTTCATACAAACAGATGTAGGATACTGTATGCCAGAGCAAGGGAATGCATCTTACACAACTTGATGTACCACTTCCAAATGTGACCCTATTTGAAAGGCAGCTTATCTTACACCACAGATTAACACATCTCATCAGATATGCGCCCAACTGGTTTGGTGCCTCATATTTTGGCACTTTACCTGATCTGATTAAGTCATTTGCTAGCACACTGGCATGCTGTGAAACTGCTTCAAGAGCTAGATTTCCAACAAAAAATTAACACTGGCGCTTTTCTACATAAGCATATCTGAGAATCAACATTGGCTCTTTTGTAGCAACTGTGTTAGAGGACAAGCTAAACAGACAACTAATAATGAACAACCAAGCCCATTAATTTATCTTCATTTCCTGCTCACCCACTTCTTGCCAAGATACTGTTGTTGCCTCTAATCCACTTCGCATTGCAAACTATTCGCCCCAAAATATTTCCATGGATACTTCCAGATTTAAAAATTGGTGACCAAACTTTTTCCCTCCCTCTCTGTCTCCCTTCCAAAGGTGATACTTCAATTTTGTCTGTCTGCTTTGACTGCAAAAAGACAGTGCATTGTGTAACACATTGCTGTGTCTTGACTGGAGGTGGCTAATTTAAAAAATGAAGCTGCACACGCAAAATATCACAGCTGCAAATATAAAAAGAAAGGAGAGGGTGGAGAAGAAAGCAAAGCATCTACTGCTGACTTAAAAATTCCTATTACTGCAAACATTCTTGCTGGTAAACTCATTTCTGAGAATATTTATGCAAACAAAAGGAGCTCTAGTACAACCAGAGCAAGTGTAATTTAGCATCTGAATTAATGTTTATCATGTTTCAACTTTTCAGTATTCCCTTGCTTCTACTCAGATGTGAAATTCTGCTCGTGTCTAAATACTAATGCATTTCAGCAGCTTCCAAATAATATAAATTCTTTAATATGCTGGTGGCTTCCACATTGGCACAATAGTGCCTCCAAGGTAGAAACTGTGGAAATGGGGAAAAAGGTAGGATAGTCCTTTGGGAATAGACACTCTCTCTCCCCCTCTCTAAAACCTTCTTGGCTCAGGTTGTTGGTTGCCTTCTGATTTCAGCCAAAACACTTCCCTGGATCACCACCATTCCCAAGACCTGTGAGCAGCCCCAGTGAGATGTCACATACCCTGTGGTTTAAGACATGATGGCTGCTTCAATAGAAATGGAACTAAATCACAGATATGAAAAACACAGATGCTTAACTACACCACATTTCTGAATGTGAAAACCTAAGTAGATAATATGTTTTCCTTGAACAGACTAAAGCACCCTCTGTTTTTCCTTTCAGTTCTAAAACCAAGGGTTTGTAGCACAGCTCAGTGCTGACAACTTAAATAATCTAAAAGACAGTGCATGAGACATGCTCTTTCCAAGAAATCATGAAACTGGAGCAACAGCAGCACTGCCAAGGGTATCACCCAAAACCCAACAATTTTCCTCTAAAATGGCAACATTTCAGTCATGCTAGAAAATGGACCAGTCCTTGGAGGTTGGACAGCAGGTCAAAGCTACAAATTTGAGGATGATTAAAGAGAATTCTGGAAGTTTTAACAGTCACTGGTCCTCCACAGAACTCTGTGAGGGTTAAGAAGTTGACTCAAACCCAGTTCCCTAAATCCTGTTTATCCTCCTTTCTGGAGCTCTCAACTCAATTTGGACTGAGCCCCAGAATAACTACCTTCTCCCACAAGAACATATCCCATTTTTTGCCATTGGAGTTGACTGCCACAGCACCTCCCCAAGCAGAAGGGAGCTGAGGACCCTCCTTGTGTGTTAGATGGTTTTGCTGGATGTTCTGACAAGTCTTCCCACTGCCAGGAGCAGGAAGATCCCTGGCTCCCACCTTCCCAGTCAAGGGGACGGCAGTGCAAGAGTGACTCAAGGCAAGCTAAAAAGCCTGGCTTTTCCCAGGGATTTGGGACAGCTGGCACTGAGAAATCTTGCAGATGTGGAAGAAAGCTTTTTACAGCTTTGTCCACAATAAAATCATGTGAAAGAGGAGACTTGCGTATTTGGGATAAAGTGGGGGACACCCCCACCCACTCCAAATCCAGTATATGGAAATCTGAGCCCTGTTACGCAGATGAGCTCCAGGAGCCCTCTGGCATTTTGCAGAACAAGTATCAGTTGGTGCAGGATGGAGACTCCTTGTGAATTCATTTTTTTGGGGGGAGGGACGAAGGGGTGTTACTTTGTTTTAATGCTTCCAAACCTCTCAAGAGGGGAACAAAGAAAACTTGGTTTAGCCAAGTATTTTCCCCTTTCCATGTGTTAAGTACCCCAGTTTTGTACCCAGCTACCCTTTCACTATACTCCTTTCCAAAACCAGACAAGCATCCCACAAGGGAGTCGGGGCAGGCAGCCAAATTAACCCTGTGCTCCTCCCAAGGCAAAATCTTGTAACTTTGGAGGGATGAGAGAAGACATGAAATCTACTTGTTTTAGCTTTAAAAAGTTGCTAGCCAGTAAAATACTCATAAAAAAAGAAAACTTATAGAATTAAATAAGTTTTTTATCACAATAGCATCCTTGAAGTGATGGGGACTATTTTTCTCAGCTAGATTCAGATAGAAAGTACCTCCTTCAAATATCTGCTTCCAATAAATTCTTTTACAAGTAACAGCTTCACTAAAGCATATTGCTTATTTTAAGTTTTCTTGTTTAATATCATGGCATCAAGTAATCAATAAAGGTTAAAACCCCAGATACATAATACAAAAAAATCTTTTCACTTTAAAGTCAACATTATTCAGCCACATTTTACATTCTGCTCAGTCTCCCCTTTCAGTAAGATTTAACCTCTTCAGGAAATTGTTTTAAAAGCAGTTAAAAATAATGATTAAATTATGGGATTTACATGAAAGAAATCCTCAGCCCATTCATTTTTTTTTAAATCATGGCAATTTGTTTTTTAAAAGGTGTTTGAAGTCCTTGAATCTACCTCTTGGCACCATTAAAAAAGAGTAGTTTATAATCCCCTAATGTGCTTAAATAAAGCCTTCAATAGTTTAAATTGTTATTAAACATCTTTTGGGATTATAATTTTATGGCTTTTTTTCCTGATTAGATGATGAACGTGAAGATCATCAAATACTCATCATATAACAAACCAATTACATCGTATAATCCCCAAAATGAGGTCTGAATCTGAATATTTTAAATTAGGCTGGATTTAAAGGATGCAGAGCATTCACAATGAGCAAAAAAAACCACTTGAAATGACACCCCTCAAACTCCCTTCTTCTAGTTTTGACCAAAAAGGAATTTATACCAATTCCAAATACCAATTTATGCCAATAACACCATTGCTGGGAAAAAAGCCTAGGATAGGGTGAAGCAGAAACCAACCCCATTGTCACAATTAAATTTACACAGATTTAATCGTAAGCAAGATTATTTTGTAATTCCCCTCCCCTTCCTCACCCTCCCTTATTTCACAACCCCTGCTGAGGTATATCCATTACAGTGAGGAGATATGCTTAAAAAATTTGGGGGGAGAGATGAACCCCGAATGTTAAGTGAGCCACAAAATAATTTTTAAAAAATTTAAATTAAAATTTTAAATTTAAAAAAATTTTAAAAGGCCTGCAAAACATTGCTGAGCTGCAACACACCCTGAAATTATCCTTAGGGTGACTTTCTGAAGCGAAGCACCCACACAGAACTGGTTTGCCTCAGTCTCTCCTCCAGCCCCTGCCATGGCATTTAATGTTCATCCACTCCACAGAGGCCACTCCACAAGCTTCTCCTCAATTCTGACTCAACTTTAACAGTTCTTCAACAAATTATTATTATTATTCTCTTTTTTTTTTTTCTTTTAATCCAGATACTAACAAGCTTGCATCTCAAATTCATGGCAAAATCCTAAAAATAGATTTCATAAACCTCCAAATATACCAGCTGGTGTCATGATCAACCACGAAAAATATCAACAAGCTCCACAACTGTATTTTGCCCAACTAACAGCCCACCTGAGCAGCTCTTTCAACCCAGACATTTAATCAAAATTAAATCAGAGTAACAAACAGTTAAAAAAATACCCTGCAAAGTCCTAAGTATGAATCTGGTCAGCACTTTTGCAACTGTTTTATCTGATTGTTTTTGTTGTTATTATTCCAAGAGGAAAAAAAAAAAAAAAAAAGAAAGGCAATTTGGACAAATTTATCCCCTGCAAAGCTTCAGAGCATGCTGCTTGCATCTGCAGAGGACAGAGCTTGCCTACCCTTTGGGCAAATGTCAACTCAGTTCCGCACATCAGTCAAAATTCTGGGGGGGGCTGGAGCCTGACAAGGAGTGGGAACTACTGCCCAAACACTTCAGCATCCGGAGAGAAAAAAGAGAATTTCCTCCTAAGCCAGAAACGAGAACTAGGGGACAAACCTTCGGAAATGAAGTCAGTACATGGAGGAAGACTTAATGCTCTTGGAGATGAAATAACTGCATGGAAGGAATCAACCCAACCTATACACTTTTGAAAGACTGTATTCATCCAACATTTATTTTAAGTCTTTCCAACCAATAATCGTTAGTATGACAGACACGGCAATTACTGTCTATTTTATTTAATTCCATGCCACTGAAGTGTATTAATATCACAATTGTGAAAAAAAATTTCCTTTTGAGAAGGAGGGCTCCCAACTAACACCCCAATTAGAAAGTACCAATAGTCAAGGGGATGCTGGATTTTGCACTTAACTGTTGCTCATTCTTCCCTGCCATTTTACAGATGGCAAAGCACTGGGGGCAAAAGGGAAATATCACCAGTCCTGACATATCCCCTGCCTGAACAGAAACCCCTCCCTGTCTTCCCTCACCTCTCACTTTAAGGGAGCACCTTGTGCTCACCCTACAAAAGACCAAATCTACTGGTAAATAAATAAATAAATAAATAAACTGTGTGGGATCTCTAATTTCTTCAGGATGATCTCCCTCCTGCAGCAAGGATATCAGGTGGGGACACCATCGTACTGTGCAGTGACACAAGAGCAATCCTGAAGCCCAGATGCCCTCAGAAATTAACTGGAGTTTTAATTCCTTCAGTCTCTCCCCCCTACTCGTTAGCCCTGACTGCAGGCATTTCTTGGGCCTGGGTTTGTTTTGGGTTATTTTTGCAGCCAGGACAGCACCCCAAGCAGCCTGTCAACACAGGAGCTCTGTTGCTCTTGCACTTGGAAGAGCCCACAATGATCTCCAGACATGTTTTAATTTGAGGAAACTGTCCAAGATTCCACCTAGAGTCTGTCTCAAGGTCCTGCCTGGAGAAGATCAGACGGGATAAACCAATTCTGTTTGACTGAATTGACCAGATAAGTCTGGATCTACCATGCTGCTAGGAGAGGAGAAAGCTGCCCTGCAATAAAACTGCACACTTCACCTGGTTGGGCAGGATCTGCACAGGGGATGGTGGATTTTTAAAGCAAGCTTTAGCTCAGTGCTGCAAGGTAGGAAATGCAGCATTGCATAGGTCCTGGGGGGAATGGTTCTTTCTGTATTTGAGTCTTCCAGAAGAAGAGACCATCTTACAAGCAGGTGTACAGATGTTGCCTCCTGCGGACTGCTAGGAGCCCTGCAGCAAGCTCAGCAGGCACTCTCCTCTTTCAAACACTATTACTGCACAGGAGAAGAGTGTAAAGCCACTAAAATCCTGCACCTAACCCAGGTGGAACAGTGAGGGGGTCTGTTCTGCCTGGTCTCTGGTTCTGAGACTAAGCATGAAACTAGCTGCAGGGTCAGGTCAAGCTCATATAGGTAAATGCCCTACCCAGGGTGGCTCCCACCACAAGGGCTTTTAGAGAAACCCTGTAGCTTTCTGCTGTATTCCCAGGGAGGGAGGGACCTGGTCCAGGCTAAGAACGTGCTGAAGACTGCTCAAACAGTTTGTTAGGATAGACCTTTGTGTTCCTGTGCTCAGGTCTGGATGATGCTTTATTTACTAGCACAAACACAGCAAGAGGCCACTTTCAGGAAAAAATATTTTTACTACTTAATTTGCAATTCCTCACTGGAAAATACAGGAACTGACATGCAGTTTCTCAGTGCTCCCTGGTCCTGACTTCAGGGCTTCCAGGGCCTCTCCTCATTCCTGAACCTAAACCAGCTGCATCAGGCTGGAGTGAGCACAGCATCCATGGTCTGCTTTGGGGGTGGGCACCCTTAACATCACATCTACCTGCAGAGAGATGCCAGCTGTCCACTCATCTTGGGTGAGGAGCTATAAACAGGGAGCCATCAACACCAAAGGGACCTCAGCCTTTGGAAGGGATGGCACTGAACACACCAGAAAGGGCTAAGGACCTGGCAAAGCTGGGGCATGGCTGACTTGGAGTGTGCCAGAGAGAGAGATTAACTTGGAGATATCTGAGGCCCTCTCTGGCCTCTGAGGAGTAGGGCTCCAACATGAAAGTTCATTCATAGCAACCCAGGAGTGCATGGGACAGGATTCCCTGCCTGATCCCCGTGCTGACAAGAGTCATGGCAGGTATCTGGTTTCTTGGCTCAGCAGGGGATGGAGGGGTGATGTGCATGAGTGCTTCCTCCACTTTACAGCCTTGGCAGAGCTCCCACCAGGGCTGGGCAAGCTGGTCAGCTTCTGGTTTCATCCTGACCCTAACTACAGGCAGAGGAGAGAGTCAGCTACTGGGGTTAGAGGGAAGAGCCCTTCTTCACTACCACCTGCACACACCCCAGCAACCCCTGCCTGACCCTCATCCTCCTGGCACAGAAAGGCTGAGGCAAAAAACCTGGGGCTCAAAGCCCAGCTCCCCACAGTGGATAAAATCACAGATCACCACAATTTGATGAAGAAGGAGAATGGCATTAGAAACACTTTTCTAAATGCTAATGTTAGAAGGTGTGGGACATAATATAAAGCCTTGAAACCAGCTCCAGCACCCATCTTAACCCCACACACCTGTCCAGAGCTTTGATTTCTAATCCCAGGAATAAAAAAAAAACCATACAGGGGTAGCTGTGGTAACAGAAATAACTGCAGATACCCCCCCACCTCCTAACATTAAATACAGGGGTAACTTACACTCTGGGAATGAAAACGTCTCAAAGAAAAAAAATTATACTTTGCTATTAAACCAGATACATTCAGACCTTTCATCGTGGAGCTTCTGATGGTCTCTGACACACATCTGAATAAGGTCTTTGTTTGCTTTTGGCTTTGTTTTTTAATCTGCCCAATTGTTTTCTGCAGTTCTCTGGAGCACAGAACTGGGGGCCAAATGCTGCTCTGTGCTCCAAAGCAGCCATTCCCACATCAGCTAAGGGGAGCTGCAAAGCAGGACAGGTCTGCAAGGTTATATTAATATCAGCTTTAAGTAAAAATCACATTTGGCAGTGACGTCCTGTTAACAACTGCATCTCAAACAAACAGACAAACGAACAAATCTAAAAACAACACACACACATACAAAAAAACCCAAACCATAAAAACATAGGCTCTGTGCCCTTCCCCTGGCATCTAGCAAATGAGGCAACAACAACTCTGCTCGGAAAAGTTTCCTCTACTGCCTGGCAGCAACATCATATGTATTTTTTGCTTTCTATGACTACTACAACTATGACATTATCCATGTTTTATTTTGCATATGTGATCTAGAGTTCACTTACTGTTAGATGCTGGAACAGCCATGCCCTCATGATATTTGTGGCTACTTTGGGAAAGATGCCACGCTTTTTATGTCGCTTTTTGTCCTTATCTGGATCATCATCATCACCTGTGCTGGGGGAAGCTACACTGTTGTCCAAGCCGTCACCTGTAAATATAGTGAATCAAATTTTGACTTATGCTACCTTTATATACTTCAGCCGAAGCCTGGCTTTGGGTATAAACTGCATGAATATTTAAATGAGGTATAAATTCTTTAATACCGTAATTCACCAGGGGTTGAGGGGATGGGGGAAGGGGGGGAGAAACATGGGGAGAGGGAGGGGCTCAGAAATGTGTTGGCCCCATTCTGGTTTATCTTAAAGGACAGTGTGGCCATCTCTGCCACTGTAACCCAAAAGAAGAAATACTTAGAAATTATAAAAAAAACGTGCAAGCACCCAGCTTGCAAAGGTGGAAATGCTGGCTTTTCTTCACACCAGGTCATTTCCCAAAGACTCATCCCGATCAGCTACTTTGGCTGAGCTGACAATTAGGAAAGTATCAATGGTGTTTGGGGATGAGGATCATGAGGTGTGAAGCTGGGTGCCTCGTCCCACCCTGGGGTGTGAAAAATTGGGGTGAATGCAGCTCTCTTACAACATCATATTCTCTCAACAAATTCAGAAAAAAACAGATGATTGAGGCATTGCTTATGTTAAGTCTTTTAGAGATGTTTGACTTCCTCTGATTCTTTGGTGGGAGGTGGGTAGCTAAATTGCTCCCCTCTTCCCAGCCCCAGCCAAAAGAAATTCAGAGTGGGATAAGTAGGCACCAATTTGACATACACCATTAGGAATTAATACCCTGCTTTGTGCCAGTGTGCCATGTCTGTAATAGGTGTCTGCTCCTGTGAAACAACCACTGATCCAGAATGAATGTCCTTAATGCAGAGAAGGTCTCAGACAGTTCTCATCACATTAGCAACATGTCTATGGGAGGATGCCACTGTGTAGCAGCCAGCTTGGGTCAGTGGCCAAAGGAAAATGAAAGTTGCAGTGCCTACCGGTTTGCATGCAGTTTTTGTTTCAAACCCTGAAAACAGTTTATAAACAAGCCCACAGAGCAACAAAGTCTTTGCCTTGACTGCCTGTGGACTGAATGACATACCCTGGCTTCCAAGGACACTGTAGTTGTAGCAACATGGAGTTGTGATGGTATTAGGCAAGTGGTTTTTACACCCCCAGGCAAGAATGATCAAGAGAGTAATCTGAATCGGGCTGAATACGAACTATCTCCATTAGGGACAAAAATAAAATATTTTTTTTAAAAAAGTGATGCAGACAGTCATAATTATGATTCCTTAAACAGCTTTCAGCACCAAAAAAAAAAGCTATTATTAGTGTTATATTTTTAGCATGTTACTGACCGTGGCAAATTTATAATTGTCCTTATTACTTGGCCTGTGTCTTTAATGAAACGGTAACCTCGGGTAGTTACAGACAAACACAAGATTTTTATGAAGAAATTAGATATCCGACGAATTCTTTGAAAGCCCAGTATGTAAAAAAGGGCTTTTATACAGAGAAGCAATTCACCATATAAAATAATAATTCATAAAAGAAACATGAGCAAAGGAAACAACTCAACAGCATTTAAAATTCCATGGGCTAATCTACTTTCTGTCTGCGAGAGGCAAACAAGGAAAAGAAAAGTATTACGCATTCATTGATTAAAAATGAAAAGCTTCTAACCTAATGACACTGCCTTTCACCACCTCCCTGCCATCGTCCACCCACCCTCTCCCCCCCACCCCATTTTTTAAAAAATATACTCATTTCAAACCCCCTTCAGATTAATTTAGCGGGCATTGCCTCATGCCTGACGGGAGGAGGACTCATTGATAATTTATGGAAATATCTACTATAATCCAAGGGAGATGACTTTTTTTCCAGCTTTGTGCATCAATAGATAATCAAGGCCTTCAAGCAGCCTTAGCTTCCCATTACCTCGGGCAAGAGAATTCCTGAAAGCATGCCTCCAGGGCACCTGAATTATATCCTCCATTAGGGGAGGAAAAGCTTTCTGCATTCCACCTATAACACTCCCCAGAACCTTTCCTGTTTATTTCTGCTGTATGAAAGCAGAAGCATTAGGAACAGGATTTTTTAAGTGAAGACTTATGTAGATACAATGGAGAAACCTTTCAAGCGCGAGCCAGATCACCTCCTTCAATCCCGGGCAGTGACCTATCCCAAATAAAAGGTTTCTGTTACATCATTAGCTCAAGCCAAAAACAGCCTTGGCTTAATGCACAGTTTGTTCTTCCTACTGTTTTTAGGCAAATACTGCTACTTTACTCCCATCTGGGAGGGAAATTACACTGCTGGGCTGTAATCTAAGACAAGATTTTCATTGGAAGCAAATGCTTTCAATCCAGTGTAAATACTGGTGTATGTTCAGAAAAGCCTAAAACAATAAACCCTGGCCCCGACCGACACAAGTTAGAGAAAGTGAAAAGCAGGGAGAGGATAAGAAAGCGCCCAGCTATCCTTGGAGCAAATGCTTCGGTAGACTTCTGTAAATTGTTTAACCTCTTCCACTTTTTTTAAATGGAAAATTGATCCCGTAAAGACTGAAACCACAGAGAGAAGTCTAAATGGTCAATTGTGGATTTTAGTATTTCCATCTACTTTGCAACTCGATACACTCACCTCTGTGAGGTCTCCAGAGATTCCCCCCTCCTTTTCTTTTTTTGCCCTCTTTTCCTCCTTTTAAAGATCACTAAACAAACTTGAAGCACCACTGACCAGCCACACGGTAGCAGCTACGAACTGCATTTGTAAAATGTCGCTGGCAACTCTGTTCCTGAAGTTGACTTCTCCTGCCGCCAAATGAAGGCGAACTGAAAAGGTGGAAATAATCATAGAAATGATGCTAGTCCATAAACAAGCTTACAGCCTCATTAGTATAGCGGGAGGCTCCACTGGGTGATTTATGCTTGTTTTGCTGATGCCATGAGGAAATGCCATAGGGCAACTTTAGCCAGCTGCTAATGGTTTCTGACAGCTTCTTAGCAACTAGTGCAAGCAACGCCATGGCGTTTGCTAGTGACAGAAACCGAAAATGTCATATTATCTGCCCATGTGTCACGAAGTCCGTGTGGCAATTAACTAGTAGGCCAGTGACTGAGGGGCCACAGGCTCTCCAGAATGGCCCATGGCTATTTGGGGTCAGAGCGGGCGCACCGTTCGCCTTTACTCTGCACATATGCACGGCTGTGTGCACGATCCCCATCGTGCTCCCTCTGCCCTGCTCACCGATCAGTTCGGTCCACACGGATCCTTTGTCCATGGAGAAACTCCATCTCACTTTCTCTTTAGGCATGGTGTGACATTATCAGAGGAACTGCAAGTAATCCGTCTTGATATGATGGTTGGAAATGGCACTTTAATTGGCAATACCTGATTCCCTGGTTTTGAGTGCTGGATCCGAAGGTGCTAGCTGTTTTTCTGCTCGCTCGCAAATTAGTCTAAAAGGATTTAAGATCACTGAAGCAGACTCGTTGCCTGTCAAATTGCTGGGAGCACAGCAACTCTGCACAGCAACTAGATGCTATTTAAAAAAAAAAAAAAAACAAACGCAGAGCCTGTAAGGAGCAGGAGGAGAGCCCGGGCTCCGCACGCCCGTTCCCTGGCGAGCAGAACCAGGCGCTATATGTCAAACTGTCAGACCTTTCAGCGTGGCCGTTTGCCCTTTCAAATAATATTTAAGAATTGTTTTTACACAATTTTTTATAGGCCATGGTCTAGTGAAAGAGGCCAACCGACAAAGAAAGGAATTTGTACTACAATTCGTCCGTGGACGATTTCTTGCCAGACCTGGGCCAGTCCCCATGGAGCGAGGCAGGTGACCTGTGGCAGCTCCCTGGCTGTTGGGGAGCTCCAATTTCAAACGCCCTCAACTCCAGCATCCCAGAGTTGCCTATTTAAGCACACCCAGGCATTTAGGCTGTGCTATCTTGTTCCTTTCAAGAGAGGATAAAGCAGCGTTTATCGTATTCAGCCCTGCTGAATGGGTCAGGCTGGCCATGCCAGCAGGGGCTCCTCTCACCGCATCCCCCTCTCCGCTGTCATCGCCTCTTACGACTTCCCTTCCCCTCCCATTCCCCCAAAAAATCAGAGGCAGAAGCAGCAAAGGGCAAACAACTTTACAGCAGCCCCCTGAGTGGGTAATGCTCTGTTTGTGTCGGGTGATAAGTTATAAACCTCTCTTGGCAAAATAGGTGCTTCTGGAGAGCAGCTTGGCACAGACATTCACCTTCAGCAGCCATGGGCATGGCAGGGGTTTACTGGTGATTCCAAGTCTCCTCCCTCACTCCCACACCGAACCAAAATTAAATGTCATCACCCTGCGACACTGGAAAGCCTGGCAGTGTGCCACAGCTGGGCAACCTTCAGCCACTCCAGCTCCCAAATCCACTCTCAGACCTCAACCATCGAGGCTGCCCAGATATGACATAAATATTCCCAATCCCAAGTCATGGAGGTTTCAGAAAGGTTGGAAATTCAGATGTCCTAAAAACTCTGCCCCTTTGCTTCACTACAGAATCCATGCCTCTGCATGGAGCTTTTTTGACTAATGTCCTCAAATGATTTTAAGTGACCAGAAACCTCAGTATCAAAGTGCCAAATATAGCTTTACTAAAAGTACCTTACCAGATGTAACAGGTTATTTCTCACTCCACACAGCCCTGTCCTACTATCAAGTCTGCATTTGGAGTACAAGTATTTTTAATATCAAAGAAAAACAGACTATTCTAAAAAACCTGCTTCCCACACCTCTGACGGGAAATCTGAGAGAGCTTTTGGGGTCCACTGTTCAATTTTCTGGGAGGGGGTAAAAGCAAGGCATCAGCTTAGCTGAGGTACACCAAACAATATGATACACACTTCCAGCTTTTACAGTCCAGTTCTAGATAGGCATCTAAATCCACTGCTTTAAGGAGTTCACAGGAGAAAATGTAAAAGATGTGCACCCAGAAGCCCTAGGAAAGGCCTGGAGCAACTTTAAAGTGGACTGACTAAAAGCTCCCTGTGTATGTGTGTGTACAAATGTCTCCTGTTAAAAACAGTTTCTGCCTCCTAGAAGAACTTCGCTGTTTCATTTACTTTTGTATTTCATGAGCTAATGTAACTTAAATATGCACTGTGTTTGGACAAAAACTGTTGACTTCTGTACTAGATTTGCAATGTGTTCAAAGCTATGAGCTGAAACACTTAACATCATGGCCCAAAGTTCATGGTTTTTTCAGTAGTATCTTTTTTTTTTTTATAATTCTACCTCATAATTTTTTTACAAGCATTTAGATACAAGTTCCTCAAATTCCTCTTGTGCTAGCATGAGAAATCCTAAATTGTCTAAGCCAAATATTTAACTGTTCACTGTCCATCCACAGCTCTGTCGGTTCCTTTCTCTTTCAACCACTCCTAGAATCAAAATCACTTTAATAACCTCTCCAGGTAACTGGAAAGGAAGATTCACTAACATTAAGCAACATAATGTACTAGAGAGATTTTAAGTGGCAAAATTACTTTCCTTAACCTTTCTTCTGTGTCACATGGCAATTTAGAGTAACTACTATAATTTCCACAGCTTTACCTATGTTATCCCTTAGAGAAACAAAACTCCAGTTTGCTAGATACCCGCACATCCACCGTGACAACTTTTTGTGGAGCAAAGCCAAGCTTGTGAGTGAAATTTTCCTATAAGGTACAAAATTATGAATTCTCAAAAAGCAGGTCCACGGATGCAACAAGCTTTTCTGTGAAGCAAGAGAGAAGGAATCTGCTACAATCTACTACTGTTCACAGGAAATGGAACAAGGATCATCATTGCAGACCACCAGCTTTGAATGGTCTTGGGCAATCAAAGAAGTATGTGGAAATTTCTTTATATGTATATATTTTTACTTTGTTTCTGACACAACCAGCTCCAACGTGGCATAGGAATTTGGTCAGCAAAAGTCTCACCCAAATGGCTCTGAGTCAGTGCAGCTATTATTTGTGTCCACGAGCACTGAAGGACAAGTTCACTACTCAGAAAAGATCATTCCTCCTTAGAGCAAGGTGGTTAAGGAGGCAGGCTGAGCAGCACAGGGGCTGAGTGCTCAGGTATGCCAGGAGAGAGCTGGAAGGCACTGTCTGTGGCCACATGCACAGCTGCTAAACCAAGCTCTACCTATCCATTGAGGAGAAATAGAAGTTTTAACATTAAAAGGCCATTAAGTTTAGAAGATTTCCCCAGAACACATTATTTTAAAATTTAAACACACATACATATATTGCATATGCAACATTAACCCACTGACTGCTCTCAATCTGCCAATGCCCAAGCAAGGCACACAAGCTGAGAATGGCACTACCAGAAAAAAGGTACTTCAGAAAACATAAAATAAACATGCAATTTCCTTCTTGGGAAAAACATTTTCTATTATTTTGGATCCATGGTTAGTCAGATGTGGGGAAGCACCCACTCCTGGAGTTCCTGATATCAATGGCAATCATCTCAGCACACTGAATGGCCTACAGAATGTCCCAAAAATGATTTACAATGATGATGTAGCTCTGCTTGTGAATTTGAAAAGTGGTGTTGATGAGGGACCTTTTTTTTCTTTCATATTCCTTAAGGAGAATGCCTTCTCAAATATACTTAATAAAACATTAATGAGGAACAACAAGGTTGAAAATGAGCATCAGCAAGGAACAAATACCACGTGTCTGGGTGTGCACACATCTCTTAAGGAGATGCAATACATGCTTCATGCAAGGATTCAGACTATGACATAAACAGTGGGAAGTTGTCAGTCACAGATAGTATTCATATTTACAAGATACTGAAGGACACAGTTGCAAAAATATCCTACACAAATATTCATAGATAGCATAACCTGAACAAGTATAAATTACACTCTGGCATTTCACAAATTTTTAAAGGTTTTTTTTGAATCATTGTATTTTGTTCTTTAGAGACAGGACAGCACCTTTTCCTAGTAACTCAACCCTCTTTTTTTGACTTGAATTCCCTTCAGGCAAGCAACGAGCAAATTAGTTGTCTTTGCAAATAATATAAACAGCATCCGATGAACAGTGGGGGAAAATCTCACTAATTTTCATTTCTTTGGCAGCTTTTTACAGCTGAAATGAAGGAAACCTCTTCTCTTGCACCAGGTAGCACTTCTTAATGAGGTTCAGAAAACGACGCTATTATGGGTAAGTTGTGTGATATTTCTGGAGCTGTGCATCGCCGAATGAAATACCAAAAAGAAAGCAAGTCATTGTACAGGAAGCAAACAACTTTCTGCTGCCAGCAACAGAAGTTTACTTTGAGCAGTTAGAAGCAAATGCCCTACAGAAAAGTATCTGGTTAAACAGGAAAACATCCTGATTTAACCAAGAATGGTAAAAGGCTTAAAAATTTTGATTTTTTTTCCCCCTAACCTAAAAGCCACCATGATGACTCTACAATTTCTTGGGAAAAACTGTTTTTCAGTCATCCTCTTTTGTTCAAATACAGGTCTTTCTTACAAAACCTATTCTCTCCAACCTCATCAGGAGAGCTGGTACCACCAGTTGCATTCTCCACAAAAAGTCAACTGCATATGACTGAGACACAGGTAAATCCACCACTGGATTCCATCAGACTTACTTCCTTGTAAAGCAGGAGCACAAGCAGCAGCAGGAGCACAGGACTGCTCTGCCATGGGGGAAATATGCCCAACTAATACCCCAAATGGCCATGAGGTCAACTTCTGCAAATCTCTATAGCTCCTTAACAACTGGCTCTATCTTTGTGTTTATCCAGCTTCTGAGACACTTGACTCTTGGACTGAGCACAAGCAGCTATAAGAGGCTCAAAGCAAAGATCAGAAGCATATTACGTATAAACTAAGGGATGCATTATCTGTAGAAACAGTTTATTATGTGGAGCATTTAAGTAGGCTTCCTTCCCTAAACACAGCTAAATTGCCTTGGGCCCTGCCTACATGCCTGCTCCAGAGGAGAAGATGCTGTAGATTTCCAGCTTTACAACAGCAAATATGTGCCAGAACTTTGACACTGTCCAGGTAATTCAAAAAGAGGTTATTCTATCAAAAGTACTAAAAAAACAAATAAAATAAATTGTTGGGCAAGACAAACCAAAATACTTGGGATTGTTGAACCAAATGAAAGCATTTTACTGTGAGCCAATCCAAGACCAATCAGTGCTGGCCCAAGCTGCAGTTAGTTGGCACTGGAGGAACTACAGCTCAGATACTGTTTGCCCCAAATTCCTCTTTTGCAGAGCTGCATCCCCTGTGCCACCAGAATCATCCAGCCATAATGAACAGGAGAGAGGTCTAGCTGCAGCTCAGGCAGGTCAGGATTCATGACCTACCAAACCCACAGCTTCCCATTGGAAGTTGCCGTGTGGTTTGTGTCAAGTACAAAAGGTTTTGCAAATATGCAATGCATTTTCTTCTACTGCCATCTATTCTAAAGTAGCATCTAAGCCAAAAAATCTTCCCTGACCCTAGTCCATCAGTTATATCATCTGGCAATAAAAACCAAGACACATAGGAAAGAAAAGCAACACTGAACTTCACTTTGCATACTTTGGCTGCATCACATACTCCATTTCCCCACATACAGTGACATATATTGTCACTTTGCAACTGCAAAATGCAGATCTCAAAGGGAGGAGAATAAAATGCCCCATCACATCTACCTTTCCTCTTTTGACAGTGACAACATCCCCACTGCCATTGTTAAACTGCATGACCCATACAGCCTAATAAAAATACACTTGCTCCAGCAAATCACAGCCACTGAACCTCTCTGACTGGGCAGCTAGTGAAAAGACATCTGACTTCAAACTCAGAGCACAAGTTAATTATTTTTTCTTACTTAAAACAAGAGGAAGACAATTTTGATTTGTCACAGAGTATTAATCCAAAAACCTTTGTGAGGAAACCTGGTAATTCCCCCTGCATGACACTGTATCTCACAGCTATGGAAAGCAGGGCAGAGAAGAGGGATGGCCATGTCCACCCAGAAGAACTTCCACAAGCTGTCTTTGAGGTCCACCTGCCTGATGGCCTCAACTACTGAGCAGAGAGGGTCAGAACATCAGGGAACTGGGAATCTCCTGGTATGTGGGCTCCATATGAACAATGGCAAGAGTTGGACCCAAAACAATTATACTCCTGTTTTCTAAGCAAGCATAAGAAATGTTTGCAGTCATGAACTGAATGGATGGCATTTGGACTGCACCATGAATTTCCTCCCCTCATCCTGTCCTCATGTTACCATGAATGTAATAAACTCAGGAAAAACACCTGAATTACAAAATATGCATCCCTCTGTCAGACCTTTAAAGGGAAGGGCGTAGACAGAACTAATGTTTTCCCCACTGCTCCTTGCTACCCAGCATCCTAACTTCACTGCTCTTGTTCCTCCAGCAAAAGGTGGTTGCTCTGGAGTGTCCATGACAACAGTGGGAGGCTGCTCCTTGGGAAGGGGGTGCAGAGCCAAAAGGAGTAAATCTGACAGACCCAAGCTCACGTAAAATTTTCTTCCACTCAGCTGCTCCTCTCCCAGCACAAAAAGCAAATCAATTCTGATGAGGTGGCACTTAAGAAAGGCCACAGTAGGAAAAACCAGTCCTAAAGTCGGGCTTTAGAGCAAAGGTGTGGTGCTGTTGGGTCTGATGGGCAGCAGCCAGGCACACTGCTGCTGCTCCCACAGCTCCAGCTGCTCCCACAGCTCCAGCTGCTCCCACAGCTCCTGCTGCCCTCTGCTCTGCCCAGATCTCTACAGGATGAGAGGGATCGAGCAATGACCGCCGTGGTGATCAGGCCACTAACTCTTCTTCTGCTGCAAACACTTTCCCCTCAAATACTCCTTGGGTATGGGGAGGTGGGGTGGCTCTAGGGGGAGGTCAGGGTGCCACCTCTGCACATCCAGGTGGCTGGTGTGAACCCAGCCCCCCTGGCACAGCCTGGAAACTCAGAGGAGAGCCCTTCAGAGAAGTAACAGTGATGGGGAGGTGGTCTTAACCCTGCTCCTTGTGGGTGGCCACTGAGGTCCCCTGATGGTCCCACCTAGGGGCACACAGGCAGTGACAATCCTTCCAGGCAGTTCAGCCCTACTAAGCACATCCCCTTAGGCTCCAACTTAATGTATTCATGCCACTGCTACGTTTTTTGGCTTCCTACGACTTTCTGTCACAGCTTCTGGTGTTTTGATGTTTGATTTACAGTGCAGTTACAGTTTAGGTTGTGGGTTTTTCCCATATTAAAATAAACAAACAAACAACAACTCCAAATGCAAGTCATTCAGGAACAAGCAGATATCAAGAGTCCAAAACACACAATGAAGGTGAAAGAAAAGTCAGATACCCATGCTGTACACTTAAAAACCTCCTCTGGAATATCACCTACAGGTGTACATGCACCTTATTTTTACCTCTTTCATCTTCCATCGCCCCATATTCCTAGATATTACCAACCTAGAATTACCTTGAATAGGTAAACTGATGGGAAGAAAGGGACAATCTTCTGGTGCACTCCAGAATTTGGTTATTGTTTGTATCCCTACATCTTATGGCATCAAAGTTGTAACTGCAAGAAGGATGAAGGATGGGAAGGAGTTATCTCAGCCATTTCCAGCTCATCTCTCTGACTCAAGAAGAGTGTTTAACCAAAATCCCACAGAAATCTCAGAGCAAAGCTGGATCATAGCAAAAAGCCATCCAGGGTCTTAAGAAAAAATAAACAAAATGTACATCTTTCAAAAGGCAAGCCAAAATTATTTCTGGTTACTTTTTCAACTCACAGCATTTGTCATTATCACTAAGAGAAGCAGCAGTAGAAATGCACAGAAAGCAAAAACTCACTGCTTTCAGTAATTTGATGTACTTTAAATGACATGAATGAGTAACCAAGGAAGCTAAAGTAAACCTCAGGTTCTAGCAGGCTGAAACCACAGGCATGAGCTTCCCCATGGCAGGTATAGACCACAAGGAAGAATAATCTTGCTTTTCTGATGAAACAACCACATCCTCATTGAAAGGGCTGAGGACCTTGTCTCACCCCTGCCACCCATCAGTGATGGAAGGTGACTCTCACCTGCCCAGCTCACCACTCCATCTGCCTCCTCCTAAAGCAGCCTTGCAGTGCCTACAAGACCATCAGCTTCGCCTCAGAACTGCCAAATATCCTGTGCAGATGGTACCCTCTCAGCTGAGGCTAACAAGGAGAATATATCTGCTGTGCAGCCCATCTTCTCCACCTCAGCTTTCAGGATGTGCCTCTCAGCTGATGTGCAAAGACACACCAAACACACACACAGAGGCCAGAGCTGCACCAGGTCACACACCAGCACTGTCCCCGTGTCCTTCCTGTCCATGCAGATAGCAAGGAAGGTTTTACAGTCATCAGTTGCCTCATAAAGGAAAAGACAGGCTTTTCTAAGCATCCTGTAAATGCCAGGAAAAGAGAAGAATGGAAAGGAAATGAAAGGAGCAACCTGGAAAGGAGAACGGAAAAGCAAGAGACCTTGGCTCAAGGGAGAGAGTTAACCACAGTTTTAGCCTTGCCTTCATCTATAGAAGATGTTTGCTTTTAATAATCTCGGAAAAAATGTGGTGCATGAGCTAAGTCAGCCCCTGGGCAGATTTAACTTGGGTGACCTGAACTTACTCTGCAGATCACCATAGGTCTCTCTGACCTTGGCAGTGACACAAGGATCATATTTTCTTGTGGATGAATTACTCTGGAATAATTCTGCCAATGTTTAGGCATAAATAGTCTTTTATTTAGGACTGTGAAAATACATTCTCTCTTTCTGCCTCTCACCTTTCCAAACAAAATCTATTTATTGGAATGAGGAAAACCCCACCCTTCATTAAGGTCTGGGTACACATCTCAAAGGCCAGACAGAAGCTTGGCTGCTTCATGCTCATGGCAATGTGTTTTCAGACACTGCCTTCAGCAAGATGCATTTGAAGTTAACTGGTAAGATTTGTTGCTTTTGATTGGAGTGGTCAGCCTGCACATTTGCAGATGAATATACAAATACTTTCAGACACAAAGGAGGTGGTATATATAGGTCAGTAGCGGGAATATTCAGCTTCAATTGCCAAAACCGAAAACACAATCCTCAACATACATCTACAAGCAAGCGAAGAGCAGCTCCCTGAAAACCAGCCAAGTTGCACTGAGATAAGCAAAAAATCCCCCCAAACCCCCATCTCAGCCTTGCAGAAAATGGACCAGTTTGGAAGGAACAGGTAAACAGTGTGTTCTTGGACAAGAGTCAGCACAGTTTGGATGATGCAGACCTTTCCGTTCGAGGGTTGCACCGCTTTTTGCGTCTGGTCACTTGAGGTCACACCACAGAGCTCTGAGGCTCTGCAGAGGCTCGGCATGCTTCCTCCCCAAAACGGAGGTGGCTAAAGTGGCTTTTAAAATCAGTTGTTGTTCTGATGCCACCTGAGTCTTAATTGCTGAAAAAATGGGGATTACAGCCACAGAAAGGGCTTTCTGGCACTGCCTAAGGAAGTATCAGTTTTTGAGGTCAGCAAAACATCCCTTAAAAATATGAATCAGAGTGGTTCTTTCATACTGCAGTTTGATAAAGGCAGGCAAAACATTAGCGGACTAATTTGTTGAAGGTCAGGACAGCTTTGCAATATATATATATTAGAGATGTGCTTAGATGTGTGTAAAAAGGAAAGAAAATACTTGAAAACCTGTATTCAAATTATCCTGCAGCAGTCAAATAAATCCTAGTAAATACTATTTCCCGCTTCCACTCTGAATGAGTCTCTTCTAATAAACTCATTTCATGTTGAGCAAACACAATTTGCCAACTGTGTGTTGAGCTGCTTCCTTCCTCCATACACAACTGTTGCTGGGTGGCTGATGCCTTTGGACCTGCAGGCAAATGTCTCAGCCTTAAGACTGGGTCACCAAGGCTTCTCAGGCAGAAAAGCAAGTCTCTAGTCACAGAGCTGCATTCTTACCCATCACAGTTCTGGAACAATACTCTCTGATGCCAAAACAGGTGATCCTCTTGAGACTGGAAAAGGCTTTCACAAATATCTGCCAATTATCTGAGCAGTCGCCAACAATGCCAGCCTCTGAACCATTGCTAATCATGATGCTGGTTTCTATGCAAAGCAACTCTGAGTTTTGTCTTTTTAAAAGCCTGACCAGCTGCACCTGCAATTTGTGGCTCAGGCAGATGAGGAGACAGATTTTCATCTATAGTCATGGGTTGAAATTCAAAGTTCAGCTAAAAAGCATTCTCACCTACACTTAACAGTTTCTATGGAAAATACTTTGACACAAGCACCATATTTGCAATGAATATGATCTCAGCAGTGACCTGAACAAGGAATTATTGACCTGGAGCGGGCAATTGCCTGTAAGATCACATGGAAGCTATCCTTTATGCTCACCCCTTACCAGCCCAGGAGACTTTATGCATATCCAAAGCTGCACTTGAACTTTACCAAAAAGCATGACAGGAGAGGCTCAAGCTGGCAGGTGCTGAACATATCCACTCAAAGATGACATGAGTTGTAAAGAAGGAGGTCAAAGTCTCAGAGCAGTCAACAAACATGCTGGAAAGCCCAACTTTCCAAGGCACTGCAAGGATCTGTACTGGTTATGACTCCTGCAGAGCAAGCAGAGCAGGTCACAAGAAAGCCTCTGCCAGGACAATCCTGGAAACACCTCACTCAGCTTCCTTCCCTGGGTTTATCCTGGAGAGCCATCCCCCAAGATCCCAGATAAGGCACGCTGACAAGGTGCTGAATGAAAGCCCACACTGCTGCTGCCAGTAACCCGCCCTCCCTCCACGCCTGCAAACCTCCAGCACCATCCTTAGGCTTTGTACTCACAGCCTCCCAAGGAAGCAAATTTCACTCCCAAATTTCACTGCATTTCAAGTTTCTGGGGCACAGTGGGGACACAGTTGACAATTCAGAGATATTTGTCAGCACAGCATCCAAAGTGGACCTCAAAATGGAAATAGGAGTTCAATATTCTGCATAAAAATTATGAATCACTCGCCTCTGTACCTCATGTGCTAGTCAGGATTGCTACAAATATGACTACAAAAGTGAAGTGGACTACAAAAATGAGCTGTTTTGAATGTGTATTAGTACACTTAAATGGACCAATGTACATTTTGTTAGTTTGGAGTAGAAGTAGGTTAAGCTCTGGATTTACACTTAAAAGCAGAGAGAAGTCCTGCCAGATGCAGTGCCAGCTGCCAAAGGACCCTGTGCCCAAACAGCACAACAAAGCTAAACGAGGCTATTCCTACAACCTCAACTCAGCAACAGGCTGTGCTTCAAGGCTTCCCTCATGGAGCCTCTCATGTCATGCAAGATCTCAGTGCTGTTTAGCTGGAGGTTGAGCAAAGCACTGCCACACAGTTTCACAAGCCCCATTCATCATGTTTTATATTCAAGTCCTCAGTTCCCAGAGTCATGCAAAAACCTTCAACCAAAACCACAGATGCACTAACATAGCAAGCAACCTCTTGATGTCAGAGAAAGCTGAATCCTGGCTTCTTGACAGCTAGGCATGGGAATACAGACACTGACACCCCCCCCCCCAATAGCATGAATTTAAAAAAAATAAAGTGTATATATGTCTATTTTTCTATGAATGCCAAGATTTTTGAACACTTCAGTTACCCATGCAGGTCTGCAAACACCGCAAGTGTCACAAGATGCTCAGGAGCTGCAGAGGACACAGCCTCACCTATACATACAATGCCTGAGCCCACTTCCCTAATATTCAGCAGTACAAAACAGTTTATTCTGCTTCTCCACACAGAGCAAACATTTCCTCCCTAAAGAAATGCCAAGTTTTAGCACAGATTCATCTCTAAGCATCTAAGTCACACTGCCAAGCTAAGTGTCTGAGCAAGGTGATTAGTCCTCCCTGAGCCCTTTCACAGTCAATGGAGAGAAAGAAACTCTCTGGAGGGAAATTCAGGACTGAGGTGACTACAAGAATATGTGCACTATTAGCTTTGAATACTGCACAGAACAATAAAAACTTACAAGCAGCAATGCTGCAGCAAGGAAACTATGGCTAATGAAGACTGAATGTGCCCATCTCTGTTTCTAAGCAAGATCTGGACTTCAGGGCTCCTTCTAAAATTACTCAGGATGGAAAGGCTGAATTTAGCTCCCATCCATCACCTTATCACAAGAATACAACCTCATGCTTCCTGCCACAGAGAATCTGGGAAAATGCAAAATTCTACCTCTTATCAGCAAATCATAATTAATTTCTTCTTCCTATTTTGCCTTACTTGAGAAAGGAAAAAAAAAAAGCCCTCCCAGATAGATAACTAAATTTATGTCTTACCAAACTGAACGTAAATGCAAGAAACAGGAAGTTTTTACTTGGAAACTGGAATTTCAAGCACTCAGTGGCAAACAATGAAGCAGAGAGATAAAGATGCAATGGCAATGGTGGGGGACAGACCTGCCAAGCTTCCTGCCCACACTGACTCAAGAGCATGTGTCCTACCATGATACGGACTGACCACAGCACTTGCTTTTATTTTGGTAATTGGTATTTGTTCCTGCAAAAACCCCTACAAAAACAAGTCAGAAGACCAGACAATAGTAGACCCTCCATCTCTTATAGCCAGATCTTTTACTTAACACTTTAGCAAAAGATGTAATCAGCGGATCTTTGTCCATTTATACAATTCTCTCTGCAGTGATGAGGATTGTATTACACTCTCCAGCATCCAGTCTTCCCCATCACTTCAAGAGATTGAACTGATACTTGAAAGCACATTTGCTATTATCTACTCCAGCCCTTTGGAAATGACATTACACAGATACGGGGGGCAGGCAAATATTGCCGCTCTTTTATTATTCCTGATGTTCCCTCGCTTGTAATATCTGAGAAGTTCCCAGGTCAATGGGATTACTTTATCTCCCTCCCCCTTCCTTTATCTCCTCCCTCGCCCCACAGGTATCCATGTCCAAATGGGACACTTCGGCAGGGGGTTTGCTTGACCCAGGTCACTCAGAGGTCAAGCGTTTCACCACTTGCTAATGCAAAGCTTCCCCCCAGCCCTCGCAGCCCTGGGGGTCCTGGGAGCCCTCCCCACACATTCCTCTCCTTTCCACGGGTGCAGATGGAGAAGGCAAATGCTCCTCAGTGAACTCACAGAAGCTAAATCCTCCCCGCATGAAAAGCGGAATGTGTTCTGTGTTTTTAAATAAACAAAGGAAAGGGAGAAGCTCGTGAAAAATCAGCTCAGCAGTGACTTTATTCCTATACCAAACTTGAAGGATGGGAGGCTTAACTAGTTAGGAGCAACTCAGACTATATTTTTGCCTACCAGAACAAAGATCAATTTTTATTTAGATTGATTTTAAGATTTACATGTGAGAAATGGATACAATTGGATCAAATATATACTAAAACAAATTGTTGACTCCCATGAAAGCCAATAAACCCAAAACAAATTTCACAGATCTCATCTACCAGCATTTGAGATTTGCTTTATTTCATTATTTTGTATACATTTATGGAGCAGAAATTTGCTTAACTCTATTCCACTTTTCTTTTACTGAAACAATAAGACTCTCTGCAGAATATTTTCGACTTGAATATTATCACCAGGATAGCATATGGCAAACTAGCAGCAGGCAGTTTATCTTCATCCTCTTTGTAAGCTAAAATTAGCACAATGCTTTTGCAACAGCATATGATGTATTCAGACCAGTACGATATACCTAATACAACTTCAGATCCATCCCTGGCTAAACTCCAATATCCAAGTAAATTGATAGCTAATTTTAACTGAGTATTAATGTGTTTAGTATCAAGTTGGCATTTATCAACTTGAGAGGCACTTTTAAGTTTAATACTGTCGTTTCACCTACCTACACCAACTGTAAATAAAATTTGTATATTGGTAACATATAGAATTTAAATTCATCTGTGCAAAGCGGTTCTAATTTATATTAACACATTATGTATGGAAAGCCATGCTGTAAAATTGCATAATATGCACATTCTGCTTTTCACTGATGCAATATAATTAATGGTAGTGAAGAGCTGATATACCCATGTCATGACTAACATGCTCCTCTTGCAGACGGTTAGCTGATTATTTTATTGGGATTACATTCAACCAAGTCACCAACATCCTTTGGATTAAATTAAACCAAGTCATTGCCTTATATTTCTTGATGAGGTGGCTATGCCAGCCCTCTCTGCTCTTCAACCTGGTAAATTATGGCCACTTCAGGGGTTTTTTAGCTGGATTAAATATGTGGTGAGACACTAATGTTAGCACTGCTTCCTAATTTGTTTCTTGTAGCTGTAACACCAAGGAATTTAGCACAATGCTTCTTGTAAAGGAAATTTGAAAGGTTCTAAAAGGTTCTAAAAATGCTGTGTACTTCACAAGGGTGCTTGTTTTACCACCTTTCTTGCCAGGTTCACAGAATAAAAATGTGTAGTAGTGGGAAGTAGTCACATCCAAGCACACATATGAACAAACACACACAATAAATATTTATAGACTGACATTCAAAGATTCTGTGGCTCAGCCTGCTCACTAATAGAACATCCCCCTGCTTTCCTGCAGCCCATCACAGAACTACGATACAAAACCATACCAAGTCTGTCCAATAGTTACACTGAGCTAACATCACCACTATTCTTGCTTTTACAAGTTGACCTCATGCAGAATTTGCACAGGGTTAGTCCAGACTGATACCAAAACCAAAAATGAGCAGGATCTTGCAGAAAAGCCTCTCCTGGAGCATTCTCATTGCCACAGGGAAGATGAGGGGACAGGAGAGGACAAATAGATGCTTTACTAAGTGGGGAAGGGAGAAGAAGTACAGCATGAGCACAACATTTCAATCCCACTTTGTCTCTTTTCTCCCTTGCTACAATTTGCCTGCATCTCATCCCCTGCTCTTTAGCGAGAGGCTGCTACACTGTGACGTTACAGTGAAACTTTAACCCCGTTTTAAACGATGACACTTTTTTTCAAGCAGTTCAGCTAATGCTGACCTCATTCCTTCTTTCCCCTGCTTTAGGAAGGCAGTCAATGCAGTGCATGTGCCATAACCCAGGAACCCCACCGTGGGGTTTCTCCCTCAGTGCTGTGCCAGGGAAGGAGAAAGGGAGGAGATCCTCTTGGCACAGCAGTGAGACCAACAAAAGATCCTCCATCCTACAAGCCTTGCTTCCATGACTTTCACTTGCTGACCAGAGAGCTAAGATATGCCTTCTTCCAGGTCCATTGGGACACTACAGACTCCAGAATATATTTAGCATGCATCCATGTGACACTGCTATTCAGGGCACTGGGGAAGATTTAAGAATCAGTTAGGTTATGTCTGCCACCATTAGGTCTTTTCCAAGGGTGTAAGTGGTGTCTCCTAATAGGTCTTCTCCTGCCCTTCTGCAAAAAATGCACTTATAACCTGGAGATGGTACACAGTATTGGGGTTGCAGGGGTCATCTCTCACCCATGGCACAGAATCAGCACAGGAAAACTAAGGACTAAGGGATAAGTAGTTGAAAAGGCTGTCCCCACTGTACTTTTATTTATTTACATGCTGTTTCTCCTTCCCCACACTTTCCTATTACAATATGGCAAAGAGCAACTGTAAAAAAACCTGACTGCAAACTCAAGAGAAATAAAATACATAAATAAATACTCATAACAGAGTAATATTTATAACATATAAATGAGTTATATAGATATAAATCCATGGCTATTAGATGCCAGAGGTACCACCTGGCAATGAGGAAGCTCCCAGGCCACAGAGGGAGGCAGGGTGGCAGTGCTATCCTGATGTGACAGTGATCCCACTGCATATCAGAGACCCAGCCATGCTTTCCCACGTCTTTTCCCACCTCCTGGGCCTGAGCAGCAAAAGTTCAAGCATGTCAAATCAAAGGCTACATGGAGGAGGTATCATGGCTAAAGAGCCAAGGCAGAAAGGTGGAAGATTTTACCAACAACTCCTTCATTCAAAGACCTGCCAGAGCAGAGCCAGGCATTTTCTTAGTCACAGCCCTACAATCCCACCCCAGCTTGGGTACTAGGGACATCAGGCATCTCCCTGTGGTATTTCCCATGTCACCAACTAGTGGGTCACCAGGCCAGTGAGAAGTGGTCCCTGATGAATTACAGGGCGACAGGTGGCTCTGACAACACCACTGCTGCAAGCTGCAGAGGCTGTTCTGATTGCCCAGAGAAAGTCCCCATCTCATTCATGAATTTAAAATTGGAAAGAAAAAAAAAAAACAAAAAAAACCCCCAATAATAATAAAAGCCTGTGTGCATCAATGTGCTTCGAAAAAATTATGTCAGCATCTTACAGTGCTGATCCTATAAATTAATCCCTTGAAGAATGGCCCGTCGCCCACAAACATATAATGTAATGCCAGCTTAATCTTACCTAAAAAAAAAATTACAATGCAATAAGATTACTAGTCTGACTCTGCTAACTGTTACAGCTCTGCTTAATCCTGCATTTTGATGCTTTAACAAGCTCCTACAATACTGTACAGAGTTTATCAGAACAGTTGCCGAGACAAGAAGGACTTATATTCTAAAGAATATAATTCCACTGTCTTTTGTGCTTTTTTTGTATGATGTTTATACAGTGACTTTCATTCTGAAAGATCTCAAAGCCTATTGCCTGCTCCTGTTTCCACTGAAGTCTTCCTTTCAGGTTTCATATTAGAGCAGGATTAGAAATAAATATATATAAATATATCTATGGGGGGTTATAGAAGGAAGATTTGCTGGAGCAGGAGCTCATCCCTCTCTCCCATTTCCCAAATGCAGCTGGGAGGAGAGGCACCAAATCAGTCCCCTCCTACAAAAAACCTGCAAAGGACCCCCTGTAGAACCTTTTCTAAAGACAGGGTTGCAAACATGACCTATGAGAGTATCATCTCTCCATCCCTGCATTAACTTTGCCTTCATCCCCAGGCTGTCCTCCCACCAGCACAGCCCCACTCAGACAAAATCCACCCACAGCCACACATTTCCCAGTTTTCACTGGCTATAGACATATTAAACTTCCCATGGAATAGGAGAAGAAAGCTCTGCTCCCTCCCTGTAATTATCAAATCAGCCCGAAAATGAGGAAGAATTGAGAATCCTCATTATGGCACGTCATAAAACACGGCGAGGTCTCGTGCTCGCTGTCTCTTATTGGCACAGCCTGCCAACAAAACTTTACAAAGAGCACAGGAATTCACGTTAGCAGAGATATTAAAGTCATAAAAGGGGAGATTTGTATTTTATTTTCCCACAGTCTAAATGAAGGTGAACCAAGCAAATTTGGCAAAGAGTGCTAGTCAGATGCCATTTCCCACAGCAGTGTGGTATTTTCCTCTGGGAATAAAACATTTTCCTTCAACTACTGTTTATAACTCTTATCAGTTCAACAGCAATAGAGCCATCAAGTCCAATATCTTGTGGAAAAAAGTCAAGGTCAACAAGTACTTGCATTTTCGTTTATCTTTAGCTGCAATTGCTACTGACATTCAATTGGGTAATAAACATGAGGACTGTCAAATGCTCTCAGCAAACAGGTGATCCAAAAGCTATCAGAGAGAAAGAGGCTACCGCCAGGTAATCAAACAATTCTGTTGCAACAATTATGATTTGAGTGCATTCATTTACAGAAGCAATCACCTGTCAAATTTGAATGAATAGCATCAAACCATTCCCACCACCGGGGTAATAAGGGCAAGAAAATACAAGCTACGTCTACTTTCTTCCCAACAAAAGCATGCCAGCATTAGCAAGAGCCTTTAAAAAAAAAAAAAGATAAACAAAAAAATCCAGCATCTTATTTCCTGAATTGAATTATAAAAAATTATTTGAACATAAAGACTAGAGGACATCTGTTCAAGCAACTGGATCTCGTGGTGGTGTCTCCCATGAACAAGAAGGGGTTGTTTAGGAAAGTGCTGTGGCAAGTGGGGGAACACAGAGGTGGCTGTGCCACTGCTCTGACAATCAGCACTGGGGCAGCTTCCTGAGCCACTGCTTGCATCTGGACCAGGGTTTTTATTAGCTACAAAAGGACCTATTTTTCCATGAATTGGTCTAATCTCTTTTTGTCCCCTGCTGACCTCCTCAGAACGCTGTTCTGTAGCAATAAATTTAACCCAACGCATTTTCATTTGTTTTAAACCTACTAACACTCTGGGACAGCTCCTGTGCCATGAACACCCACCCTCAGCTCCTGCATTATGGGACAAGCACCCACTTTCTCCATACACAACTCATTTTAAAGACTTCTCCTCCAACCTTAGTCATCTTTCCCCTCCCAGCCTTTCACGTGAGAGATAGGAAAAAGGGTTTGTGCCAAGCAGCCTGATGGCACACCCTGTTGCATCACTAATCCCGAAACACGGCGTGTTTATGAGTTTATACTCCTTGCGATAAAATATCCCTCAAAACAAACATCTCAAGATCACAACTTTTGTTTTTTAACCTCCAATTTAAAGAGGTCAATGACACACACCTTAAAGTCTCGCTCTGCCTACATCAGATTGCAAAAGACTCAGCGGAAGCCACCAAGGCATGCAGAGGCAGGTGGGATAGAACCCTTAAAAGGGGAATACTAAGATGGCCTTTAATATGGCCATTTGGGAAGCTCATTAGCTCCAATGAGCCGCCACAATTTAAGTGAAAACACCCAGGATGTGTAGGAAAAAAACACCACATCTGAATAAAGCAACCAGAAAAAAACCCCAAAAAACACAAAAACCAAATCTTATCAGCCATCTTGAAAAACACCCTGTTGAAAGGGGCATCTTGGACACTAAAAACTTCAAACCTATTTCTACAACTTCTTACAAAACCAAACCTCCCTCTGACACATGCAAGGAGGAAAACAAGATACCCTTCAGTCCTACACCAGAGTTTTTAGATAACTGCCCAAGATGTGATTTAGCAATGGGATTATTCTCCACCACTGTTCCGTGTTTGGCATATTCAAGATTCTGCCCTGAGTAAGACACCTGGTTCTGTGCAGACACACTTTTTGGGCTGCAAAAGCTGGTGGATGTTCAGTTCAGGGTCAGGGCCATGTTCTTATATACACATCCATGTATACACAGGCTTCCACACAGCCACACAGATGTTTAATGGGTAGACATTTCTGAATTTAGAAAAACTTGCCAAGAAAAGAGAGAAAAAAAAGAAAAAGGACTCCAGCACATGGATTTTGCTGCTTGATTACAGATGGGCTGAGAAGTCAGGAATATTTGTATTTCCATAGCCACTTCAAAGGTAAACAGTTCCCAAAGTCTTTTTCCCTCCTCCTGCTCTGCCAATGATGGCAATAGCCTCAGCCTGAAGGATCAGCCTCCTGACATGGTCGTTTCTCTGCTCCCCTCCCAGCTGGAAGCTTTTCCTAAGCAAAGACTGAAAGTTGCATTAAACCGTGCTGAAATGGTTGTGCTGGTTTGGAACTGCTTATTATCTCTGGGGGCTGACCTGAAAAACGAGTTGGTGCTTAGAGAAATTCAGGTTTCCCCTGAAAAGCAAATGGAAGGAAGAAAGGTTTTTTTACAAGGAAAATAATTCATTTACGATGATGTTACCCACAATTTAGGCAAAACAAGCAACATTTATAAGTATTTAAGTTAGCTTTGCCAGAGCAAAAAGAAAAATGCCTGTTAATAACAGACATTTAAGCTAATGCAAACAACTGAAATAAATCCTGACAGTGGGAATAGATTATTGCTTAAATCATGACAGACAACTGCTTCCAAGAGAGAACTTGCTGCCATGCACCATTCTGGAAGCACAGCCCTGCCTAGCTGAAGCACGCAGACTTAACACTGCCGAAATCTAACTTTAACAGCTGAATCAGGCTGATGAGACCAAAAAAAAAAAAAACCAACAAAAAACTGAAAACCTAAACTAGAAGGAAAAAACCGGTTTCACGCCCCCGGCTTTAGAGCAGAATGATAAATTGACATCATGTTATGAGCATAATCCTCAACCACTCGATCCCTGTTAAAAAATAAAACACGATTCTGGGGAGATAAAAATAATTAATGCTGGTGCTGCTGAAGAATATGCACCTACACGAAGAGTTTCAGATAAATACAGGCCTGGCTTAAATCTCATATCTCACGTCAGAGGAAGAGGGCACAGGTGCTCAGCTGATTTAAAGCAAACCGAGCGCTGCCTGCTTGATGGAAAAGCAGGAAAAGAAAAGGGGATGGCAGAGCCTCAGCAAGAAAACTGATACTGCTCCATTTCCAAACAAGCCTATTACACTTAATTCGGGATTCACAATACATAAAGCGGCAGAAAAAACACAGGGAGCAGCCCCTGTTGACTAATGCCCTGTCTTTTCTAATCGAGGGTCACATCCAGTCTAACCGATCGCATGATAATGGCATCAGAAAAGGTCAATCAAAGACAAGCCGGAGCTTCCACTGCCTGGCTGACCTTCGGAGCTTGTGACAAATTGCTATCAGTCAATGTCAACTAATGACAGCGGCTCTTTGGCTAATCAATTGTTCTAAAAATGATCAAGAAAACTACTCGTAGGACAGCTCATTTTCACATCAATGCCTGTGAAGTATGAAAAGCTCATTTTTTTTTGAGTTTTTAATAAGCTCATAAGTAAAGCAGTTACTTGGTAACAGGGGTCACCTTAGTGAAAAGACAGAACCTTTGTCTGCCTTTTACATATTCTTTTATTACCATATTATAGTAAAAATATGCCATGCCATTACTATGCCAGAGGGCTACATAATAAAGTAGGTAATACTTCTTTTTTTCTTTTTTTTTTTTTTTGAGGTAAATACTTCTGTGGTTTAGGGGGCCTCTGTTTGGATGTAAATAATTGCCAATATAGTCTCCCTGTATTTAAATGTAAAGCAATCACCACTGGCACACAGGTGACATGCCCACTCATTACTCACCCAAACTTCACGTAACAGAGCCTGTAGCAAAAACCACGCCGCAAAATCCAGTGGTGCTGCCGGGAAGTGAAGGTCTAACAGCAGCTATTTTGTTCTTAAACCCACCCACCCCATGCGAGAATAACTTATTCCAACTATTTCCGACAGAATCCACATTTGGTAGGAAAACCGCATGCTCCGAAACCCCCTAAGCTCTGCGAAAGCAAACAGACATTTCCGCCCTGGAAGGATTCTGCATGTAAAAGCCAACGTGGAAATGCACACAGGCTTGAGCAGTGGAAGATATATCATGGTTCTCCTCGTACAGCAAAGGGGTGACTGCAGATTTGTCCATCTTGCCAAACTACCAGCCTCTCCCAGCATCATTTTCAGACACTTCTCAAAGCTTCACAGACAAGCCACGCTCAAATCTGCATTCACTTATTGAATATTACCAAAACAACAAATCCACACTGGTCTAAGGCTTGAGAAGTGCAAAAGCACAATTACACTCTGCTTTTCCATAAGGAGAACGTCCAGCAAAGGACATTGCAGGGCATTGCATCACAAGAAGCAATTTGAGAAGATGCTGCATTGAGAGGCAAAGAGGAGCCATCGTTCAAGCACAGCACTGCTTTTCACTTGGGTTTACCTCTTAACTTGGGTGACTCCCACCCATGACACCTGTACTGCCAGAAAGGATTTTCCCCGAGGAAAACACCCCTCACCAACCCAATCACTCCCAAAGCAATTCCCCACATCACCACAGAGAAGGAGGGGGGGAATGGCGGTGAAGCGCTAAACAAGAAACATTAAAACTTTTGTTTTCATCGCAGAAACTGCCAAGTGACAGCAGTTTCAGGTTACACCCTAAACCTGCCTTGCTATGGTAGTTTTTCAAATTAAAATATCTTCTGTGGCCTCAGCCACTCTGAAGCCGTCCATAGGCAAGAAAGAAAGGAGGCAGGGCGACACTTAAGCTCAGCCATAATTGGAAGTATGTGAAAAATGAAGTGTCAGTTCGGTCAATAAAGGCCAAAGGTGAAGGGGAACTGCAGCCCAAACTCGGTGCGAAATGTGCTCATTAAGACACCCAATCCGAGGGCTCCTGCCCACCTATCCCATTAGTCATCGGCCATCTGACCGCTTCAAATGCCTCCCCGCTCTTATTACTTTTCTTCTCCCATGTTAAAAAAAAAAAAAAAAAAAGAAAAAGGCAAAAAAAAGAAAAAAAAAAAAGGCGAGCTGGTATATAAATCCTTGTTCAGTCATCTGGAACATAATGTGGCCCGTCTCTCCCCCTCTTCCCGGCTCTGCCGCCTGCCTTTGCAGCCTCCAAACAACCGCCTGGAGATTCCCAGCAATAATAAACCCGATTGCCTTTTTGCCTATAGGTTGCTCAAACTCCTACAAAAGCTTGGGAAAAAAACCAAAAAAAACCAACATTGCAGCCATTGATACATTTTTATAAAGAAATATCGCTGCTTTCTACTCCTAGCTTGAAGGAGCAGCAATGATTTGGAGGTTAAAAAAATGTTTTGAACGCAGGCTGAGGCTTGGACACACAAAAAAAAAAGGAGAGAAAGAAACAATACACACAAATAAGGTGACACTGATGGATTATTTTTCTCTTCCTTTTAAGCCATGTAGGGGAGCTAAACATGGGAAATAAAGAGTTTCACTCTGGATTAAAAGTGACTGTACCAGGGCTTTGTTCAGCATCTTCCTGGCCTCACTATTTGAAAAACAAACAAAATAGATCATTCAATATCCCAAACAGGAATCTTTTGAAGTTACAAGACACAGTAAGATAAATTAGTGCTGCCATGAGCTCAGCATTACCTGCCTGTACATAAGCATTTGCATCTCTTCTTTTAAATAGAATTTTGTGAATTATTTCTTAACTATGTAAATTCAGATCTCTTTGCACCATTTGGAGACAGACCTTGAAAGGCCTTTCCCATTAAGTTCAGAGCAATGGGAAGACTTTTTCATAATATTATTCTGCATTCCTGTACTATAACTATCCCCTATGATGACACAATACCAGGCCTTTGGAAGAGGTTGTGTCAACGCACTATGCAATAACATATCCTGCTGTTCAGTGGCACGAGACCTCAGAACAGCTCCCTAGCAGTTAAATATGGATTTCTGCAATAGATCGAAGCAGCTGGGAGTTATTACTGTTTACTAAGTAAATAAATTTACATGTTAAAAAAGACTTCAAAATGTTTACAGGAAAGAGCATCTCTCCTGATTTCAAAGGCAATAATTCGATGTGTGTTCCACACTGAGACATAAATAGGTTAAAAACACACTTTTCAGGATTTGAAGTGATGAATAAGGTAAAGAAGAAAAATCTCCAAAATGTCCAAAAATAGAACTTAACATAGTCTGGGTTAAGGACTAAGGAGAACAGTCTTGCTAAAGCTTTCCAGTCTGTGTGCCCCTGTGAAAATGCAAAGCTTATGTTTACATCCTTGTGATACTTTCGGCCAGGTTGCAGACTTGGCCCAGAAGGTGCTTTCACCTACCCCAACAAGGGAAGTAGGTTGTGAGGACCTGACAATCAGACAGTTTCAGAGGGTTTTATTTCTGGTGATCAGATTTGCTTGCTTTCTTTTTTTTTTTTTTTTTTTTTTTTAAATGGCAAACGTGATCTTGACAGATGGAACCGAAAGGAACTTTTACAAACTCCTAAAAATAGGGGAGCCTATAATACACTGAATATATGTCACGCAACACATGCATCTCGAGCTAACTCCTGTGCTTGCAAGCACGAGCATGTGGGTCCCCAGCCTTTTGCTGCCACCCCTCCGCAGCACCTGGCTGCTATGGCACTGCCATGCTGGCTCCTTCTGCTGCCAAGGAAAGCATCCAGCAGTGGGGAATACAGCCTTTTAACCACAGCGTTGCACTCCTGACATCAGGCCACGGAAGAAAAGCCACCAAATCACAGCATTTGGAAATTAAATGCAGCTGAGGAGAGGAAGAATATTTGTTATCTTTTTGTTCTCTTCCATTTTGGTCCTTCAGGGACGTATTTTTTGACTTCTTGCCCATAGGGAAACACTAAAATCACAATTTGGGAGTTTTTTTTACAGGTGTACATGCAGGCATTGGTGTGCTTAAACAAATGAGCTTCCCCCATAGTCTCAATGTTCAGAGCATTTCATGTAAAACAAGACATAAAGCAAAGCTCGGCAAGACCACTGCTACCCTTCCCACATTCCTGTTCCTCAAAACCAGTGCTATTTTCATAGGTGACAAGTGGCCTGAAGGCAAGTCTTGGTAACAGAGACCCCCGGGACAGGATCTCTTTTCCAAAACTCCTTTCCCAAACTTCCCCTGAGAGCTCCAGTTATCAAATTCTCATTTTTGTCACTCTTTTCCGAAGTTTTAACGCAACAAGCCTTCCTCACAAAACTCTCTACCAAGCACTGGCAGTAATTCCAGCCTCGATAAACCACTGGGATTTGGGTAACAGTTTCAGAACTGACTACAGCTTCACTGACAAATCCTTCTGTAGATATTTAATAGAGCTCAGGCTTGAAACTCACTTTAGAAAACCCATCCTGACTGAGGCTGCCGCATGCACCTTGCTAGGAACTGACCAGGATGGCAGTAAGACATCAGATATGACCAGCACGCCAGACTACTAAAATGCCACATTTAGGAGAAAATGAAGCCTGAGAATCTTTAAAAGTACACCAGGAACTAAGCTCAATTTCCAATTTTCTAGGAGCATTCTGGCAAGCCTCCTCACAGATGTTTTGTCCACGCACATATCCACATAAACACAAGCACATCCATCTAATAAAAGAGCAGCCCTAGCCGAATACAAAAACCCTCTCAAAACACCACATTTTAGTTCAAAGCCTATTTTTGAAGCAGCTTTTTCACCCTCAAAAAAACCCCATGGATTTAAAGTTTGCTCCAAAAGCAAGGGGCTCTAATGAACAAGTTGACACCACTTCAACTATAGCATTGTGAACAGCACCACTAGAATATATATGTATACATACTTGAAAGAAAAAAGGCCCCCTGAATTTATGTTGCATATCATTTTCCAGTAAAAGTCAGAGGTCAGAAGGTTACCAGTTTCTGCCTCAGCTCTGCAACAGTTTACTATTCCAGGCCCCATTTTTACTAGGCTACACTTGCGATGAAGTCAGCAACTTTTCTTTAAACAATAACGAGTCTCAAATACTTAAAATTCTATAAAGAGATGTTATTCACCATGTACGTTAAGTCCATGCTTATAAAAAATTAAAATATACTGGTTTAGTTTAAAAACTAATCTTGTTAAATGCAGACTTTGCAATGCTAATCAGTACTGTTCAACCTTTTTTTGGAAACACAATTCCTTTGTTGTCTAACAGCACTTGAATGAAACATGATCATAAAACCAGATTTAAAAGTATATACCTATTGTGAGTTCAGAGTCAACTTCAATAAAGCACTCTCTTTTATATTCAGATTAAGGATCCTTTTTAAATTTTAATTGCATTAAATTAACACTAAATCCACTGCAGTTGGTCTCTTCAGAAAAAATATGCTTTCAGCTTCTCAGGAAAAAAAAAAATCCAGAGATTCAGCTTGTTAGACTTCAGAGTTTTTGAGACAGCACTGATTATTTGTAGAATGTCCCACTTCCATTGCACCAAGCTCGTTTCATTCTCACCCTGCTAAATCAGCTACTCTGGCCTGGCACTCAAACAGAACATTTTTGCATTCAAATAAATTGGAATTGAGTCTAAAAAAGTAAGTAAAAGCACAGCTCAGGATTCTGTAAAATGGGCCAGCTAACATCTCTTCTTTATATGCAATCAAGTTTCGATGGCATCTTTGAAATATTAGCATCCATTTCTGCAATCTTAATTACATTTGGTTTTGAAGATTTAATCTTTTAACCCATTTGAATGAGGAAAAAACCCAACCTTCTCATTTCTTATTTTTATTAAGCACACTGCAAATTTGGTACATATGTTGCTCTAACATTTGCCTGCTGGCAGGGTTGAAGGAATAAAGATGCCAATCCCTTTACTAGGAGGAGATGGAGGAAAAAATGTCAAAAAAAGGGAAGATAGACCTTTCTCAGCACAAACCCCCTAGCACCCAAGCATATTTCCACATCAGAAAGAGAGTAACCAGTCCCTGAGCACGTTGGTGACCACTTGCCAGCTGAGAAAGTGTGAGGGCTCTGTTCCTACCTTGCTCACTGCTGTTGTCCCCGCTGTGCGATGTGTGTCCCCCGCTGGATGGGCCAGGGGTTCCCCCGGAGCGCGTCGATGCCGTGTCATCGTGGTCTCTGTTCCAGGAGGGCTGTGGGGCAGAAAACATTTCAAAGTTAACATCTGAGATAGGGAAGGAATGCCCAGTTCACGCACTCCCAGGAGAGCCTTTTCCCATGCCCAAACCCGCGGGAAAAGGCTGGAAAGCACATCTCCCGAATTATTCCTCCTTTCCAGGTAGCTGTATTGCCGCTCCCAGCAAAAATAATATACTCTGGAATAAGTTTACTATCTAAATACTCCCCAGCTTTATTACCACAGAAAACAGAAACATTCCCGGCCAGGCAGGGGGAGCAGGAGGAGAGCCAGAGAGCGAATCGCTGGCACTGGGCTCCAGCTATATTTTTAGCATCCGCGAACCCTCCGGCACAAGAGCCAGCGAGCTCCGCGAAGGCGAAATGAGAGCGGTGGTCGAGAGCAGCATGGCTTATATGGGCCTCCCATTCCTCCTACGAGGCCAACGTGGAAGAGCTTAAAGACTTTGCTGGCAATTAGGCCTGGGTCCATAATAGCCGGGATGTGTCAGCTGTTTGCCGGATGGTATATGGCAAATGGACCAGGCATGGGGACAAAAAAGAAATGAGAATAACAATGGCTTCACATAGGCTGTGTACACTCAGCCCCATGCAGAGCCTCCTTGTACTATTGAACAGAAAACAGATGTTGCTTCTTATCACTGGGTGCATTTGAAAGTAACATTCAGATAGGAAAAATTGGCTGTAAATTAAATTCTTAGGGAAAACAAACGTGGCAACGCTCCTCCCAAGTCTCCCTTTATCACCAG